>CAHIKZ030004937.1:0-300000 GCA_903632075.3 Acanthosepion pharaonis | reverse complement strand
CTAACACACTTTCCAAAATCTGACAAAACATTTAAGAAATTTTTAGTGAAAAAACAAGAATTTTTCATCACTTCCTCACACCTAAATCTTTATTTGGCATTGTCATTGTATTATGTTTGATCTATATGATTTATCATGGAATCATGTGTATTTGTTAAATGTAATAAAATCTGATGAAAATTTTACATTTAGCTATAAAACCAATAGCCCCCACCCAATAATAAAAAAAAAAAAAAAAAAAAAAAAAAAAAAAAAAAAAAAAAAAAAAAAAAAAAAAAAAAAAAAAAAAAAAAAAAAAAAAAAACATCTCAGCAATAATTTTTTTTTTTTTTTTAATTCCCATATTTAGAGAAAACAAAGAGAGAGAAAAACAAAGAGGAAAAATGCATGGTTTAAATTGTGGTTTAAACACTGTAGAAAAAAATGATTTAAATGTATGCAATGGTTTTCAACTTTGACTTTAAAATATAAAATTTAAATATGATTGTTAAATTTAGCTTTCATTGCTTTAAATAAACTTAATGGAATAATATTATTTGAATAAAAAAAAATGACTCATTAAAATAATTACAAACCTAGAACTTGAGTATTCAAAGTAAATTTCATATGAATATCTCAACAGCAGCTTTCTGTGTGCTGTGTCTTCAGAATGTGGGCATTCATAATTTACCATAACTTCTTATCCCTTGTAGCTTTTAGTAATGTTTCGTCTTTGTTATCTCTCCTAATCCCAGTTCGGCCAACTATTTACACAAGATTGCTAGGTACATTTTCATTGCTTTCTTCTGTCACTCTTGCCTTCAACATGTCCTGTCAGTGTTAAATTCTCCAAGCCTGCTTTCCTTATTTGCAGTAGAATCAACAACAGTATATTAATATATTATTGTCACTTGCCTGTTTATTTCTAGGTTGGAGGTTCTAATCAAAGTTGGAGTTGATTAATTTTATATCAGTTTGACCAAACAAACAAAACATTAACTTATCTAAGATTTACTGAGTCTAGTCTAATGTGACCTGAAGCCATAAGCTTGGGACATCTTGTTAGAATCAAACTCACTACTGCAGTAAAGTACTACAAGGTAAGCTTACTAATTATTGCCCCTCCCACAAGAAAGTAGATGGAGGATCGCATAGGAACATTAGGTACTGTAAGCAACATCCTACAATCCAAAATATGTTTTGACTTTAAATAACCCACAAAGGGTTGATAAACTGTAAAAAAAAAAAAATAAAAAATAAAAAAATAAATCAGTAAATCAATCAATTAGGAGAGTGCCAAAATAGCATTTATGTGTTAAAAAGTCCTCAGTTCAACCCACTTTCCAAAATATGATGAAATAACCAAACATCAATTTTTTTTTTTTTTTTTAATCCCTTTTTTTTATGTAAGAACTTTTCTGCACCCTCTTAAATATCTTTACTTCTAATGTACCATCATTGTATATAAAGTTCACACAATCCACGGTTTCTACTTATGGACAAATCTTTGAAAAGGTGATGGCAAAAATATATTTTAACCTTTTCTTCAATGCTACAAAAAAAAAAAAAAAAAAAAAAAAAAAAAGTAAAGGAAAGAAAAAAGGTCAACCATAGGCAAGATCATCAAGTCAATGCAAACAATTCTTTCCTTTAGTTGCATAGTATGTGCTTCATCAGGGATACTACCAGTTTTGTATTCATAGCTTTCCTTCTAGACCAGTTGCCACCCAAGGCTATAGAACCCAGTCTGTTCTATTTAGCCATAGCTGGGGTGAAGAGAGTTGGATTCATATCTTTCCCCAAGTGTATTAGTACCTAAAAAACTTAGATTATAGGACTAATTAGTAATAAAAACCAAATAAAACAAAGGAGAAATAATTTATTTCTGTTTTAAGACTTCAAATTTTCTGAGTACTAAAAAGTTTTTAGCCTCACCAGCTGAGGTCACAAAAAGAGTGCTTTCAAGTAGATTAAGGTTCAATTGTCCTCAGTTGGCTTTTTGTATGGCTTTTCATATTAAATGGCTGAGTGCTTTTCTGGACAGACATGGTGCAGGCTTAACCTGCAATTGCAAGGTGTTGGCTCAACATTTGAATTTGATTTATATGATTAAAAACTTCAGTATCTATATTTCTGAGATGAGGTATTATGTACACTATTTACATTGTTCGGATTATCATCCTTGGAGAGGGGAATTAATAAGAGATAACTAATAACTGACATCCTTTAGACATGGCATGTGGAACTAGAACAGTCTACCCCAGTGAGCAAAATAAAGGGTTCAGTTCAACATTCCAACCACCTGAAGAAGGCCAAAATGTACAACAGCTGAAACAGTGTGATAAATATGGCAACAAAGATGAGGATGATAGTCTGAACAATGTAAATAGTGATTAAAAACTTTGTTTTATCTTATTTTTCACTCAAGGCCCAACAGCCAATTAGGGTAGATGGTTATTGAATGAGGTTGTTTTATAAACATAAGAGGAGGTAAGAATTGCAGATTATGAGGATAAGTAGGATAGATAACTGTTGACCCTGGAGTTGAAGAGGTTAAGATTGTAGTGGTCAAAGAAGCATCATCTCAGCAGTCTTCCATAAAAAGCTCTTAGAAAGAAACCGTCCTAATGGAATTTCCTTCTTGCCAAAAAAATATGAAAGCAATGAAGATGGTCCACCTCCTGCCTATTTGGTATGGCAGGTCTTAGTTGTAAAGGTCTGAACTGGCAGAGCTAAGGAATTTCATTTAAAAGAAAAGAGGTGAAAAAATAATTCCTCACCAACAAGATTGCATAAACACTTGAACTCTACTAAGGCTGGAGTGGAAAGAAAAAGGTGGGCGACCTAGATCTGGCAATAGTACTCTCTTTTTGATCAAATAAACACCAATATTTCTGTGTATTAATATTCCTATATATCAAAACACACAAATATAACTTAGGTATGTCCTTTATAATGACTAATGCTTGTTTGAGATTTTCACTTCTTGCTATCAAAGATGCAAACTAAAATTCATTGACATTCTCTGCTAGAAGCACTTTAATCCTTCTCTAAAATTTAACTTTGCTATTCTGTATAACTGAGTCTCAGGATGTGTGAAGGGCATAATAATTATCAACAAAGGCAGCAGAATTTGCTTGTCAAGTTCAAATTCTGACAATGTTTAACTGATTTGACACTCACCCCTGAAAAGAGGCATGAATCCTATAGCTAGGAGTTAAATAGAAGGGCAAACATTCCACAATCTGCAGAGGTCTTAACAAGGAATTCTAAACTTTCATTTTTACATCAAAATACACATTTTATAAAATGAAAAACCAGTGTCAACACTAAAACTGGGACTCCATCCACAAAAGTCCTTGCTTTGTGCCTAGTGGGATGTGAAAGGTGTCATTCATTACAAGCTGATGGAACATGGAAGGACTGTCACTGCAGGTGTTTATTACCAACAACTTGATCAGGTAAAAGAAACATTTTTGAAAAGTGCCCTGCCTTGGTAAACAGAAAAGATGTTATTCTCCAGCATAATGAAAAGACACACACTGGTAGACAAATTCAAGAGGAAAAAACATCTGTAGGATAAGAGGTTCTTCCACATGCTTCATACTCACTAGAGTTAGCATCTACAGATTTTCAAGTTTCAATCAGATTTCATAAGTGACAGAACATTTAGAAACAAGAATTTGAAAATGATTCTTCAAAAGTTTTTGGTGAGAAAATCCCAAATTTCTTTTAAATCAAAAATCTGCCTGCTGTTATTAAAAGTGAAGTAGCTTACATTTTTGATAATATCAAAATAAATTTAAAATTTGTTTTCATACCATTTCTGGTAAAATGCAATTACTTTTCAAACACCCTTTTATCCCCTAATAAGTAGATAGGTGTGATTGCTAGAGGGTCTGTCAATGAAACTCTGGAGCCGGAATGTCGCAGGTAACACCAATCAGCTAAGGGACATTATATATATATATATATTAGTTTGTGCAAACATTTATGATTTTCAGTGAGTGTTATTAGATTTCTCATGCCTGTGAGAACTATGCAAAGTAACCCTCACACTCAGGAAGACTATGCAGAGTAACCCTCAAAGAGGTTAGAGTAAAGTTTTAAGATGGTGCGTAGCATGTTTATTACTAACTCCACCCTTCAAAATATTTTTTTGTGCTTTATATATATATATATATATATATATATATATTATATACGCACATACATACAACTCTTAATAAATTAATACTAAAACACTATGATACAAAAAAAAACAAAAAAAACAAACCTTGTGTGGAAATTTTAAAAAAAGAAATTTTTTTTAATCATGTAGTTAAACATCATATATTTAACACAAAAAAGATTTTGTCTTGATATTGTAGACTTTTTCTTGTAGAATTCTTTTTATGATGATGCTAGATAATTAGTGAATCATGTCAATGTAAAAAAATATTGACTAATTGTGTGTGTCTTTATTTTTAGATACTAACATGCAACAACTACTGCAGACCACATTTTAGTCATTACAATAAGAACAGAGGAAGGTAATCATAGTAATTCCAGGAACCATTGCAGATTGTTAATAACAAACAAAAAGACAAAAGGTCACCATTTTGATTAGTACATTCTCTGATTGTCCAGAAGCATTAGACATGTTCAATATTCTTCCTTTTACCCTATATTTTTGGTGAAAGACAAACATTTCTAAATTTGCACAAAATTCTATAGAAGGACTTAATTAAGTAACTAAAAATAATTTCTCAAAGTCATAACAAATGAAGATAGGACAATAAAAACAAACAGGTTCCATCAGTAAAAGTAATCCAGAAAATTTGCTTTTAAAAGGCAAAAATTTTATGCCAAACAATAATGGAAAGCAATTTGAAGAGAAGAAGTCATTTTTCTCCTTTCAACTACAGCCATACCACAAGGCATTCAATCAACGTCACAATTTGACAGTTCATTAATGTATTTGAAGACACAAAAATACTTTGGTAGTTGGTTAACTTTAGGATATGCATGTATACTGGTAAAAGATAATGATTATTCTTTCCAGAAAGAAAATATTAATGTATTACCAACTAGAAAAATCCTCAGATACAAATCAATGTTATTACCTACCTATAATGGAATAATAAAAATATAGACAAGTGTATATTTTTTATAACTTTAAGAAGAGTCATTGACATGCAAAACTTTGAACAACTGAAAGCCTTTGTGTTATGATAAAGTTTCAGCAGAGACATTCCCCAACTTTTTTCAGAAGTACAATCTATAAAAAATAAAATAAAAAAATCTTGTTTTAGGAAGTAGGTGCAGCATTTCTCTTTCCAAATGGACTGTATACCAAGAAAAGTTGTAGATTGAATCAGCAAAATATTTATGATTCCAAGTTCTGTAATCCATCAAGATTGTAGCTACACCACGTGTACTGTGGCTATAACAGCAGTGGGTGTGCCTAAAGCAAGATAGCTGATGGGAGTTGTCCTTCTCCAAGACTGGTTTTCCCTACTGTTTAACCTATAGCTGATGAGAGAAGAGCTGAATTCATACCTTTCCCAAGGGTTTTCACCCAGTGAGAACCAAACTCACTCTACCAGAAAGTTAGACTGTGAGGTGCTGTTGCTATCATTCTATTATGGACAACAAATATACACAAAGCATGAAGTGTTTTTTTTTAAACAAGGTAGTAAAGCCATTAAGTCACAAGGGGTTACTGGGTGTAGAAGAATTAGAAAATGGAAACATTATTAAGGAGCAAGAACAAAGGGAGAGTAATCAGGAGAACAGTAGATAACAGTTGATATCTTTATTCTCACATTTGCTTAAACTGCAACTTTCCAAACTTTTTGCATGGATGTGTCATTAGTGTAATAGTTATCAGCAAAGAAAGTGGAATTAGAAAGCAAAGTTCAAATTTTGGCAGTCTGTTTTCATTTTCACACTAATACCTCTGAGAAAGGTATGACTATCTCTTATCTCCTCAGCTATAGAGTAAATAGGATAGACTGGACTCTCATGTTTTGGATGGCAACCAATCTAGATGAAGGACTATGAATTCATAACTAGAAGGCAACAGGAAACCACTTCACTGTGTCTTTTCCTAAAAAGTCATGGCAATTCACAGATAAAGAAAAAGCAGTTTGTAGAAACTCATGATCAGCTACATTCTGAAGGAACCTGTCATTTAAAAAATAATAAATACATACTTAAAATATTTTTGATTAGCTTGATCAAATATATAATTTAAAATGTATGTAAAAAGAACTAATTCTGTGAGAAGTTTAATAGTTCAAGAAAGAGCAGGTAATTTCATTAAAGTGTTGTAACACTGATTAAAAATGATTTAGTTTCAATCTTGAAATCTGATTATAGCATAAGTTATATACTCCATGTAGATACACCCAACAACTGCTTAATGCAAAATATAGTCCAGTCATATTATTTATAATTATTACAAATTGTTTCAACTGGATTCACTTTTTGGCACCTTTTACATTTTTACTTATAACTATGATAAAAAAAAAACAAAAAAAAAAAAAAACTTAACTACAAAAATACCAACTATCAAATATAAAGACATTCCTTGAGGAAATAAAGAAAAAAAAAACAACAAAAAAAAAAACAGGTTATCTCCTAAAAAGATTTTTTGATATAATTTGAAAGAATGAATCCAGAGTGATGGTATACTATAGTGACCGATTTAGTAGATGCCTTATGGAATAACAAAAGTATTTATCGTAACATTAAGAAATCACTGGCATAAACATTTCCCTGATCAGCACCAATTTTACTGAGATGAGAAAAGAAAAAGAATCTAAAAGACCAATTTTTTATTCATTAAGAAATGTATAGGAAAAAATCAGGTGATATCAATTTTTGTCTAACATTACAAATCTTATTCATCTTTTAAACGTTAAGTACATAAACATCTAATAAAAATAATTTTTTTAACAATTTTGCCCAAGCAAGGTAATAAAGCCACGAAGATGCAACAGGTTACTGAGTGTAAAAGAATGGGAAAAAGAAAAACATTTAAGAGAGCAATAAAAGAACAGGAATTAAGACATAAGATAGTAATTGGCATTACATTTCAATTTTTGAAGATTAAATTTGACAGGGAAGCAAGAAACTGTAAGAGATTTCCACAAGTGAGAAGTGTGATAGAAGAAACTGTTAGCATAAAATTTATGGTTCCATCTAACCATTTCAACTGTAAAATGATGAGAGCTTGCCACAAATCTATTACTGCACTTAAATTCATAAAAGTCTATGTATCATAGAGGAAAGTTCATCAGAACAATTACCATGAAAGTATTTATAGAAAAGGCAAAGGGAAGCTATGTTATGACAGTGGGGAAAGTGATGCCAGGTCACTGCAGATTTTTCTTTGGATTTTATCAAGAATCTCTAAATATATAACAGGAGCACCAGACCAGACGTGGCAGCAATATTCAAAGCAAGGACAAATGGTAGAATTATAAATATGTAAGATAGATTCTGGAGAGAAAAATTGTCTAGCACAACATAGTGAACCAATTTTCCTAGCAATAGATTCAATGTAATCTTTCCACTTCATGTCAGTGAAAAATGTTAGTCTGAGAAGGCTCAATGAGTCACTCTCCTGGAGATTAGCATTAGCCATGATGATGAAATGCAAAAAGGGTTCTCTCAGATAATTAAAAAGAGAGCAGTTTCATTTTGAAGGTGTTAAAATCAACAAACCATTCCTTGTCCCAGTTAACAACAGATTGTAGGTTACTTAAATATATAACAGATTGTAGCTTACATAAATAGCTGTGTCATCTTATGTATGTAATGACTAAAGAATCATTCACATTATTCCAGATTTCTTGAAAGTTAAATATACACAGAATATTCAAATGTTAAAACTGGACAAAAATAAAAAGCTTCAGGCACAGCTGTCCAGGTCTACAGATTGAAAGAGTGGGCTGGAAATATTGGTAGGGAGGGTCATGGAAAGTTCCAAATATTTCCACTTTAATATGCTGTACACTAAGCTGATTTCACTCAAATGATGTAAACATGTAGACACATATATGTTAGCTACTATTGTTTCATAAACACCATTTTTGCTACCTCTGGTATTTAGAACACATACCTTTATAAAAAAAATAAAAACTATTTCTTATTCAATCAGTAAATAAAAAAAAAAAAAACAAGTTGATTTTTGATTGACTTTATTTTAAAAAATAAATTAAAAATAAAAATTTCCTAATGTAATTTTTTTTAACGGTAAACAAGTTTCACACTATCCCTTTTCAGAAATATCAAATGTTTTAGCCAAAATTTTAGTTTTATACAAACTTTTATTTCCCAACCTACTTTCTCAGGTGTCAATTCCCTTACAAAAGTTTTGTTCATATCAACAATGTAACAACTATTTAAATAGAATTTACATTATATTCAGCATTGTAAGTAATCTAGAGATAATTTTAAGTCTATGAGAGGATACAAATCCATCTACTAAAGGACTTAAACTATGGAGAATCCTGAAATCAACCACCTGCAGATACTAATAGAAGACTGATTACTTTTTGATTAACAAATGACATTCATTTTATTAATTCAACAAAAAGTGAATAAATACTGAAATGCTAAAAATCAAATTAATATTAAAATATCAGTTATGTAATTAGTATTAATATTAATTAGTATTTACTTTCATTTTTCTTATGGCAGTGAAGGGGGAGTATCAACTTTACCCAGGCTGTCAATGTATATCATTAAGTTGACAGTGCAAGAAAAATAAAGACAGAGAAAAAAAGTCAAACTTTGAATCTGAATGAAAATTTCGTAGTCCAGAATAACTACTTCAGTTCAATGGGATCATTTTCAGAGTACATTCTTTTTTTTTTTTTTTTTTACTATCTTTGCATATTGTGGTGAACAGTCCCATAGAAGCAAGCAAGTCAGATTGGCTTGCATCTGGTGCATAGGAAAATAACAGTCTTACATCAATGTGCAACACATGGCATTGGCAAGTTTGCTCCATGAAAATGGCATTACTCTCCTGTCTAGCGATTCCAGCAGTATGTGTGATGACGAGGGTTTTTGCACAGTTTGGCATGCTTTGACCAATAGCAAATTGGTTGAACTGGAGGAGACTATTTACCTGGGTAACCGAGAATAAAAGCGAAGAACACTGATTGGTAGGTCGACCACGGTATTGGCCTGATAAAAGAAGGCTGAAGCAGTGAGAAGGAAAAGACGGATTTTATGTTTTGAAGTGTCTGGAAAGCAAGAATGGCAGATTGAACCAGCAATATCTTGAATCGTATGAGCGATGTCTTAGTAATAGAGACTCATTTAAGCTACACATATGCATTTAAAAAATTATCGACAATCATGTTTGCTAAACCAGATAATCCATATATATAGTGCTTAATCTGGTTTATTGGAAAATTAAGATATAAGAGTACAGTGGAGCCTCAGTTCACAAATTTAATTCATTCATGAAGGCTGTTCATAACCCAAAATGTTCGTAAACCGAAACTATTTTTTCCAATAGGAATCAATGTAGAGAAAAAGAAAAAAAGTAACAGTACAATAAAATTGGAAAAGAAAAGCATGCCACAACACTTGAATGTATACAACACAACGGTTGACTCAAAAATTATTCCATTCTGGTTAACTCCACCTTGGCAATGTTTTTCAATAACCAAGGCATTTTCATTTTGAATTTTCTGTTCAAAAACCAATTTGTTTAACATGTGAGATGTTCAAGAACCGAGGTTGCTTTGTATTTCTGACACTGAGAAATGAAATAAAAACTGATGCCTGATTTTTCTGTTCAATATTTTTCTCCAGTTTTAAAATGTTCTATCTTTTTACTTCTTATCTTCCAGAATGCTTACTATGCACTAGTTTTTTTTTTTATTATTATTAATACTTTTTACTTGTTTTTATTTTAAATTATTCTGAAAATTAAAATGAAAACAAAAAAACTTACATTCTTTTTTTATGTACAACAGAAAAAATAAATTATGGTCATATGTATGAGCTTGCATTGGAAATATAAAAACATCTGCTCTATTTCCTAATTTTTGTTCAACTTATATTTTCCGCAAACAAGCTTTATTAAACTCCACCTCCAAATTTGTATTGTATCTTTCCACTTTTTAAGTTCTGAATAAATTGTCCAAAGTTCATGCTTTTTTATTATTATTTTTATTATTATTATATTCAGATACTTTCAACTATCACAGTCATTATCAAGAATGGGTGTTATCAATATGGTAAACAAAATTTGACTAAATTCTGAGGTTACAAATGACAACTATGACCTAATTCTAACTAATGCCAGTACTTTAAAAACACAGTATAATTTAATAAAACTTGTTTGGATGAATTATGAATTGTGCTGCCTAAATATACACTATATATATATATATATATATATATATATATGAAGAAATATAGTCTTAAGGTATGTTATATTTATGGAATAAAGTGCTCAATATCAGAGAGAGCGTGTAAATATAAGAACATGGCACAAATAATAAAAAAAGCACAATAGGAAAATTATCAACAAACCACACGAACAAATTAAACCCACGTGCAACTGCATAATAAAGAATGAATGTCCCTTAAACGGAAATTGTTTGCAAAAAAAAACGTAATATACCAAGCCACGATAAAAATCACCAGATAATGAAGAAAAAGTATACATAGGAGTAACTGAAGGACCCTGGAAACAAAGAAATTATATAGACAAAACATCTTTCACAAATAGTAAATATGTGAACAGTACAATGCTTTCTAAGTATATCTGGGAAATTAAAAACAAAACGCACATCACACCAAAAATATCTTGGAAGATAAGGAAAAAAAAAAAATCATCGGCCTACAACAACCAATCAAAAACTTGCAAACTTTGCTTGGAGGAAAAAATAGCTATCATTACTTTCCCAGACCAAAATAAATTATTAAATAAAAGATCCGAGCTCATCTCAAAATGCAGGCATGAAAATAAATTTTTACTACGTAACGGAAAAAATGAAAAACGGAAAAAATGAAAAAAACAGAAAAAATAAAATAAAAACAAATAAATATACTAATAAAAAAAAAAGAAATAAAAAAGAAATAAATACTATGTTGCTTAAAAACTGAAAATATACAAGTAAAATAAATTGACCTAAATTCATCCAAGTAAATAAATAAACAAACCAATCCCAAATAAAGATAATCAATTAAAACCTGTTCCCACCAAAATAATAGCTAGAATGAACCACAACAATCACCCCCAAAATTGAACAAATAGCTTTAATTAAACTCTCAAACCAAAACAAAACTGTTAAATAAGTGATATAAATACTAACCCGTATATATATAAATAGCCGAGAAAAATAACAGCATATGTGGCCTGACGATTGCATATAGCATGAAACAGACTGTCGCCTCTAAGTGTAATAGACGTTTCTGAATTTTAATTTCATTTCTGTATGTGTTGTCTATTATACTTGTTTAGAAAAGGTTACTTTTCTAAGGAGACTTATGACAGGATTAGACCTTCTGGTTCCCTTAGACCAAGGCTTTATGGTCTTCCTAAAGTTCATAAGAAGGACGTTCCATTGAGACCAATACTTTCAATGATTGGTTCATCCCAACATTCTCTGGCTCAATGGCTTGCAGGTCATACAACCGTCCAAACATTTTTGCTAAACATTGTATACCCGATTTGTTCACGTTAGTTGAACGCCTACAGGCCATACAGTCTTGCCCTGATACTGATTTTATGTATTCTTTTGATGTGTCCAGTCTATTTACCAACGTACCATTGAGGGAAACTATTGATATCTGTGCAGACTTTTTATACGAAGGTAACATTGCTCCACCTCCTTTTCCTAAGGATATATTTATAGAACTTATGATACTATGTACCAGTTCGGTGGAGTTCAGTTTTGACAATATTATGTATAGTCAAGTGGATGGGGTCCAGATGGGCAGTCCCCTTGGCCCTGCATTGGCTGATATTTTTGCGGGCTACCATATGTTACTTTTTGGCAAAGTGTCTAAACCATTTGTTTACGTTAGATATGTCGATGACACTTTTGCAACTTTCTCTAACGAAAGTGAGGCCGTTGAGTTCTTTAATGAGCTCAGCTCCTTACACAATGGTTTGTCTTTCACTATGGAAGGGGAGAAGGACAACTGTCTGCACTTTTTGGACGTTTTTGTTGAACGCAGTAGAGGTGGTTTTATTACTAGCATCTATCGTAAACCCACCTTTACGGGTCTTTATTTGAATTGGCGTTCATTTGCTCCTGCATCAAGGAAAATCAATCTTGTTAAAACCTTGGTGTATAGAGCGCTTAAAATTTGTTCTATCAGATTGGACCGTGAATTTGAGAACATTAGGGAGATTTTCCTTAGTAACGCTATCCGGAGGCCCTTATTGACTATATTATTAGTAAGAAGACTAAGAATTTCATTCCCCAAAATCCAGGGCCTTCTAAATGTCCGGTTTACTTTGAAGATTCCCTGGATTGGGGATAGGGGTCAGGGCTTAATTAAGCAGGTTAGCAAGTCGGTTTCCAGTTGTTTCCCATCAGTTGCTTTTACATAGCATTTTTCAACTAGGTCTGCGTTTCCGTCTTTTTCGCAAGGATGTATTGCCTACATCAAATTGAGTAATTTAGTATATGAGTTTAATTGCCAGTGTGCTGCTGGTTATGTTGGGCGTACAACCTTGCATTTGGAAACTAGAATTAATCAGCACGTACCTTCCAAAATACGAGTTGGTAAGATAGCATATTCTATCTATCTTCCCTCCATGAATATGGAATCGGCTATTGCTCAACATTTAGTTGAGAATATAGCCTGCGCCAAGTTGTTTAAAAAAGAGTGGTTTAAAATTATTCATACAGCCGATTCCAACAATCATTTGAAGATTTTGGAATCGGTCTGTATAGGATTAAGGAAACCTTCTCTCTGCCGGCAGAAAGAATTTGTAAAGTCTCTTAATCTGTTGGGGGATATTTTATTTCAACTGTCCCTCGCTAATTTATTTACATGATTATTTCCCCTCCCCTCGTTACAAGTATATATACTTGTTTGTTATTTTAGTGTGTTTCCCCCTCTTTTTGCTCTTCATTATCGTTAATATTCTTTTCGCTGATCCAACAATTGTCTGATGAGATGTTGGCTGAAAGGGCCCTAGAGACTTTTAAAATTAAAATCAATGCATTCCTTGTTTTTAAATATATATATATATATATATATATATATATATATATATAAACACCACACCCACACAGATAAGAGAAAAAAATTTACATACACACACAAATACTTGTATGTATATAAGTATATTTATTTCTAAGGTGTTATAAAAACAGTGCTCAATGTTATGAAACAGAGTTATAAGAGTATATTAGTGAATACACATAATATCCAAAGTCAATAACACTATTCTAACTTTCATGCAGTTCATGGAGTCTTCAGGTGTGTTCTTCCACACCTGAAGATGGCATGAAACTTCAAGTAGTGTTACCGATGTTGGATATTATGTATATTAACTTATATAATAAAAACCATTGAGATAAAGGGGGCAAAGAAAATCTCAGAAAAAAATTTAAATAAAAATAAGGCTCCCTATAATTGTTATCCTTGTTCTATTCACATAAACATGAAGCAGAAAAAATATTTTGATATCAGGACACCAAAACCTATGAATGATAAATGTCAAAATTATGAGGAAAACTGGAGAGGAGGAGAAAAATTCAAATTAAAAAAAAAAAAATGTGCACAGTGATATAAAACAAGTTAGAGATAAGAAAAAAAAATTAAAAGGAAGGAAAAATAGATAAAAAAATTCTCTTCAAGACCTTCAGGATTCATTTGCTTGAATCCATCTTTAATTATTGATCTGAAAAAACAGTTGTATATAATTGATAGTTTAGACATTTCTGAATGGGTTGGGTGCCATGAATGACATCAATATGAAGGCCTCGATCTGACAAGGCCATTTAAGAACATGACCTGAGTTTTTAGGTTAATGTTTTGGTTTTATGGAATATTGCATAGGCTGGAGAAAACTGCCTATTCTGTGTTACTTGTTAACTATACTGACTTTTGTGGTTCTACCAAGGACTGAACTCACCATCCTTGGCTAACAAATTTCTGACAATATTAGATTCACTCCTCAGCTTAATGGATGTGTTCTAAGCAGTGGCAGTAGCTGGTTTGTCACCCTTCCTGTCAAAGTGGAGGCATTTAGGCATTATTTAAGTAGACTGAAATTTCTCAGTGAATATATTTCTATGGTCTGGTGAAGTACTGTCATTCAAAAAAAAAATGAAATTTAAATATTAATGATAAAACAGGATCTTGCTCAATAAACTAATAAATAAATCTCAGATTCAAATATATCCATATTCATTAGCAATGTGTGTGTGTGTGTGTGTGTGTGTGTGTGTACATCTTATAAAAAGAGAAAAAAAAAAAAAAAAAAACTGCTTATCCACCTATGGTTAAAGAAACATGCCACTGGTAATTATCAAAGAATAAGTCTTGACCTAATATGACATGCTGAACTAAAAACAATGGTGTTGGCACTGACAAATTAAACTACACCAAACAGATGCCCCTCTCACCCTCTTACCAAACAACCAATACAACTGTTTTTACAAGACAGCATTGTTTGCTTTGCACATTTATTTGAGAATACAACATTAGTCAGCTTTCCAATTAAGCTTTTCACTCAATTTTGGTAATGTCAAATACAAATCTTATCCCAGAAGTTAAGAATAAAAAATATATATAACAGTATGCAAAAGAAATTGAATATGTTGTATATAAAAAATATTATATACATAGAAGGATGTGTAGATGACATAACTGCTACTAGCACAAAATCAGAATTGACATGCCAAGTTCAAATTGCAGCCAAAGATGTGATCACATTACATTGAATCTCTTCTCTCTCCAGTATTGTTGACTGAGCACCTTAGCTTTGATAGGACAGTTTAGAAGAAAGGCAACTCAGAGTTCATGCTCCCTGTCAAAATGCAGGCCAATTTAGGAAGTCTAATCCCCAAGTCTAATGTACCATGGGAAAAGCCAGAGACCTCGAGTGGACTTAAAAAATGGTTGATATAAATAAATTTTAAATTCAAAATTTATAGATATTTCATGCTAAATCTTTAAAAATATTTATCATAAAAGAAAAAAAATTTTGAAATTTTAAGCAATTGGTTATTGATGAACTTATGATATTACGTAAAGAAAACTAAGAGTAGCTCATATGTCCAAAATCTTAGAAATCTGAATGTTAGAGGTACTTTTTCAGGAAAGAACAAATCCACGCCAACCAGGATTTAATCAAGACTTTATGACTTGTGCATGAAAATTTGCATAAAAATAACTTAATGAAAAGAGAAAGAAGAGGTCCTGATTTCTGTTGGCAACATTAATTAGAACTCCAGAATATGAGGGTAGATTAAAGAATTCATTTAAAATGTGTTTTCAGAGAAAAAGGTGAGGTACAAGCAAGGAGATTGAAATAAACAGATATGTTGGAATCAAGTGGGAAATTAAATAAACTTGGCAAGGAGCAGATTTACAGCATATAGGTCTATGATTTGGGTGGATTGAAAATTTAAACATTCAGATAGGCCCATCTATTCAAGCCATGAGAATAAGCTTTCTAAATTTTCGTTAGAATACTTAAAAATGAATTTTTTTAAATTAAATATTTACCCAAATATTTACTGAGTATAACTGAATAGTTGACCATTACACTCACCCGTCAGGTGAAAACAATATAAGTAAATCAAAATTCTCTCCAAAAGTTCCTTGAAAACTAAGTTGTTCTCCTGAAAACCTTTTCATCAGATTTGATGAGTTTAATAGGCAGAATAATTGGTAAATTTTCAGTTTCAGCCCCACACACCAAGTGTAATAAAAATTTCCTGAAAATATCCATTTTAGTGTAAATGTACATGCTTTTTTTTTTTGAAAATAACAGTAAAAGTTTGCGGAAATCTACCATTTAGAAGTTATCAACAATAAGAGTTCACATTGTGGCTACAGCACAGCGGCTATTACTGGTGTTGTTTACATACATTTGCCTCGAGTAGCCATGCATAGAAGCTTTACTTGTCTTGATTATTGCACACACAATGTACAGACTTTGTCCAAAATTTAAAAAACACATTTACAAAATAAAAAAATGCTCGAAAGGAATTTTTTTTTTATTAAATTTTAAACTTGTAAATTAAAATTTGTTTTAGTATTTAAATAAGAATTCATTATTATTACAGCTTCTCCATAAAAAAGCAACACTTGTCATTACTTTTCTAAATAATTAAAAAAAAAAAAAAAATTCAATGAAAGCATCACTTTCAAAAATGTTTAACGACTTCTTTTGGTTTTGCCCAATAAATGAGACAAGTAAGAATATAGGAAGATCAGTAAAAAGGCCATTAACTAAGTAAGCTTCCATTCATGACTACTCAAGGCAAACGCATGTCAGTAATAGCAGAGAGAGCCAATGTGAATGAGGCCGAACTTTTATTGTCAATAACTCTGAAATGGTAGATTTCCGCAAACTTTTACTATCATTTTCGAAATAAGCATATAAATTTGCACCGAAATGGAAATTTTAATTACAATTGGTATGCAAATTAAACTGCAAATTTACCAAGTAATTTAAGAGAAATGGGCTTTCCAAAAGAAAGCCCTCCCCTAACCATTTCATCCATGTGGTTTGTTTACATGGAGCCATATTTGCCAGGTCTTCTTTCAGGAAGAATTTTTGAGGAAAGGCCATTATCCATTTAAGTGGCTAAAAGGCATGATTGTGAAATTAATTGTCAAATCTACTATTGCATTATTGGTGACAAGTCAACAGGTCTAGGATTCCCATATAAACAATGCCAGCCAACCAAATTAGTAAGAAATTTCTTTGATGTAAAAGCAAATTAACCAACATTGCCAGCTTGGGACATGGCTAAGCTTGAAACAACATAAGTGGAGTTATCTGTCAAAGATTTTATACAACCAGCATAATGAACACCTATAGTAGATATGCAAATACAAGCAGGCATATTCAAGTAGAAATATAAACCTTGAATAAGGCTCCAACTTTTTCTCAGTTAAAAAGTTTGTAGTTTGTATGTAGCACTGCTTACCCAGCCTCATCAGCATCACTTGGTATGTTTACAGTCCTGTGCTCCTACAAGGAAGTTGAGTAGCATTACTTGGCAAGCAACTTAAAAGGAAGTTGTGGTTAATAAAGTACTTCAGCTCATCATATACTACTGTAGAATGAGTTAGATTCTCACTGAGTGCCAATTACATTCTTGTTATGTAGCTCGGTTAAGCTGGCTAAATACAGAGGACATAAACTTGAAAAATTGGGGCATTAACATAATCTATGCAACTAAATATGCTAATAATTCTCTAACAATTAAAGAGAATGGATCTGAACCATTATGCCTGAAAATTCGAACTTTACTCAATTAGTATAATTTCTAAAACAGACTTCCCTAAAGAGAATAGGAACACTATATATATATATATATATATATATATATATATATATATATATATATATATATATATATATATCTGTACAATAATATAACTATGTGTGGGGGCTGGGGATGTACATGTGGGTATGAAATGACTCCAGTTATCTTTCAATGCAATATAAACTCAATTATATGTCAATGATAGTATTTCTGGAATAATTTTACATAGATTCAAATGACTAGAGAATTTATTTTAATGCTTTTATGGTTACACAATTTCTAAATGAAGAAAGAAACTAAGAGTTCTACTGCTGGTATTAATATACTAGTTTTAATACTAGTCTATCTTTAGTAAGAGTTCAAGACTGGGTTCTTCTACTGGTATGGCATAGTGCTGAGTCCTGTTGCCAGACATAGGGCCTTCCAGCAGCCACCTTTTTAACCCAGGGTAGTACTACCTCCTCAAGACACTTGATGTAGGCCTCCATGTTGAGTCTGTGGCTGTGGGAAAATAAATGAAGGAATAACATCACCATCACTAGTGATCACTCTAAACACCTTTGTAATCACTATTAGACTCATCCAACTCTTTCTGAATCCTCTACACTGTCCTTAGATTGACACCAAAACACTGAAATATTCATATTGGAGCTTTTGGCATGAATTCTAAGCAGTACAGCATGCTATTTCCAAATTTCTGGTGGAGTGAATTGCATCATGGGACTCTTTTTCTCACAGATGGTGCCCAACTGCCCCTATTATACCGTGCAAAATCCAAAACAAACAGTCCACATGCACAAAATTAAAATTATAAAATGGTGACAATTTACTCATCGCACCATGTGTGTGTGTGTGTGTGTGTGTGTGTGTGTGTGTGTGTGTGTGTGTGTGTGTGCATGCACGTTATTGTCAAGACAAATGAAATATGTAATATTACTATTTATTCAATTTCAGATTTTATCAATTGCCGTCAGTAAATGGCCGCCTAGCTTTGAAGTTGTCTCTGAACATGGAGTCTATATTCTTGTGGAACATAAGATAATATTCTTCCCTCTTAGATAGGTGTTTATATATTCTCCTGTCATCGACCATCTCACATGAGCACATCCCAAGCTGAACTGGGTCTATCACCTGTTCACATGTCAGGGGTGCAGCTCTGCACTTGGTATAACCCTAATTGCAAAGTCTATTCTGGCTTCATTTTTGGGACAGAACCCTAATCACTTCTTTACATGAGTTATCTTTTCAAACCTCACAAATTTCTTTAGACAAAATAAAAACTGTTCAACTATGAAGTTAAACAGCTGTGAAAGGCTCCCTAGTTAGAATAAATAGGGACATTATTACTACATCAAATGTGGGGGTTGGTACTATTTTTCCTTTCCAACTTCAAGTCTTTTTGGTTACAAAAATAAAACAAGACTGAGAAGTGTTAGCAAAAGAATGTGTTGACTGTCAAAGTCCTGACCTGAGATCTGAAAGCAAGAATGAAATCATGCCATTCAAAATATCCTTAAAACACAAAAACCCTTTAGAAAGCTTAGAATAAATAAACAATAATATATGCAGACATAACACTGTACAGAAGATTCAGTGTTCCCAGTTAATTTCTTTTTAATCTCCCTTTGTCAATAACTCTTCAATAAAGAGTGAAGGACTAGATAAAAGAGTTACTGATAATTTGTAGCAATAAATATTTAAATAAGCCAAAAGAAAGTAAAATAAACAAAGAAAACAAAATGTAAAAAAAAAATAACCTAAATAGAAAACTAGGAAATATTTTCTTTTTCTCATCTTCTGTATACCAATAGAAAAATCTGTATTAGAAATAAAAAAGGCAATAGAAAATTGACAAACAAAACCTAACTTTAAAACTAACTATTGGAAGTGTGAAAAATCTTACTTGCACACTGATGATATAAATTTGTGAAAGCAAAATTTTCAAATTTTGTTTAATATAGAAACAAATAAAATAATTCAAAAAGATCTAAAGAGAATTTTAGAATTTATCAATATTAAAATACTAGTAAAAAAAATCTCCAAACATCCTATTATTATTATTTGCAAATTGATTTCACTTAAAATGGTGCAGCTAACCACTGGAAACAAATCATAATGGTTACATTTGATAGCATATGGAGTCAGGCTAGATACAAATACTGGAAGTTAACTAGGTAAACAGCCTCACAGATAATTCAACTTCCCATAAAACAGAGTTTTTTTTTATTTTTATTTTATAGACATTTAACCTTTATTCATTCTGTGTGTGACTTCATTTGCTGTACAAAAAGTTTATCCTGACATTGAAAGTGACTGATCCCTGAATGTGTTTGAATTTCATTGTTGTGTTGTCATATCCTGCTATGGCAACAGAAAACAACTTTGAGTGAAATTAACAATAAGGTTACTGCACTTGAGAAGCCTTGGAAAAGAATGCAGTGGAAATGAAAATATTAATAATGCAATGTGCTAAAATAGTAAAAAGTGAGAGAGAAGAGAAATATCTTAAGTCATTAAATGCAATATTTCTTAAAAATAAAAAATAATGGATGCATCTTAGTGATTGAGTGTACAACAATAAGTAGTAAATATCTCTAATATCAGGCTTGTTAATATAAATACACCAATAGAAAGGAGAAAAAAATAAGAGATACTAAGAGTTGTTCAAGTCAATTGGACACCTTTTGTTGTTACTCCATAATTTGGGCATATTTATTCTTCAACAATTTTTTTTCCAGATATACACTATGTAAGGAAAGAGATCCCTCCCCAACTGAATATTAATATGGAATCAGCTGTTACATAGGTTGTGTAGTTCACATTGCTGGATATGGTCCAATAGAGGCATGAGTAACCATGAGTTTTTCTGCTTGTCATTGATTTACCCTTATAGCTCATATACATGGAGAAGGATGTAAAACATTAACTGATACATTGTGGTAACAACAAATAGCAACAAGAATCAAGTTTAACTGTCAATTTGAATAACACCTTTTATCATTAGCATGAAGCTTATAATCAAGATAAAGTTCAGATTAGTCCAAAATTTGAGCCTATTTTCAACAGGAAAAAAAAAAGTTCAAATTTTTCTGAATCAATTTTATTTTGAAGTGAAATATCAATTTTCTCATATCTTAAAATAATTTTTTTTTCAATAAATTTATGCTCATTTTATTTTGAAATTGAGCAAGTATGAAAGGTTCAAACTAGAGAATTTGCTAAGCACAGCCAAGCTCAGCTTAAATTAAATGATGCTAAAGGAAAAAAAAAAAAAAATAGTGAAGTAAATTTTATACAAAATCCAATGGCCCTTTTAAGTTGTTTTCCACTGCACTTAACAGATGCAGGCAGGCAAGCAGGATGGCTGAAAATATCCAAAATGAGAACAATTTTTTCAGAAGTATATATCTGGCTTACATGCAAATACCCTTGGGAAAGATATGAACCTACCTCTTCTTCCTCCAGCTATGAGTAAATAGCAAGATAGACTTAGTTGTCCAGCCTTACCAACATGCAATTGGCTAAGCATGGTGAATACGCTTACACCCCTGAAGACATGGTCAATCAAGGAGCTAAAAGGTCATGGATTTTGGATCTGTTCCAACGAGTTTTCATTACTGGTACCTTTCTTTTTCTTCTTCTTTCATACCGGAAATACTGAAAACGGCTTAACATTTTATTAACCTTTGCATAATCTACTTTATGTTTCTTAAATGGTTACTCATCTAAGCATTGATCAAGTTTAAACTTGCTTAACTTTTGTGATCTGATAAGAACTGGTACTTCCTGCAGGACTTGACTGTAAGCCCTAGTAGGATAAAGATACAATCACCTTGAATATTAAAAAATACAAATAGCAAGAAAAAGAAAAGGTAAAAAATATACTAAATTACTAAGACAGTCTTCTATCCTCACAAATTATCAAATTTGTTATGTCTATCTGTGCATTCACTTCATTTATGTTTTTCTTCATCTATGAGAAGTCGAGTCCAAATCTTAATATAAAAATCACAATTAGTACAAGACAGTGTTCCCTTTCTCGCTCCTGGCGTTGGATATTAAAGACATTTCCAGAACAAAATCTACCATGAAATTCCAATTATTTCACTTCTGTTAATCTTACATGACCCCCTATTTCAAGTTCTTATCTTACTCTTGGGACAGGTTGAGTAAACATACACTAGGTTTTCCTGGATTGTAATTCTTTTAAATCTTGATTCAAAAGGAACTTAGGATTGGATGTAGATTACTTTTTAGACAATTCTGCCCAACAGGAAATTCTATAAAATAAATCCAGTCAATGTAAACCAAAAAGTTTGTCTGAAATGAAGTCTTGTCATTCAATGATTTTACTATTATCAGTAATTTTTTACACTTTCCTATCTTAATTGTTTGTTCTAAACTCAGTCTCCTAACTACCTCCAGCCATCCCAGTTTTTACCCAAACTACCTCAAACTGCCACAAGTATTTTTGATCAAACCTCCTCACTAAAATTTTTTCTCCCTAATTTAAATTTGAACAAGAGAATAACTCCTATCCAAAATATAGGATGAGAACTTCAGAAGATAGAGGTCACATCAGCAAGATCATTGGCTAATATTGAAATGCATCATTTTTCTCCACAAATTATAACAATGATTTAAAATCAATCATCATTTTCTTACAAAAAAAAAAAAAAAAAAAAAGAATGAAAGTGATATGCAGCAAGGTGCAGGTAATTTAGCTAATACATAATAAAACACAAAGTAGGCATGAGTTGATAACAATTGTTTACAAAAAAAGGTATTTGATATGTCCCAGCAATATTTGTTTCTCACTTCATTTGTAACGAAAGACAATATTTTTTTATTGTTATTGTTTATTAATCTATAGAAATATAATCGTCATATCAAACAGAAAAGTATGATAGATTAATTAACACCTTAAAATGTATTGTCTATTACCTAGTTAGCAACTCTTCCTTAAAATTCGAAAATAAGTTTTGAAACAGAAATTAGGGGGCAGAAGATGATGATTGACATTGCATTTAAAATTTTGAAGATCAAAGTTGACTAGAAAGCAAAAAGTCAAAAGAGTTCCACAAGGAATAAGTGCAACAGAAGAAACTATTAACATAAAACTTACAGTTACATTAAGTAATTTCAACTTTAAAATGATGAGACTTAGTTGCCAATTGTCAAAGTAGCAAAGAAGAAAGCTCATTGGAATTCTTACCATGAAAATATTCATAGAAAAGGCAAAGGGAAGCTATGTTACTTTGAAGAGAGAGAGGATAATTAAAGAAAAGGATTCAAGGAGAGAGAAGATAACATTTGATGTCATATTTAAATTTTTGAAGATTTAAAAGGCAAAATGTATGGTTGTTAGTGAAAGGAACAACCCAAGATGCAAATCAAATGAGTGCAAAATTTTAAATATTTGGAAGTGTTTTAACAGGGGACGGAAAGTTCAACACTGAAATCCGAAGGCATATTGGGATAGCCAAAGATGCATTCCAAAAGCTAAGCAGAGTATTAAGAGAGAAACTTACACTTAACATCAGGATGAGACAGTTGAAATTTCTAGAGCACATATTGAAGAAAGAGGGCTTAGAAAATCTGATAGTCACAGGACAGATTGAAGGCAAGAGGAACAGATGAAAAACAACACATCACATACTTAGTGAGCTTGAGTAAATGGATAGCAGAACAGGTTTTAGGAGAAATAACAAAAAACAAAATTTATTAAGTGTTACAAAGGACAGGAAATTGTGGAGAGCCATGATTTCTTATGTCTTAAGAGGACATGGCACATGAAGAAGTTGGCAGTTGTTTTACAGTTTTGTGCAGGTTTTCAAAATTAAAATTGATAAGGCTTTTTTTTAAGAGGGTGCAAGGATGAACATTTAATTTTTCTGATTGAATAAAGATTTGTGATCAGATTTTAAGTATTTCTCTTGGGAACCATTTTATAAGCCACAATGAAAGAATGGATATTTAACAGCAAGTCTTTCATAAATGAGACTCTGTAGGTATTGATGTCTCATTCATATTCTCTAAAAGATTTTAGAATTGAAAACTTACAAGTATTTCTATTTTACTATATTTTTTTTTTTTTTTTTAACTTGTTTATTTTTTTTGCATTCTGAACTTATTTTCTATAAACATTACATAAGCATAATACTTATTAGGCTGAATAATGGGAACATGGCCGAGTGGTTAGAACATTCACTTTCTGACCATGAGATCCAAGTTCGAATCTCACCATGGTAGATTTGTCAGGAAAGTGACTTCTTGATGTTATCGGTCTGGAGGAAGCAATCCCAGTGTGTGTCTCATTTGGAAAGCACCTGAAAACCATACCACGTGTTGACCTAAGTCTTGTGAACTGAGTTCTTGGGGGCTGTCGATGGCTGTGCTAACATGGTCATAAGGGTTTGAGCATGCTGGCCTTGTTCAGATTGTTAGATAACATTTTTCTCACCCAGAAACTGTAACTAAAAGTTTGCTCATCATAGTTGCAGTGTAAACCACACGTGGGTTTTGTAGGTGTTGAACAAATACAAAACTGAATCTGAGCAAATGTCTGCAATAGGGATTAGCTAGCCACCCAAGTAGACAGGTATCCTCAAATACGAGTGGCCAGCCATTAACGTATTAGGACGAATACAAATTTGAAAGAAAATTTTAAGAAGAAACAACTTTTGGATTATTTTTGCTGTAATTCACTATCCAAGCTTTTCTTCAGTATGTCAAAACCCTCCTAGACATATAAAAAAAATAATAGAGCCACATTCTCTTATTTTAGTAGAAATAATACTGTCTTGTAGACATTGTTACATTTACATACACATTTTATACACTAAATGTAACAATGGTCACAGGATGGCTGTGTATAAATTTTGATATCCACATTAGCTCAAATTTGGTCAATAAATGTAGAGACTTAAAAATTTATACAAATAAAACTGAAGTTGATCATTGCTGAAGAAGAAAATTGTTAGCTTAGTTAAATTTGATTTCATTTGTGGTTTTTTTTAAAACACTAAAATAGTAAATGGAAAAAAAACTTACATTTGGTAAATAATAAAAGTAAAAAAAAGAAACATGTTAATGCCCTGAAATAATTTATAACTTATAAATTTCAGTAGTTTCAGAATTTTTTTTTCTTCATTTTCTTGCTTTTCTGTTTATGCTACCTGTTCTTAAGTTTGGTATGAAAAAGAATTTTTCATGGTCTGAAGTTCAAAATATAAACAAATTCAAGTCTGACCAATATGATTTTCAAACTTTGGTTCAATTATCTATCGGGATCCCAAGGTTACTTTTATATAGTAACAACTATAGAATTACTTCTAAACCACTTATTACGCATATGACATGAACAAAAATGCAAGCAAATAGTAATTATGAATAAGTAACATTTGACAAAATTTTAGTTCAATTAGGACTTGTACTGTTATATGATTTGGGTATTGTATATTATATAATTATATAAATATAGAGATTGTTCTTGCAGATTGCAAAGCGCTGGTTTTCCCCTCAACGAAAAAAAACAAACTTTCAAAATTCTGACACTGATGTGGATTTTTACATAATTTTAGCCACCAATTCCAAATCAAAGATATCTGCTATCAGTAGGCTAATGATAATCTTCTATAATTCTTCTTTGCAAGTTGACATTTCAGTTCTTTGTGAAAGTGATGTCATTTTCAGATTGACCAATCCATGTTTCAATCTGATATGTGAAAACAAACTAAAAAAGAAAAAACAAAAAAAAAAAAAAAGAAAGAGAGAGAGAGAGAGAGAAAAAACAACTTTTTTTGTCTTCCTTCTAAAATTATACTAAAGTTGATACTGATAGATTAATATGCATGTACTAGTGAGTTTGATGTGTTTGTGTGTAACGATTCATCAATTCCTCTCAAAGCACACTGACTGTGGTAATCATACTACAAAAAATCCATTAATGATTTTCAGTTGTAATGTGCATAAATTTTGTATTGCTATAGAAGGTTTTTTTCATTAAAAATATTAAAATATATATATCTCACTTTCATGGTATCTTAATTCTGGTTATGTTTAACTCATGAAAACTTATTTAATGACAAAATGTCCAAAGTCAAACTATACAGGTTAGAAGAAACTTAATTGCCGACTTCCCATACAAAGAGAAAGAATTGTTTAAGAAAAAAAAATAGTTTAATAGAAATGAATAAAATAAAACAAAGGATTATTTTCTCCACTCCAGCCAGAGTAAACTTTTCTTTATTTTTTTTAAGTTGATGAAAAATTTTAAAATGTATATAGTTACTCTATATTATGTTAAATTTATAAATAGGTAAGTAGACCATTTTTTTAAGTAATTTTGTAACATTGGCTTGTTCTATTGCTAAACTGCAAATATATATTGTCAATTTGCCCCCTCACCCTCGAAAGGAAAGACAATAGTAAAAACTTTAATATGAGATAACATTGAAAGATACCGTGTTTTCTTGTGTATCCATTAAAATCTTAATGTCATACATATATTTCATTAAAATATTTAATTTTTCACAATATTAAAGAATAGAAATGAACCAGATATTTAACTATAATACCTTGCACAGAATTTAACTATAAATAGCATTGTTTTATAAAGTTGTATTCAGAGTTTCAAAATGAATGCTTGTTAAACACATTGAACTAATAAGTTTAAATTAAAAAAAAAAACCCTCTGCTGGCTAAAAACATATATGCAAAACATAAAATTTAAAGAAAGCAGTCATGACTCACTTCCAATTCAGTCTCCATGTGAAAATCTTAAGAAAATAAGAAAAATAATAGTCATACTTTGCAATGCTTATATCTTCCAGACAAACATAAGACAAAGGAATAGAGAATAGAGATTTTTTTTTTTTTTTATTGTACATATTTATTCTGGAGGTGAGAAACAATAGAAAATCTCGTTTAGTTTGTAATTCAAAATGAAAATTTATTTACATTGAGTACTGTTACTGTTTAAGATAATTTATGTTTAGGCTTAATATTTGATTGCTTATAAATGAAAAAAACAATTTGGGGCAAATGACTCAAGGCCATTTATGCATATTAGAATCTATTGGAAGTGTCCTATGCATCATCACACAATATACCCATATGTTCAATAAAATTCACAACATTAGATATTGAAATTATTACATAATACCATATTCATTTATTACATTTTTCAAGAGAAATCTATAAGGACTACTGATGAATTATTGTGAAAAAAAAAAATGTGGGGAACAACTGCAGCAGTTGATTGATTTGCTTTTTATGGCTTATTAACTGCTTGTGAATTATTTAAAGTGGAAACATTTTTTGAATTCCGAGAATATTTTTGTGAATGAATATTGTATTAACAATTTTTTGGAGATAATTATTTCTCCAAAACAAGTCATACTATTTAACCCATTGCTGGGGAAAGAAAAGTTGAATTTCTAACTTCCCAAGGGTATTTGTATATTATAAGTGTATGCAATGAACTTAATTGGAATTTGAAATACATTCTCTGATTTGCTAAAGGAGCCACCAAGGATGGCTTTGCTGAAGAAACTGGCTCCCTGCCCCACCTTCCATAGTGCCATGTAACACATTTGTAAGTCATATCTTTTATATATGGAATGGTAGCATATGCGCATCAAAAGTGATAAAGGAATTGCTACAAGAAGCACATATGCATTGCATGGTAGTGAATTGGATCAGATGAAGTATTTATCTCTTCCAGTTTTGTTTTACTTAGCATTTTAAATAAAAGTGCAGCATGTATTTGTTAGGCTTAAAAGTGAGATATGAAGTATGTTTATACTTTATTTAGATTTTTGTTTAAAAACAAATTTGTAGGCAAGTAGACAAAAAAAAAATTGTTGGTCATTTCAAATCTTGCTCTATCAACCTTGTCTCTGTGGCCAACTTGGCAAAAGCAGTTTTCTCTGATGTTCAATACTTGTTGGAGATGCAATCTATCTTCAGTAGGACATCTCAATGTAGACTGGTGGTTATTAATTTTACCATTTAACAGAATAAAAATAACAGTGATAGACACTCAAATACTAAAAATAATGTTTATATAGTAATAGAAAATTAAACCAAAGTGTAATAATTTTTAGATTATATGAAATAACTTTGCTCTACGACAGTGCTGCGAGTTGCATATGTATCAACAGAAAGATTACTGACTGGTTTCCAATTGCTGCCACCAACCACCAGGGCTGTGTAGCTCCCCCATCACCACCATTTACTCAACTGTATCATTGACCAAGTTGTGGACGCAGTGTGCGACCACTTCCTTGGTGTTTTGTTTGGGGACTACGACCTAACCAACCCAACACTACTAAAGTTGGGAGGAGACCGGGGATACTCTGCATGTTCACTGAGGTGGCAAAAAGACTTGGAGTGCATGTCAATTGGTTGAAGTCAATGCATGTGGAAGATGGCCAGCCCTGATCAATTGTTCATCCTTAGCAGCAACCCTGTCGAGTCTGACACATCTTTCATATACTTGAGCTCAGAAGTTTCCAACATGTCAACCTCCACATGGAGATCAACAGAAGATGTGAGCTGGCTGCAGGTGTCATGAGAGGCTCCTGGAGCCCACTATGGTAGTATTGCAACATCTCCTGATGCACCAAGCTACAAGTTTACAAGACTGCTGTCCTCCCTGTGCTACTATATGGCACCAAGATGTGGCCTCTCAGCAAAACCCTCACCTCCCACATCCATGACTTCAAGTTTGGCCCTCTCAGGACCTCCTTCACACAGTGTTCCTGCAACAACTTGATGACCACCTCTGAACTGTCATCTGCAAACAACCTCACAGTTGCTGGAAGGACATTGTCAGCCAGGGCCACCGTCAGATCAATTGGCACTAGATGATGTTCTGATGCTCTGCAAGACCATGAAAGCTGAACAGACAAGGTGGTTCTTATGGGATCAATGCTTTCATGACATAAGATTTAGCAGCAGCTATATGAGGTATGTTAAAGGAAGCAGTTCAAAAATAAATAAAAATTGAAAATTTAAGAAATTGCATCTTCTATATTTAATGAAATAAATTTTCCTCTATTACAAACATTTAAGACAAAATCTAAAATGACAAAAATACTTGAAATGCTGTGTATTTATGCTCTAGAATAACACAAATTGGCTACCAAAGAACATTAAATGTAGCCTTGATGCCATTTTAAATGGGGAAAAAAATGCTTCAATGCAAATTTATTTAAATGTTTCAAAATTGATGGGTCAAAACACTAAATTATTTTATTTTCATGGCTTATTTAAAGATACCTATTTTGGGAAAATTTTACACTTAATGCAACAACTTATAGGACAATGGAAGTAAAATACATTTTTTTTTAAAATAAAGATTTATTATTAAATGGAAAATTCTTCATAATTTGAACTTTATATTCTAAAAAGGTTATCATACAATCGTTTATTTTTCAGTATTGTTGTTCTATTATTTTTCCTTGGGATAAAATTAAACAGCCAAGCAAGTCACATTTTTAGAGCACTCACGTCATATGATTGAAAGTACCAAGTTATTCTGAATTCAAATAAAACTCCAGTGAGAATAAGTTGTGTGTAGGCTTGGAATTAGATGGACATCATAAATTAGGACAACTACTACTGCAATGGCTTGTCATACTGCAATAAAAAAAGATAAATTTCTATGCAGCTAATGACAGTGGAGGGAACCACACACACACAAAAAAAAAAAAAACCTAAAACATACATATTTACACTCAAACATGTGGGCATCATATATAGACTTCTGTAAAAATGCATATGATTTTACAATATATTTAAGGCTTGTTTATAGGTGACTAATACACAAAGAATAAATGTACAGTATGCTTTAGAGGAGTCAATGCTGCATGGTGAGTGAGTGTTCTGCCTGGAATTTATATGAACTGTAAAACTGACCTCCATTATACCATGTTGATTCCAATATTTATACACTGATATTGAGTACTCTTCCATCATAAGGTTTCATGAATTTTATGCTTTGTTAGAATTTTTTCATATCTATGTATGCCAATATTCATCTCATTTTGTTTATATGTGTGCATATATGAATATAACATATATACTCATGTATAAACCTACTTCCTGTATAGTGCAATTCCTGAATTTATTTGTAAAAAACCCGATTTCTTTTTTTTTTTTTTATGTAGCTCATATAATGCAACCCAGCTTCTGAGCAATACTAATAGGCCTACCATAATAAAATCTTGCAGTACTAAGCATCATCCTGGACATATTTTATACCAAATAAATGGTCTTCATTTTTTTTTTTTTTGTACAAAGCTACCCGAAAAGGGTGAGAAAATCCACTTACTGTAAAATGTCTGATATGAATAGTTAGCTACAAAAATTTTTCATTCATGCCTGTCTCTGGTAGCTCCTTTGCCCTAGGCCTAAGTTACTTCCCCTTTTGTCACTACACAAAGAGCAAAACCTCATCCACTGCATATGCCATTTAAAATCAACAAATACATTAAATAAATGAAGATTTAATAAATTTTTTTCATATCTCAAATTTGCATGAATGCAAATTTGAGATAACTCAGCAATGAAAACACTTGTGAAACAAAGATGAATTCATCTTTGTTTCACAAGGGTTTACATTGCTGAGGTATTGCATTTCCAATGACAAACTTTTTCTCAGGATTACCAGTACATAATGCAGGATGTCCCATGAGTTGAGATACATACTTCAGATTATGATAATTCAAGTCATTCTAAATAAAGAGAACTATATACATATGATGTCATTTTGCTAGAAACTGAGGTTGTTTAAATAAATGCATGCTGTTGTATGTTACCAGAGCAGCTCTATACAACTGCTGGCCAACAGGTATTGGCTAATCTATAGTGATGAACATTATTATTTACATTTTATATAAGTTCAGTCCTCAACACAAATTCAGGATTTTTAATATAAAAAAAAAAAAAAAAAAAAAAAAAAATTACCTGTGTATACATTTTATTTGCATAAAAAAAACTGATCATAAGAAATCTCACTACTATGATAGAGTATATACAGTATATTTATCATCATCATAATTATCATCATTAATATCATCATAATTATCATCATTAATATCATCATTTATCATCATTATAATTATCATTAATATCATCATAATTATCATCATTAATATCATTAATTAATCATTATATCATCATTAATATCATCATAATTATCATCATAATTATCATCATAATTATCATCATAATTATCATCATAATTATCATCATAATTATCATAATTATCATCATAATTATCATCATAATTATCATCATAATTATCATCATAATTATCATCATTAATATCATCATAATTATCATCATTAATATCATTATAATCATCATCATTAATATCATTATAATCATCATCATTAATATCATTATAATCATCATCATTAATATCATTATAATCATCATCATTAATATCATTATACTCATCATTAAGATTATATTATCATTATTATATACAGTTATTTTCAGTGCAATTTGCCTTTTCTGTTTATTGGTAAGACTATTCTAAACTGAAACATCAAGCCCAGATGTTGGTCCATTTGTCTTCACAGGTGGTATATTGAACTGTTTATCAAGAGAAACTGGTTTGTTATATTTGTTATGTTTATTTTTTTTTCTTTGGCTGAACAGGAAAGTAATTTTTTTCCTCAATTTCTCTCATATAAGAAACTTCCATTGTTGCTGTGAGAAGGTGATAGCATGATATTTATACTTTGCTTGTTCTAGTATACTGGTGCGTAGACTAAAATAAAGATCAAACGATCTGGTCAGGGAAACATCCTTACAGTCATACTATAACCAATATGAACTACTGACAAACATTCCCACTGACAACTCTTCACAACAACAACAACAAAAAAAAAAAAAAAAAAAAAAAAGAAAAATACATACACACAAACACTGATTACACCATTTACAAATGCAGTTATCAACAAAAGAAAGTCAAACTTAATGAAGAAATGCGAGTTTATAAACATACTGACTACACGATTAAAAAAAAACAAAACAAAACAAAACAAATGCAAGATATCTATAGCAAAAACAGCATGATGATATATTTATCAGTCCTGCAACCTGATCTCCTCTACTTAAGGAAGTATTACATCGTTATGCAAATTGGTCATATGTTACCATACTTAATGAATATTTCATCAGTAAGGAATAAAAACAGATTACTACAATATTCATTTTTGTTTTGCATAAGCTTTTTTATAAAAAAAAGTTTTATGAGCTGAAACAATTCTTTCTTGCATGTGACAAGAGAGTTGTGTAATAAAATTCAAATTACTCATGCAGAAAATATAATCAAAGCCATAATAAAATTAAATTTGGCATTTTTCTTTTACAACACTGGTAAATTATTAAAAGTGAAATTAAAAATATGAAATAAAAGGCAGAGGGGGGGGGGAGACTAAAATAAGTTTTTAAAAATATTATGATTCACTATTATTTATAACTTTAATCTATTGTATAAAATGGTGTAATTTTAATTTTTAGAGTTGAAAATTCATCCAGATCCACTGACAAAATTGCAAGACAAAGTTTTCTTCAGACCTGAAGGACAATCATGACGTAACAGATCAGTTAGCCTGATATTGTGTCAGTTTGGCAAGTTGGCTAAAACAGGATTTGCTTAGAGTTTACAATAAATTCTTTTCAAAAAACATGACCTGTAAGAAATTAACTTTGAACTGAACAAGATATATACATTTCCTCCACTAGAATTGCCGATGCAGTGCTGATTATGTAATGCTAGAATTCATGCTAAAGACACTGTTCAAGTCAATCAGAAAAAAAATGGATTTACTAAGAAATGAACTTTCACTGAAAATACATATTACTTATTATGATTATACATTATTTAGATTATAAATATAAATGACAATAGGAAAACTGTAGTAGTTGTTATGGTAAAGAATGGCTTTTTTTTCTAATTCCTGTACTGAATTTTTCAAAAATTCATGGGCATAAGGAGGGAAAATATGGTGTGACGATTTGATGAGCAATGAGGAATAACTATATATATATATATATATATATATATATATATATATATATATGATGGAGGCACGGTAGAGTAATGAATAGCGACTTGGATTAAGGAGGCAAGTTCGATTTACAGTCGAATCCATTACATTCCCTTATATGCTAATACTCTTGGGAAAGGTATGAACCCGCTTCTTCTCACTCCAGCTATGAGTAAATAGCAGGACAGACTGGGTTCTATAGCCTTGGATGGCAACTTGTCTAGGAGGAGGACAACTCTGAATTCAAAACCTGCGGAGGGTCGTTTGAGCACCTTGTGGCACGTTAGGTGGCCTGACGATTACGTCTAGCATGAAACAGCCTGTCGCCTCCGAGATTTGACTTCAATGTTCACTTTTATATTTTACATACGCCCTATCTCTGATATTGATAATATTGATATCTAATATCCCAGAAATATAGCACACCTTTAAACTATATATATATATATATATATATATATGATGAGCTTGTGTGAGCAATGAGGAATAACTTTTCATCAACGCAATTTCTAAGAAAGTTTTTCTTGTTTTTATATGAATTGGCAGATATTGGTTGTTTCCTGTATATTCTGACTATATCTGTGTATGTTTTTGTTTTCCATGTCAACAAATATGAAAATTTCACAATTTTTCAAAAATTTAAATTTTTGATATTTTCCCCTCCTTATGCCCATGAATTTTTAAAAAATTCAATACAGGAATTAGAAGAAGAAGCCATTCTTTACAATAGCAACTACTGCAGTTTTCCTATTGTGATTTATATTTATAAATATTGTCCTTTCTACAGGTTAACTCTGAGAAATTCACATTATTTAGATTATAAACTTATCAGGATTATAAGACTAAGCTCTCTAGGAACAGTATTGAGAAAGAAAAAAATACAACCTGGGAAGATATGGTTATCTACTGTCTTGATAAGATTATTGACCATATTAAGTGGCAGACTACCAATTTGAATTGGTGTGATAACGAGTTTATTAACTTGTTTTCAAGTTGACTGAATGAATAAGTGAGTCACTGTGATTTAAAGAGAAAATTTAGAGCATAGAAAAAAATGTAGAAAACATTATTTGAATAAGAAAAAGAAAAAAATATCTCTAAGAGCAATAGGTCGGGGTTGGAGAAGCATCGGAGGTGACATTGGCAAAGCTAACATATCACAAGATAAATACAGCTCTTTTATCAGCAGAGATAATGAACTAGCAAGTTTTAAGACTCACAACAGACAAGTGTAGGGACTTAGTAATCTTATAGTATTCTAAGTATGATTAAAAACTTAGAGGACTTTTAAAATAATTGTGAGAGAATCTGCTGATATCGACTAAAAAGTATTGTTATCAGCAGCTTGATCATTTAAAATTAATCATTAACCCTTTTGTGGTGGATAATGGAAATTTCTATTATAATTCTATGGCTCAACTGCAAATGGTAGATATTCCCGAGTTACAATATTATACTTTTAAATGTCGGCACATTTTCATCAAGATTTCATTCAACATTTTTTTTTTTTTTTAATTAATCATGTCCTATACAATGAAGCTAGAAACTATAATATTGTCTTTCTGCAAATATCTTAATATAATAAATCTGGTGTTACATAGTCAAATTTAACACTTTATGGTATATTATTTAATATTTTGTACAGAATGAAGCTAATCTATAAACACTTCATTTTCATCCGATGGAGACATTACAAAAGGTCACTTAACAGGAAATGACCTTAAAATTATATTTTATCAGAATGTTTAATATGCAGGGTGCAGTAAAAGTAACATACTTTTTTTTTTATTTAAATTTTTCTGATAAATTTTCTGAGATTAATGTAGAAAGTGGTTTGTAGACAGGGTTCAGCATTGCATTTAACATGAAGGAAAGCATTTTGAACAAATTAAATTGTTAATCATAAATATTTTGCTTGATATGACAATATGTATAAATTTTCATAAACTACTGTAATTTATTTTTGTTCAAAAAAAGTTAAAAAATTGACATTACTTGTGTACACACACACACATGGTGTGATGGGTAAATTCTCATCATTTTATATTTTTAATTTTGCACATGTGCATTATTTGTTTTTGATTTTGTCACCTGTACAGTATAGTAGGGTCAGTTGCACCCCATCTGTGAAAAAAAGAGCACGGTAACGAAATTCACTCTGCCAGAAATTTGAAGACAGCATGCTGTACTGTTTGGCATTTGTGCTGGAAACTCCAATACAAACATTTCAGAATGGGTGTCAATCTGAGGACAGTGCAGAGGATTTGGAAAGAGTTGGATGAGTCTAATGGTGATTACAAAGATGTTTGGTGTGATCACTAGTGATGGCAACATTATGCCTCCATTCATCTTCCCACGGAGCCTCAGACTCAACATGAAGGCCTATATCAAGTGTCTTGAGGAGTTACTGCTACCTGGGTCAAGAGGGTGGCTGCTGGGAGACCCCATGTCTGGTAACATACTGTGCACCATGCCACACAAGCAGGAGAACCCAGTCATGACTGTTGGACAATTTCTGCAATGACATCACTCCCTTACATCTGGCCATCTAACTCCCAAGGCTATAACCCCCTTGATTATAATGTGTGGGCCACATTTGAGTGAGAGACTTACAAAACTCCTTGTAATACCAAAGAAGAACTGAAGGCAAGGATTATGGCAACATTCACCAACTTAAACAAGGAGCCTGTCCAGAAGAGTTGCAGGAGATTTGGAAGTGGTCTGGAGGACATGATTGAAGCCAATCATGATTTTATTGAATAAATTACTTTTTAGTGTTTCAAGATATTTTTGGGTAATTTTGCTAAGTATATCTGTTAAAATGAGATGTCAGTGTTATTTTCACTTTTTCATAATTTAGATGACAATTTATCCATCGCACCCTGTATATGCACACATTTTTTTTTTATCTGCTAGTTTACCCATCTAAAACAAACAAAAAAAAAAAAAAAAAAAAACCCAGAATATTTAAGCAATTTGTCTTGCTATTGTACCGACATAGGATGCTGAAAGTTCTGTGCAACCTACTTCTGAAAATCTAATTCATCATTAATTTTTTTTTCTTTTTTAAAGAGCTTTTTGGTTGGACTGAGATCTTTTCAGATTCACCTTGTATGCAACATCAAAATCTTTGTTACTCTGCATTCCCTCATTTTTATTCAATATTTCCCAAATATTAAACTAAAATTAAATCAAAATGTTAATTGAACCTCTGCTTTGTCCTCTATCAATGACAAAATTTATAATACATAATTTTTAACATATGCATATCTTACTTTAAAATACTAATCCCAATTTTAAAGCGTCTTCAACATAATTTGTTTAAGTAGATATTTCTATTTACATATGTGACTATTGTATAAACATGTGTAATTGCCCATCATTAAACTGAAAACTAAAGTTATGTTCTTAAATAGACTTGTCAGATCAAGAATTTCATGTCAATGTCATGCATGGCACCAAACCCGTTCAGAAATAGCTAAACTGTCAGCTGTATACAATCAATTTCTAAGATCAATGGTTAAAAATGGTTTTGAACAAGCAAAACTTATGGAACTTGTGGAGACCACACTTCTTCAAACCTTGTTAACTGGTGCTACAGAATTGCAAACAAAGAACCATACCAAATAACAGAAACCACAACAGCTAAAATGGAAAGCATATGTAGCTCAAAGATAAATAATAAAGATGTTTTAAAAGCAATATTTCATAAATTTCAACTGACTTTAGACAGACTGCTTGGTCAATGAATGCTTAATGTTGCCTTATAAGGAAATGGCTAATATTACTATGTAATAGATTCTTTTGTGGACAAAATGAGTGTCAAATATATACACAAACACACACAAAAAAAGCAGTATAAGAATACACTGAACATCTTAAATATGTATATTATTACATATATTTGCTTATTTTTAAAATTATGTTTTCTAATATTTGTGTTCTTGTTGAAGAACATGTATTTCCAATAAATACAAAGCTTGTGAAATTTGTAGACAAATAAGCCTCACAGATGTTGGTGCCTTTATAATTTTCATTAGACAAGATGTGGCCAAACAGTTTTCAAAAGGAAATTTGGTAACATCTCCAAAACTACTCATTTCTTTGACAGTGTTCGAAGACAAGTTAACTCCTAAATGTGATATGCACAAAATAAAGCCCAGCAATTGTTGCCATGTATAATAACTTATCACAATCTTGACTTTACAGTGTTATTGAAACTTTGATGATTCACAGATTACAATTTGTATGCTCAGTCTAGAGTTCCTTGGAGAATCAAGAATGGACATTAATACTAACTAGAAACTGCCGAATCCATGCTGACAAACATCAGTCAATTAAGAACATCCTTTCAATACAAACCTGTTCTCAGCTGGATGCCATGTTGCAACCAGTCAGGAAACTCAGCTGTCATTCAACCAAACTCATGACCTAACCTAATTTCAGTGGAGAGATACACTGCTGGAAAGTGTCTCTGAGCAACAACATATACATATCTCATATTACTAAATGCGTAAAAGAAAATCTGCTAACAGTCTGTGAATCAAGTTTTCTTTCTCAATAGACTTCTCTATGAAAAGCCAGTTTAGAGACTGACTATATATATATATATATATATATATATATATATATATATATAATTATTTATTTAAAAAAAAAAAATTATAACATACATATGTTATAAAATCACTACAAAAATAGCCATTTTGTTTCAACACTCTTGGTGTCTTATCAAGTGATGATGTTGAATGTAAAACAAATATATATATCACACAGAAACAATTTTTCAGACAAAATGTTTTCAGTTATATATTTGTTCAGGATTTCTGAAGTTAAAATGTTTTTACATAGAGGATTTATGAGCTATTGGTTAGATGTTTTAAATTGTTTATTATGGTTCTTTGTAAAACCAAGAACTCAATTATTGTAATAAATATATGTATAGGCAAAGTATTTCTTTTTTACTGATGTTCACATAATACAAAGTCTAAGAGCCACTCAAGGTAGAGGGTTATTGTGTGGAGTTGTATTAATCTAACAAAGTACAAGAAGACAAGTATTTGGGGCTATGTAGGAAAGATAACAGCTACTTCTAGAGTTGAAGAGATCAAGATTTAATTAGTGAATACCATTTCAGAGTTCAGGCACAGACAGAGAGATTTGAAGACATTTGATAGAACTGGTAACCCAATCCTAAACAGGAAACAAGGGTTAAACCTCTACTCCTGTTCAAAAGGAGTATGAATGAGATGATAGGCAAACATATCTACTCCTATTGGGGAAGTGGGCAGGCAGGTAAATATAAAAAATAAAATAGTGAAAAATTTCAGTGTTCAGGTAGGGATGTCAGAATTGTTAATCATCAATGAATCAATTGCATCTGCAATAAGCTAATCCTCCTATTAGTCTGAATATTGACAACAGAACAAATGAAATAGTTTCAATATGGCTACTAGCATTGGTAGCACGAAACAACAACCCAAAGACAAGGACAATAACTCCAACATTAACACTTCCCCCATATTTCAGAGGCATGCAGAGTACATAATAACACAGGCAACAAAGAAATTTTATCAGACCTAAGTCAAATATTCTTTGGGCTCTATAATATATCCAAGAATAATGAATGGGGGAATGCCTCACCTGGTAAGTGAGTCAGCTATTAGGCAACTTGTGGGTACCCATTTAATGTCAGGCAATTCTTGATTGATCAACATTTCACACAAGATAGCGGTCTCAATTCAGAATCTGAGTGCTAGAATAGGCTACTTCGCAAACAACTAAATTAAATGTTTTGTATACAACAGGGATGTTATTCACAACATCCTCAAAACCTAACAATTTGAGAAGGAATTTCCTGTAGTTAGACATATATCAGCCATGTCAACTACTGTGTCCTGGCAACTTGTGTGCTCTTCACAACTCTCTTTATATGTCTTGACTGTCAGGAAATAGGCATGTAGTTGCAGTTACTAGCAACAAGAAATATTATATACCCTCCCTTACATTAACAAAGGAAACATCACTGTAGACAACCATTTTTAGCTTCCTTAAATCTCCCAGCTAAGTATTGGTCAGCTAAGATTTCTGCTTTTTTACAGATTTATTTACTTGTCTAATATTTTCAATTTTCCTTTCTTTGAGAAAGGAACTGGAGTAACATACATCAAAACACAAAGATCTGGCCTGGGTGACCAACCAAATTAATTGATCAATAAGCCTCTTGACATACTCAAAGTGAAAGTTCATTATTTTTATTTTCGGTGGCTATAGATTTTAGAGATGCAATATAGTCATCCTGACTAATTCTCACGAATTTACTCTTTTGAGAGTCTTCCATTCCCAAATATTTGAAAATGGACTTTCCTTTAGACTTCACAACAAATTTCTTTCAGATCCAATCAATTACTTCACCTTGAAAAAGTGCAGCCCCAGTCCAGCAAAAATCATCAACATGGGGGGAAATAATGCTGTGCAACTGTTTGCCACAATACACTGCTTGGTCATATTTAAATACAGTAGCTCCCAATTCCAATAGGGTGCCTCTGACATTCAAATACCATGATGTGGAAACATCATTAATACCATAGACATGCTTGCGAAGCTTCCAGAGACAATTAATGGGTACATTAGCTCCCAGAGAGGGGGCAAGAAAAATATTCTTTTCAAAATTATCACTTTGTAAAAAGTCAGTTTTTATGTCCATAGAGTTGCAAGTCCATGCTGAGGCTGATATGATGGCTAAGACAATGTGCAAAGCTTCCTTGGAACAAGTTGGGGAATCTATATGAACAGTTTTGGCTCCTTTGTCCTGAAGACTCCGAGCAAACAGTCTTGTTTTGATAACAGGCCTTTCTTAAATCTTTTATATTAGTGTCCGGGTATTATTCCTTAGTATTCTTCTTATTCTTTCCTTAGATTCAAGCTTTACAAATTCCTAGCCAGATGCAATGCATTCAAATCTTTCCTCACTATAGTAGATATAGTGATAGGTTCCAATGCAGGAAAGTCATGGAAAATATCTGGAACAGCTGGATTAAAAACCAAAAAACAACTGATTAGGGGGAAAAAACAGAATTGTTTGACAAGTGTGTTGTGATCCAAAATAGACCATACCAGAGCAACATCCAAATCACATTGAGTATCTGCAATAATTTTATTTACCATATTACCAATAAAAGCATTAACTCTCTCACATACACAATTGCTCCAAGAACTTTCTGCAGCTGTTGTCATCACTGTCATGTTGAGGGATTCATCCAACTCTCATTTCACTGTTGTTGAATTTGCATCCATTTTCAAATAGTATTTTTTTTTGTGGAGCACTAAAAATGGTTACCCAACCAGAGAAGTATCTTCCAATTGCAGTAGAAGCTATTTTGTTTTGAATGACCCTTGCTGCACAAAAATGAGTTGCCAGATCCACAATCACAAGAAAATAACTTTTGCCCCATATTTTCAGATCTAAAGCCACAGTTTCATTAAATTCAGTTGCCATAGGAAGACTGACAAAAGGTTCTTTTGAATTTGGTACAAGTTTCACACCTCTCTGATACAGCTTTAATTTAATGTTCAAATTTATGATTATTTATATTTGCATCATGATTAAACTTTGAGATTTTGGGGATTATGGTGAACAAACTGCTTATGCGATTTGTTGGCTATTTTATTTATATCCTTCATTTTTGAGAATATAATCCAATTACAGGGAGCATTATCTCATTTATAGAAAGGTAAAGTATAATGGCACGAAGTGGCAAGTTGCAGTTTAATTATTCTCTAACATTCATTTTGAAATTTGAAAATCATGTTTGCTGTTTTCATTGAATTTTTGCTTAAAAATAAAAATATATTCAACAATATCAGCAGTTATTTTTGACCTCATATTTATGATCAAACTTTTTTGCAGATTCAAACATAGCACTGTCACCAAAAGAAAATGCAGAAGCAGAAGTTTGTTCCACAATTAAAGGCTGCTCATAATCACTTAATGAATTCAAATATTCTTGAAGCAAACCTTTACCGCAGACAGTGGTCAAACACCCTGTGTCCAAAATAGCACAATCCTTTGCATCATTTACCAAGGACTGCAACCTTGTACTATTAGGATGACCCACAAACAAGGACAACAAAACATTTTCTGATATATTCTTTGCAGACCTTGATCACCGTTCTCATATGCATGAGGGCATTCACATGCCCAATGAAAGTTTGAGTTGCATATGATATCTTGAAACCTGCCCACCGCAAGCCACAGAATTTAATTTACAGCCACGTGACTATAGGAAGTTGCCTGGTTGAAGTGCAACCATCCTGGATGGCACGAGTATATGGTCGAACACATCCATGTCTGAACCTGTTTGCAAAAAGGTGTCCTGACTTTCCATTTTTATCTCAGGCTGAAGAGTACATTTATCAATATTTGAAGGAGTAACTAAATGGCCCAAAATATGTTTAATAGTCTCCTTCAGATTTTTGAAAGACACTTCCTTCAATGCCGACTTTATTAAGTGTACATCCTTTTCAGGAAGGTTTACAGATGAAAGGAGCACAAATGCCATTACTGGATCTGGAAGAGCCATGTTTTCCTGTGTAAACTTAAAGTAGGTGTGGTCATAATCAATCAGAAAATCCTTTATTCTGTTTCTGCTGCTCTACTCAAATTGTACCAATTATTAAAAGGAAAAAAATTGCTGTCTTCATTTATCTGGCAGAAATAAGTCATCCAGTTTTTGGATGATAGTGTGTTTCCAAATCTTCACGGTCTATCTCAGAAGCAGCAGCTCTGGTCTTTCCACATAAAGACAGGTAAATGTCCAAAACCTCTTTTGGTTCTGGGAGGTCTGTCAACCTACTTGAAATATGTATACTCTTCTTCTATTGTTCATATGCAGATTCATTGTCTAACCTAATCTATGCTCTGCTGCCACTTGTTAATCCTCAATGAATCAGTTGCATCTGCAATAAGCTAATCCTCCTGTTAGTCTGAATGTTGACAACTGAACAAATGAAATATTTTCAATATGGCTGCCAGCATTTTATAGAAGTCACCACTTGGTGGCGCTAAACAACCAAAAGACAAGGGCAATAACTACAACATTAACAAAAAGTATACAGTTGAAGTAGACATTAAAAGGAACTGGAAACCAATGCTAAACAGGGAACAAGTGATAAACCTCTACTCTTGTTCAAAAGACAAGAAAAAAGTGTGAACCAGTGAATAGGCAAGCCTATCTACTCCGTTTTTTACTCTTTTTCATCTAGTCCTATAGTTGGAGTTCATCTGGTTACAATAGAATAAGTTGAATTTTGTCTGTTTCTATCAAGATGGTTGGTTGTTGTATTTTTTTTCTCTCCTAAAAATTCTTTAAAAGGTAATTTTCTTTGCCCCCCCCCCAACAAATTGGTTAGAGGGGAAACTATTGTTAAATATTTGTTTTATCTTGCTCAGTACTGTGAAAATGTACTACACATGACTTCATAATGAAACAATATTTAAATTTGAACTGTGGCATGACAACAATGACATTCATGATAATGGGAGAAAGCACTTAAACAAAAACCTGAACTTTGGACAGTTTCTCATCAAATTTTTCCAGATGTGGAACAACTTATTCATGAATTACAAAAATATGTTAAAAAAAAAAAAAAAAAAAATCACATCATTTGCTGAATAAGACATTTTAAGTCTGATGAGGGAATAATAATGCTCAATATCAGAGAAATTTATAAAAAAAAAGTGTATGTGGGAGCAGGGGAGAGAACATTTTTCTGTGTGTAGAAATAGGAAAAGTTTCTGTAATCAATTTAGGTTAAGGATATTAGATTAATACAGAACCTATACTGACAGCAAACAGATTTCATACAAATGAATTCAGTAAATAGAAAGGGTTGTAAGACAAGGAGGTGTCTTCTCACCAGACTTATTCAACCTATGCAGGGAGGCAATTCTGAGAGAATTAGAGTCTTATCAATATTCATTATTGGTGGCCACTATCTTAACAAAATGAGATATGCAGATGACAGTACAGATAGCAGACATGGAAAAAAAAAACTACAAGAACACCTACAGAGGGTAGTTAAGGAAAGCAAGAAGAAAGGACTAAAAATCAATTGCAAGAAAGCAGAATCATTGGCTGTTAATGTTAGCAAAATGAACAGCTCAATATGCAAATTATAAATTGGAGATATCAAAATTAAAAAATTACAATTTAAATATCTGGGAAATGTTTTAACAGAGGACAGAAAATGTGACACTGAAATCAGAGGAGCATTGTGATAGCAAAAGATGCCTTCCAAAAACTAAGCATTGTATTAAGAAACAGGAAGGTTTCATTAAAAACAAAGAAAAGAGTACTGAACAGTTACGTAATATGATTCCTCTCATATGGCAATGAATGCTCTGTGCAGATGAAGAAACTTGAAGCAATAGAAATGTAATTGAAGAGTAAGCGTTCTCAAAGCAAATTTGTTACTTTCACCACACAAAGAAAGAAAATCACTTGTAACGCGTCAGGAAAATAACTCACTAACGCCGTAGCCAAAAATGCCCGAATTTTCCTTCCGGGGTACTTGATTATCTCGTTCACTACACTCCACCTGTCACATAAGTGACACTCATGGGCGGGCCTCTTTATTCTTAAGCTTCTCCGGAGCGGGGCGACTGTTGGAGGAGATTGTGTGTTATGTTCTGAGGTTTCTTCTATAATCTAGTACAGGATGCACCTTTCCCTTGTTCTTTTGTGATCTGACCAGCTGTATGTCTACGGATAAGTGGTATTCACTTACCAACTTTCCCAGTGTGTCTAGCCTCCTTCGAATGAGCATCTCGCTTGCAGCTTTTGTACGTATCCTAGCCTTCCCCGTAAGAGTGTCTGCTATCCACTTATACACGCATGCGGAATCCATGAATAAATGCAATACCTTTGCATTCCATTGAAGGGCCGCAGTGACTCCCCTGATAATGGCGTCTAATTCTGACAGGTTGATATGTTGCGTATCCTTTTCAGGACGCAACCAACACGCATCTTCCATGACAGTTTCACCTACTTCAAGAGACACTCCTGTTGCAAGGGAGCTCGCGTCGACCCAGACGTTAAATTCACATCCGTCAATACACCATTTACCACGTACGGGGTCATCTTGACTCACCCTAGTAATGACTTCCGCTATCATGTGTCTAAGGGGAGCATCATTTGTTGTGTCATCCCAGCCGGAAGTGACAGCAGTCACCCTACGTTTAATAAATGCAGTTGCAATGCGGATCCACCCGCCCATGGAAAAATGTCCCACCAGCTTTCCACATAACGAAAACACGCTGCGTCGGGTCATGTGTTTGGGAATGTCCGGGAGCTCACTTCCACGTTTCCAGTAAAGCATGTTGTGCTCCCCCCAGACCTGCAAGCCGAGCACCCGAGCACCATCCTCCAGTCGTTCTGGGTTTTTACATTCAAGCCCAAAGTCAGCAAGATGCTTTCTCACCTGTGAAGTGGGTACTAAGGTTTCGTTGGTGTAGATGTCGTCAATGTAGGCTGACGTCGCTTGACGAATTGTCTCATCCTGAGATAGCACAGCATCCATGATGGCTTTCATGATGGCCGGCGCCACATTGAGTCTGAATCCCATTCAGGTTAAGCAGTATCTCGTCCCATTAAGGATCACCGTCTGAAATGGTCACAGTGACCGGTGCACGCGTACCTGCAAGTAGGCCTTTCGAAGGTCAATCACAGAGACATTGGATCCCTTCGTTCGCCATTCTCTCAATTTCACTTTTCTGTTCTTTACTCAGCTGCCTATACACAGCAAGGGCACTGCCATTCAATCGCAGAGGAAGAATCCGATCAATCTTCGATATCTCGCATAATTCGCAGACCAGTTCCACCTTTTTGATCCATTCAACCACAGACTGTCCACTAGTATCACCACTGAATTCAGGGATCAGTTTTATATCGAACGGTCTTTCCGCCATCTTGCGAGAGACAAAGTAAAGGCCAAAATAGCTTGAAGAGTAAGCGTTCTCAAAGCAAATTTGTTACTTTCACCACACAAAGAAAGAAAATCACTTGTAACGCGTCAGGAAAATAACTCACTAACGCCGTAGCCAAAAATGCCCGAATTTTCCTTCCGGGGTACTTGATTATCTCGTTCACTACAGTAATTCTGCAGAAGAATGCTGAGGACACTTCTAGGAATAGATGAAATTTCTAAGGTACATAATGATAAAAGAGGATTTGGAAAATTTGACACCCACAAGACAGATTAAAGGCAAGAGGAATAGAAGAAAGCAATGCGTAACCTGCCTAGCAAACTTGAGTAAATTGATGGCAGAACTGGGTTTAGGAGAGATGATAAAATTTATTAAGTGCTACAAAGGATAGGAAATTGTAGACAGTCATGATCGCCTGTGTCTTGAAAAACGGCACATAAAAGAAGAAAGTCATACTATATTGTATCTGTAGTGAACAATTACCAGCAAAATATATAAAAATCACCAAAAAATTCATGAACATATTGTATAATATATAAATTAGTATGAATTAAATTAGTATAAATTAGTATCATAATATATAAATTTGTATGAATATATCTCAGTATAATATATAACTTGGTATTTAAATATTCTAAATATACATCAAGAAATGATTTCCAAACCAAGTCATGGTTGTTTACTTGTAATTTTATACTTCAATATGATTAGCTAAAGAATCATACTTTAACAGCTAAGTCAAGACAATCATATAAAGTTTGGAGTTTCAATCAATCAAACAAACAAAAACAAACAAGTAGAATTAAAAAAACAAATAAAATTTTAAAAAATAAAACAAATAAAATTTTAAAAAATAAAACAAATAAAATTTTAAAAAATAAAACAAATAAAATTTTAAAAAAATAAAACAAATAAAATTTTAAAAAATAAAACAAATAAAATTTTAAAAAAATAAAACAAAAAAATTTTAAAAAATAAAACAAATAAAATTTTAAAAAATAAAACAAATAAAATTTTAAAAATAAAACAAATAAAATTTTAAAAATAAAACAAATAAAATTTTAAAAAATAAAACAAATAAAATTTTAAAAAATAAAACAAATAAAATTTTAAAAAATAAAACAAATAAAATTTTAAAAATAAAACAAATAAAATTTTAAAAATAAAACAAATAAAATTTTAAAAAATAAAACAAATAAAATTTTAAAAAATAAAACAAATAAAATTTTAAAAAAAATAAAACAAAACAAATAAAATTTTAAAAACAAAAAATAAAACAAATAAAATTTTAAAAAATAAAACAAATAAAATTTTTTAAAACAAAAAAATTTTTAAAAAATAAAAATTTTAAAAAACAAATAAAATTTTAAAAAAAACAAATAAAATTTTAAAAATAAAACAAATAAAATTTTAAAAAATAAAATTTTAAAAAATAAATAAAATTTTAAAAAATAAAACAAATAAAATTTTAAAAATAAAAACAAATAAAATTTTAAAAAATAAAACAAATAAAATTTTAAAAAAAAACAAATAAAATTTTAAAAATAAAACAAATAAAATTTTAAAAATAAAACAAATAAAATTTTAAAAAATAAAACAAATAAAAAAATAAAATTTTAAAAATAAAACAAATAAAATTTTAAAAATAAAACAAATTTTTAAAAATAAAACAAATTTTAAAATTTTAAAAAAAATAAAACAAATAAAATTTTAAAAATAAAATTTTTTTAAAAATAAAACAAATAAAATTTTAAAAAATAAAATAAAATTTTAAAAATAAAACAAATAAAATTTTAAAAAAAAAAACAAATAAAATTTTAAAAAATAAAACAAATAAAATTTTAAAAAAAACAAATTTTTAAAAAAATAAAACAAATAAAATTTTAAAAATAAAACAAATAAAATTTTAAAAAATAAAACAAATAAAAACAAATAAAAAAAAAAAAACAAATAAAAAAAAAAAAAACAAATAAAATTTTAAAATAAAACAAATAAAATTAAAAAAAAAACAAATAAAATAAAATTAAAAAATAAAACAAATAAAATTAAAAAAAATAAAACAAATAAAATTAAAAAAATAAAACAAATAAAATAAAAAAAAAAAACAAATAAAATTAAAAAAAATAAAACAAATAAAATTAAAATAATAAAACAAATAAAATTAAAATAATAAAACAAATAAAATTAAAATAATAAAACAAATAAAATTAAAATAAAACAAATAAAATTAAAAAAAAATTGACCCTGGATAATCAACATGGTTGCTATTACTTGTGAATGGATACAGAAATAAATGTACAGTAGGAACCAACTACACTAACTTTCCCATTTAAGTAAAGGGAATTGACTGTAGCTATTCCATGAATCCAATATAATTACAAGAGTGCAAAAAATGAAAATTTGAAACAGAAAAAAGAAAAAAAAAAAAAAAGGGAACAACCAGGTTTGCTTCAATCAAAAGTTTGCCTCCCCCTAGTCCTCCTTTCCCAAACTATTTTTCATTTCATATCACTAACCTTTAAACTAACCACCTTGAGAAAGTGGCCTACATCTTCATAGATAAGCAAATGTTCCTTTTTCTTTTCTATTAACATCCCCACCCTGAAGTTTACATCCACATTTCACCAGTATGCAGAGAGAAAGACAAACATATTTAAGAGCAAAGTCAGCAAATGCTTTCTTTACAGCATATATCTAGCTACAGAACTGTAACAAAAACATACATAAAAAAAGATCAGCATTAACATTGCAAATATACACAAACAAGTGTCTGAAGCAGGCAGGGGTTTTATACTGCCTGGATCTGGAAAAAGTTCTCATGTACAAATTTATGATATGAACTTATCTTACTATGGCAGTTGAGTAAGGCCTTGTCAAAAAAAAGTTTCAGTTGGCAAAGATCTGAATTCATAGAGTAAAGGAGAAGAGTGAACACGTCTCCATGAAGGTAGTGATAAACCTATCAAATATCTACACGACCAAGCTTTGTTTGTTCTTTTTTAAAGTGCCATACATATCTTTATTTCATGGAGGCGGGGGAGTTCATTTTAGGTAGATTTCAGAACTTTTCAAGAATTTGCATAATACATTGAAGTTAAAAAAAAAAAATCACATGAATTGGATTATTTTTTTGGAGGGCGAAGAAATTGATATATCAAAATGAATTTCGTATTTCAAGTCATGATAAATATATTAGAAAATGGAAACACTTCCTTATTTCGTCTTTTAGGACTTCAGACTAAATTTGTTATGTTGTTGTGATTATACATACACATGAATGAGGGATGCTGGGAATTTTAATTTTTTTTTTAATCCATCCAATTTCATTTAAATTCTTTTTTTTGTCTTTCCATCACTTTTGTTAATAGATACCCCTCACTATAATAATAGAAGCTCTGCCAGAAATTATGAAATGTTTTAAGAGCCTGGGGACAAATTTACTGTAGATAACCTTGAAATCAGAGCACTCTCTAGACCAGTTTTTTTCAACCAGGGTTCCACAGAACCCTAGCATTCTGCCAGTAAAGCCCAGGGGTTCCGCAAGAAGTTACACAAGTACTATGAGTGACAGTAATTTTTAATTCTCCAGTGCAGATATGTGTGTTTTGGTACCTCCACTAAATCAATAACAAAACAGCATAGTATGAATAAAAAAAGGAATATCCTGCAATTGCCCAGAAAGCACTGTGCCTTATGCAGTTTTCAACATCCTACTTGTGTGAATTTGGATTTTCAGCTCTGACAACCATCAAGCATAAGAAGCGAGCACAATTGCTGTCTGTGGAAGATGAACTTCGTGTGTGTCTGTCAAAAACATGACCCAATATTAAAGATTTGTGCAAGAAACATTAGGCTCAAGTTTCTCATTGAATTTTTAATGAAAATAAATGTAATCCATTTAAACTGAAGTTTTTTAATACATGTGTAATAACCATAAAAGCAAGATTAAAATTGCATATGGACGTATACATTATTTTTACAGTTTGTCTTTGTATTTTTTTGTAAATAAATCTGAAGATAAGTATTTTTATTTTATTTTAATAATTGAAAGCTTTTTTTTTGCATAAGACAATTAATTTATTGCAGGAATTCCTCGAGTCACTGGAATGTTTCCTTGTGGTCCCGCTCCAGCAAAAAGGCTGAAAACCACTGCTCTAGATAATTTTTTGTCGTATGGAATTGTCAGTATTGTTATACATTGCCCACACATGTTTATTTTATTTTTCTTTTGACTAACTTTTTATAGCAGGACAATGCTGGTGAGCAAAATAAGAACTTGCAAGTGATCTACTGCTCTGGACACGTAGCCATAGCGCAAGATAGGCTGATCACCCAGAAATCACCTATATTGAGCAGCTGTGTCATGAGACAGAATGTCACTCTAATGAACTTCTGAATGTTATGCAGGACAGCAAAGGTTGATGTCACAGATGCATGAATGTCCAAGATAGCTCAACCAAATAAATAACCCTTTCATAATACTCCACTCTTTCTACCTTTGTCTCTTTCTCTTTATATAAAGTATAGCTGGGTAATTTGCAATGTCATCCCCACACTTAGTTTCTAATAAAAATTTCCTGAATAGTTACATTTAGGTGTAAATGTATATGCTTAATTCGAAAATAAAGAAATTTTGTTAAATCTACTGTTTTGGAGTTATCAACAATAAAAGTTTGGACTCATTCATGTTGTGGCTATAGAATGGCAGCCATTACTTGCATTGTTTATCTACATTTGATTCATAGAAGCTTCACTTGTCTTGGTTAATGTGCACACAATGCGCAAAATTTAAAAAGGGTATGATTATTTACAAAATAAAAAAATGCAGGAAAGGAAATAATTTTTCTTTATTAAATTTTGGAGTTTTCAAATAAGATTTCATTAGTATTACAACAAAACAACATTTGTCATTGCTTTTCTAAATAACTTAAACACATTTACCAAAATCCCTCTTGCACAGTAATTGAGACAAGTAGATCAGTAAAAATGCTGTTAAGCAAGCTTCTGCAAATGATTGCTCTGAAGTGAATGTATTGTAAACAATACCGATAATATTGATAACTCCAAAATGGTAGATTTTAGCAAAATTTCATTGCTATTTTTTAATTGAGCCTGTACATTTACACTTAAATGTAACTATTCAGGAAATTATTAGAAACTGAACGTGAGGATTACACTACAAATTGGCTGCATCACCATTTTTTAAATGCCTTATTCTTTCAGATCACAGGCAATTATGGCACTCCAGATACTAATAATTATTTTTTTTTTTTTTTACCATTCTTTTATTTGTGAATTGTCTTAACTTGTTGGGAAGTGTAGTTGAATGTTTTCCTGTTGACTTCCCTATGGTATTGAATTCAGAGTGGCCCTTCTTTTGGAGAGAGTTGCCACCCAGTTTTAGGTAGCCATTCTCCTATTTATAATCATCTCTACATAAATATATTTTTTTTAAATCTAAAAATATGTTTTTAGAGGAATTTATAAATTAATATTGAATAAATCTACCTCATTTTGAAATTATTTAATGAATTTTGTCAAAAAGCATAGCAGCTGATTTTCCCAAATAAAAAAAAAAAAAAAAATCTGTAGCAAATTAAGGGGGTGAATAATTTAGCCTTGTAAAAATATTCAACTCATCCACAATGAAAAGAGTTTTCATCCAAAAAGCAATAGATGAGACAGATAGATTTCATGACTATTACATCTGGACTATTACCCGTATTATTATGCGGGCTATTTGGACTGACCAACTACTTGATACCTTATCTTTTTATGTATACCTCAATTGAAAATGCAGTAGCAAATACAAAATTACATAAATATTTAGCTGAAAAATGTTTAGCTCAATTCTAAAGTGTTTTCCTTGAGGAGTATATAATTTCTAATAACTATATATGCTTAAAAGCTGAAAATTTGCAGATAAACAATTTGATAAGTTTAAAATGCTATGTAATTTTATCTTTCTCTGTAAATTATAACTAAATTTTACTTTAGATTGATATCCACTCAATTGGGATATTGTATCTTAATTTTCATTAAAAAGACGTTTTCATTTTGTTTGAAATTGAATCATTAAAATCTTTTAATAATGTATCCCTTATAATTAGGATATGTTTAATTGGTTTGTTTCACTAAATTTTAATTTATATGGATTTTTAAGTTTTTCTTCACAAACATGACAGATCTGTCAAATAAGATGGATGAAGGTAGTTCCATTTTAATTTAGAATTGTGCAATAAATCAGTGAAAGGGTGTATAACCAAAAATGAGGCAAATAAAAATACCATTTAGAACCGAATGATACAAATATCTGAGAGAAAAAAAAAAATAAAGATATTTCTAATTTAGTTATTTGTTGATTGACAGAATAGATAAATATTTACCACAGAATGATAGAATTATGAATTATTCTAAGAGAAGTTTCTTTGTGATCACTTTCAATAGAATATCAAATACATTAATATCTATAATTTACATTTTGTTTTTACATAAACATTTTGTGCCTTACAGTAGCAACATGGATAATTTAGTGAACTGGTTTTGATAAAGTCACAAGTTCTAGAGACCATAATTTAACATTTATTACCTGTTCAACACCAATGTGTGAGACTTCACACACATGTACATACTGAGGTTTAAAATTTAAATCTTCCTGTTGAGAGTAAAAAAAATAGAATACTTACTAATAAGGAATTGGAGAAATTATTGGTCATTGGTGTTTATTAAGCAGAGAGTTGTTAATCATGAGGTTATTGGTACAACACAATCTTCAAATCTTGTCTTTGTGTCAATGGAAAACAATTTATAAATGATCAAAGTTGCAAATCTTTCCTAAAATAAAATATGAGTATATAATAGGTCTTACAGCCTGGTCTCCATTTCTTAATGAAATATACTATTGTTATAGTAGAAGTCAATACACAATACCAATAAACAAACATGTCTAATGTTTGCTTCCCCCCACCCCAAGCAAAACAGTAAAGCCAGAAAGACAATGGGTTACTGGATATGAAAGAATAAGAAAACAGAAACATTAAGGAGTGATAATAACAGTAGAGTGATCAGAAAGACAGTAGATAGCGATTGACATTGCATTTAAATTTTGGAAGGTTACAGTTGGTGGGAAAGCATGGAGCTGGGAAAAAGTTCCACAAGTGCAAGTAAAGAAACTGTCAGCATAGAACTTACAGTTACATCAAGTCAATTCAACTGTGAATTGATGAGACCTTACTGCCAACCTAATACTGCAATTCATAAAGTCTAGGTACTATAGCAAAGAGATCAGCTGAATAATTACATGAAGATATTTACAAAAAGGCACAGGGAAGCTATGTTATGGCAGTGGGAAAGTGGCTGAAGCAGAGATGCTAGGTCAGGACCAATAACATTGCAGATTATTTGGATTTTATAAAGAATCTCCAGACCATATGTGGTAGCAATGTTCAAGGCAAAGACAAATGGTAGATTTATAAATATGTAAGATAAATTCTGAAGAGAAAATTGTCTAGCATGAAACAGTGAACCAACTTTCTTAGCAGCTGACCTTTCACAATTTGATAAGAAAAACTAAATCAGTTCAAAAATTCATCCAAAGACACCATAACTTTTCAACTGAAGAAGACTGATATGCCAAACCCTGTTGAATACTTTCACGATGTACAAAAGGTAGAGCCTGAGATTCATCATTCTTATCTAAAGCTTGATAGACATTTTCCACAATAATCATTAATACACAATTTTTAAACACAAAGACGAGCCCATATCTATGCAGTCAGTGTGTTTGTAAATGTTAGCATAATGATCATAAAATGGTACTTGGGTTGTGAAAGATAGAATTTAACATAAAATTGTTAAAATAATATTAGGAAGTGGGAGTGTAGGATAATTTTATAGCTTTTGTATTACTATTTCTATAGTTTCTGAAACAGGAACCTTAGTAAACACACTTTCAACATCTCACGAGGCTAGGATGTCATTGTTAGGCTTATTAGAATGCAATATACCAAGGAATTTGTTGACAGTAATTATTTGTTAAGTATGCCTGGATCACTTTGCTATATATATATATATATATATATATATATATATATATATATGTGTGTGTGTGTGTATGTCTTCAATTTCAATGCTGTGTAATATGGTAAATATTTTGCTAGTTATACACAAATATTTAAATGAATTGATAGCAGACAAATTTTGAGGATTTCTTGTGTTCAAGACAAAGAAATTTAATGCATGAGATTGACAAGAAAAAAAATATGAAGTGTCATATAACTTAAGAGTTCTGGATTTAAATTCACAGCAAGAGTGAGACAAGAATGCATGGCTTTTGACAGATCTCTGAGGGCAAAAATATATTTACGTCAAAGTTAGCTGTTGTTGGTTACTGAATATTTTCATAAGAAAAATAAAAAAATTATTATTCTTACTAATTTCTGTGTAAATCAACCAACACTGGAAAAATCATATTTTCTTTTGCACGAGTATCTCTATTTTTGTTTTAACTCTTCACCTGCCAAATAAATAAATTGTGATGTCCTCCCTCCAAAGAGTCTATGTTGGACTACCACCTACTATAAGATTAGTAGGAGAGAAGGCCTTGGGGAAACATTCAAATAGATAGAATGCTGGGTCAACTGACACACTCTTACTGTTTGATATACGATACATCTGCAACACTTGTTTTGTTATTTCTTTAACCATTTACTTGGTCACAACAGATATAAAACTGATAAACAATGTAAATAAAAGCAATTTTTCACCTTACCACCACCATGTTATAGAATTAGATTCCAATTAGAGTAAATCATTTTAAAAAATGTTTTTAAACTCAGAGCTATGTTGTTTCACTGTGTCGTGCCAGACAATCTTTCTCCTCAGAATCTATCTTGCCCATTTATAAATCTACCATTTGTCTGTGCATTCAATACTGCTGCTATATCTGATTTGGAACTCTTGTTATATATCTTTAGATTCTTGACAAAGTTCAAAGAAAGGTCTGTAATGTAATCAATCCTGATCTGGCATCTTGACTCCAGTCACTTTCTCACCAACATGACGATATTCAGTCATCCCCCCCCACGAGGGTGTCATGTGGCACAAGGCCTTTTTAACGTGGGCATTCCGAGCCCGTGGGCTCGGACAAAAATATGCCCATTTAACCCATATAAACGGGTTCAGGACCAGTCTACCTTCCTGAAGGAGACTCCGCCCTTCGGCGTAGCCTCCTTCGGGTTCCTCCCATCCGTAGGAAGAGAGTTTAACCGAACGGTCGGTTCAGACTTGAACGACTGACTCACCAACATGACATGGCATCCCTCTATCTTTTCTACAAATATTTCCATGGCAACTGTTCTGATCAGCTTTTTTCTTTAGTGCCTTGACTACATGAATTTAAACATGCTACTAGATTAGCAACTAAGTCTCACTATTTTGTTATGCCACTTCAACTCTAAATGTTTCTTTTCATGCACTTATCTGTGAAACTTCCAATTTCTTGCTTCCCTGCCACCTACTATTTTTAAAAACTTAAATGCAACATCAATCACCATCTTCTGTCTTCCTGAACCTTGTTCCTTTATTGTCCTTTCCTCAATTCTCCTCACTAAAGTATTCTCATTCTTTCATTTTCTGTAACCCCTTGCATCCTTGTGGTATTATCTTGTTTGGGGTGAAAGATATTCTCTTGTACCATTTATTATGTACATTAGCAGAAATGTAATTAACATTAATCTATGAAGCTAAACAAAGAATTTAGAAGCAGTATTATCTTTATATTTTATTATCATTAGATAGCGTTTTATTAATTTGACTAGTATTTTTTTTCATCTTAATTTTCAAGTTGCTTTTATCATAACTTCACTGCGGGTGTCAATCTACAGTACTGTGCAAACAATGAAGGACAGGAAATAAAGTATAAGTTTAGATCATTTGCTGTATTCATAACTAAGCTTCCCTGGTAAGAAAAGGGACACAAGTTCAAATCTCATCAACAGCTTATTGTTTATTTCAAATTTATACACTGCAGCTTTATGCTGACAGTTTAATTAAAAGTTACAATAAAATAAAAAAAAAAAAATGCATGCACACAAACATAAAAATTAAAGTAAATACTCATCAGAATAATAAAAAGGTTCTGACATAATTAAGAATTTTTTTTATATAAGAAATAATTATTACCGTATCATATGCTTAGCTATTCAGATCAGCATTCTCGTCTTGGACAAGATTAAGTATGCTGAAACAAATAGCAAACCATATAAATTTCTTTGATACAAGTGAAGAATTTATTTGTTCCTAGCCCCCACCCCACCCCACCCCAAAAAAAAAAAAAAAAAAAAAAAAAGATATAGCCTCTCCCAAAGTCAAGCTATAGCCTTCCAGAGCCCCCACCCCCAAAATAAAAATAAAGCTACCATTGATTGATTTTTTCTTTCTTTTTTATAGCTTATCAATCTTTTCTTACTAAAAACTGGGGGAGAAGAGCTGGATTCATACCTTTCTCAAGGGTATTTATACATAAGTGAATATAACAAATCCAATTGGAATTTGCTCTCCAATTAACAATTCTGAGCCATTATCCATTACACCATCTGTACATCTAAGCTTATAGTACCTGGTATTCCCAGTCACCCATCTAGGTACTGACTAGGCTTGACGTTGCTTAACTAGTGATCATACAGGAATTGATATTTTCCCGTGATTTGGCTGTAACCGTCCACCCTACTTTTTGTGAGTAAATATTGCATTAACAATTTTTAAGAATAGCAATGATTTCGCCATATACAAATCCGGGTTATGTGAGCTACAGATTGGAGGTTTGATTGATTGATTGATTCCTTTTTTATGGAATATCAACTGTGTGGGCTATTTAAAACCTAAACATATTTTAGATTCTTTTCTTTTGCAGCAGTGAATAATACATTGACTATTTTTTTTTTTTTTTGAGAATAACAGATTTTTCCAGATACAAGTACTATTTAACCCATAGCTGGGGGAGGAAAAATAAGCTACTGAACTAAATTATTATATCTTTTCAATAATGGTTGCTACATTTGTAAACATATTTCATACAAAATTCATAACAATTATTATAATACATATGTTATACTTCCTAATTTGATACTTCTCTTCACCTTCATTTTACTAAGCTTTTCCTGTAAATAAAAAATAAAGTGAAAATGAAAAGGTACAAATGAATGAATGGAAAGGATTTGTGAATGTTAAAATGTCAACCTGGTTTTCAATAGCAAAACCAATCTTCCAAAGTCATCGGATAATTTCACTGTTTCACGGCTCTCAAACTGATACTTTTAGGAAAAAAATAGTGTCAAATAATACAATCAAGCAATAAAAATATAATAATGAGGAAAAACCCTTTTCTTCATTTTTAAGGAATTATAAATTATAAACACTAGGAGATTTAGATCGTGGCAGACTTAAATCTAGCTTTATATGGCAATCATTTGACCATCAAAGTTCAAAAACTATTGAGAGCAAAAAATACAAATAAAATAAGAATGGGTGTAAAAGGTAGAAGCAGATGAAGAGAGGAAAAGGTGTATAAAGAGAGGAGAAAGATCAAAACAGAGGAAAAGATTAGGAGGGAGGAGTAGATATTGGTTGGGAGAAAAAATGGATAAAGTAGAATGGAGGAAAAAAAATAAAAAGGATGTAAGGTTAGAAAAAAAAAATGCTACAAGGACATGAAGTGAGGCAGAAGTAAATAAATTTGATGACTATTATACATTAGACTCAAGTGAATTCACTAAGTAGTTAAATATTTTCCTTTTATTTTTCGACACAATGCAAACATACAGAAAAAATTCTCAGACAAAAATACTTAATCTTGGTATATGAATTGAATATTACAAAAGGAATTAAGCCCTTTAGCAATAATTTAGCAAATATGTTTTACCTACTTCTACTCCTCCTGTTAAAGAAAAGTTGAATGAACAAAATATGAAAAAATAACTTTCCACAATTGCAAATAACATAGGTTTTTTTTTTTCTTTAAAATGGAAGAACATACACCTAATAAATAGGACACATAAGCTAAAGTCAAATTTAATACTGCTTTTTTTATCAATTCAACCCAAGCAAGGTGATAAAGCCACTAAGATGCAAAGGGATATTGCAAATGAAAGAGTTTGAGAATAAACATTAAGAAGAGAGGTCAATAAAAGAGTAGGATTTAAGGAAGCAGAATATGACAACTGATATTACATTTAAGTTTTTGAAAATTAAATTTAACTGGAAAAGCAAGAGTCCAGAAGAAGGTTCTACAAGCAAGCAGTGCAAAAGAACATAGAACTTACAGTTACATTTATCAATTTCAACTGTAAACTAATGAAACCTAGCTACCAATCTAGTACTGTGCTTAAATTTGTAAAGAAAAGGAACAGGAAAGCTACATTATGGTGGTGGGAAAGTGTCTGAAGCTGAGGTACTAGCTCAGAACTGATAACATTTCAGATTCTTTGGATTTCATAAAAAAATCTCTAGATACATAGAAGCACAAGACCAGATGCATGGATGAATGGTAGACTTATAAATATATAAGACAGATTCTGGCAAGAAAAATTGTCAAGCATGACACAGTGAACCAACTTTCCTTGTAGCAAACCTAGCAACCGATTCAATAGGTTATCCAGAAATTACTCAAGTTCCCTCAGTTATTTCTGCAAACATTAGGATATGCCTGATTCTTATCCCTCTTAATGCAATGAAAAAATGCAGCCTGGGAGACTTACATGCAGTCATCAAGTTTGAATTTTATTTTGATATGAAGGTGGATTTAGTGTCACTTAAGACAACTGTTGGTTAGACTTTTTGCTTCAGCTTGTGTTTTGCTACATTTAACCATAAATCAAGAGTCAAAAACTAATTCTAATTTGTCCTATCATCAGGAATACATCCATAGATAGCACCTCTTTATTGTAATTACAAAGTTCTACAGTTAATATAAATAAGTAATTGAAGTATTCATATTATGACATGGAGATATGAATATATACCGAAGAAGAAAAACACCATTTTTGCTTATTTCCAATCTAATTGGTCAACATCCTGTTATTAGCCTTTAATATTTTTTAATATTCACCAGTATCACTTCCATGAAACACTTCTCAACTTTGTTCTCAGTTTTAGTCAAGGTTGTCGTTTTTCTTTTTTTTGCCATAACAGGATATGACAATACAATAAAAAAATTCAAACATTATTTCATGATATGAATAAATTTATAATGACACGACTTAAATTTTGTTCAAATTCACCTCCAAAATGCTAAAGGTTACAAAGTGATTAGCAAATCTGTTGTCTAGTTTATACTTCAGTTGTTTTTTAATTATTAAACCAAATGTTCAAGCAAGTTGGGTTGTAAGTTGAGCAAATATTGTGGACATTGTACAAAAACTATGTGCAAATGTAAATTTCCATATAACAGTAGCCTAGGTTCACAAGCCTTGGTTTGCAACCAGTTTAGGAGAAATTCAAAAGTAGCTAAATTTAAAAAGTGTCTATTGCCTTGAGATCATATCTAATTGTAAGAAAAAAATTCATAAGTAAATCCTGACAACAAATCCAGAGTTGGAATGCCTAAAAACAGTCTAACGTTTTCAATCTTGTTCTGGCAACTCCTGCAATGATACTGGTGCCAAAGTATATCAGTTATCTCTTTTTGGCATGGAAACTTGTCTTTCATACAACTTTACCTGGGTATGTGAAGATTTTCCAGAAAGAGATCCAAAGTCTTGGAAGATTGACAGATACCTCAGATTCAAGATGCAAACAGAACTTACATATCACATTCTCTATGTTCAAGCCATTTGAATCAATCATATTCAAGATTATTCTTCAGTTTTCATTAAAAAGAAGCCAGAATACTTACAAAATTAGAAAGAAACTCATAGAAATAATAGGTACATTTATGATAACAAAAATTTAAGAATTCCAATAGATAATTCACTATAATTCAACAAAATGGGAGATCAGTTAAAAGAGAATATATATGTATATTTTATATATTTTATTAGTCTATTCTACTAGATATTTTAAGTTGTATATAATCAGTTGGGAGGGGTTTAATAAATTGGGCAGGGTAAAAACTTTGCTTTTCTGTTTTGGATGGATAGGAGGCAAAATAAGTTGGTACTGTTTTAACACAAGTCAAGGCAACAGGCATAAAAACAAAGAAATTCAAGGTCAATGATCTATAATAAATGCATGTAGTTCTATAAGAAAAAAAAGAAAAAGTTGACCTTCCAAAGCATCCTGGACTTGTTAGGCACAGGAAACAAATTGCTTAAAATAAATTATTTGCTAATTTTTTTTAGTTAAAAAACAAAAAACTATTCAATTTGTCATTTTCTTCCCCTTCAGATGAATTAAGAGGTTTAAATATACCAAAGTAAATATATCTATCTGCAATTCAAGTCTTTCCTTTTTTTTTTTTTTTTTTTAATGTAATATAAAATTTCACTGTAGGCAACTTCAATGCCATTTTTTAACTACTGTTTTGTACAAATGTCTGCAATTATTTATTGTATCATGACTGGTTATTTTCATAGCTGATGTCAATTGTACATCAGATTTGTTTTTAATTTCTGCTTTCCAAGAGTTATTCAGATGAATAAGTTCCTAACTTATAATTACTTTTGTTACCCATTATGTTTTGCCTACTAAATTTTACAGTATTCTTTAGGTGCACAATGTGTAAGTAAAGAGGATTTTTTCTTTTTAACTTTTTTTTTTTTTTTTTTTTTTTTTTTTTAGAAAATAGTAAAAATATTCCACTGATTCCCAGCAAGTGAAACCACACAGACCTCTCAGCAACCCATGCCACTGCCACATGAGTGATTCCATGTTTTTTGTTTTTTTTTCTAATTATTATGACTACAATTATGATTAAACACACAAAGCTAAATTTTTTCCTGATGAGCAAAGCAATCCATATTGGCCAGATTTATACATCTCTTCTTGAATTTAATGCTGTTTACTTCAATTTTCTCACATTCTTGTGATGTACTTTGTCTTATTTGGACCTCATCCAACATACATTTTTTACCTGATTTTATATTTAGAACTCATCAAAACATACAAATTTTCTAGTGTGTCCCCCACAATTTTCTTTATAAGTAATATTCAATGTTAAAGGATTTAAAACTAAGATGAAATTTCTCACTCAAGAACATTAAAGAAAAGAAAATTACCCAAATATAAGTAAAAGCTATTTAATAAAACTGTTTTCTTGCAAGAACTTGGAAAAAAAAAAAAAAAAAAAAAAAAAAAAAAACAAAAAAACAAAAAACAAAGTAGCCTTTTATTGACTTTTTCAATGTTATACTATACCCTTAACGGGACCCCAGATACTGTACAATGCACTATTGAAAAGACTGAATAAATTCTTTGAAATTTGTTAGAAGAAATGACAAAATTCTCCAAAGTGATGAATGAAAGAATTTGAGATGGAGCATGTGGATGTACAATTAAAAAAAAAAAAAAAAAAAAAGCTTCCAAATAACATTGTGAAACATTGTTAATTAATTTACCTAACCAATAAAGAAGGCAATTTTTTTTACTAATTTTGCAATTGTATTGTTCATGTAAACTTAGATTTTTATCTACACTACTGTTGAGTTCTTTTTTATGTCCTTAAAAAGTAAAAATATCCAATCAATGCTACAACAAAAATATAAAAAGCAATACATTAACAACCTTATTTCTGTTAATGAAATATTCTGTTGTAATGGTAACAAGGGTAATGCTCCCTGCTAACAACAAAATCTCATAACTAATAGTGAGTGAAATATTAAAAGTTACATTATTTAAAACTATATACAATTTTTCTATTATTTAATCTATTGCAAGCTGGATACATGTAAAGTTAACACAAGAAAATAGTGCGAGCAGCCAGATCTTCCCTACTTACTAATGATATATTCTGTTATATTTTCAATAAGATATTCCTTTACTGATGTTGAGTAATTCCTATTACTATAACAATGGATATCTTATGAAGTGCAGATTAAGCTGCATGATCAATAAATCGATCAAGTCAGTGTTTTATATCATAAAAGTTTTTTTTTTTTTTTTTTTTTATATACTTACATTTTTCATTTTAATTTTGTTTATCTTCACAAAAATATTTGAAGAAATAAAAACAAAATGATTGACAATACTTCATCTAATAATAATTCAAGATAATATAGTGAACCTAAAAAGTTTTAAAATATATTTCATGTTTCCCAATGCCAACAATTTTTTTTTTTTTTTTTTTTCAGTAGATGGAATTGTCTCAAAGACAAGCAAATATGAAGATTCTTGACATTGCAGGGATGAATAAGAAATTCTTTATATTATCATCACTGCTAGAAAGAAACTGACCTTAAAAAGGTGTAAGGCTAAGAACATTTGTTTTTTTTTTGTTTTTTTTTTAAACAAAAAGCATTTTGCATCTATAGGTTGGTGTGGTGGTGGTGGGGGGAGTTACACTAAAATTATCAAATAAGAAACAGATTTGTTCAAATTGCTGATCTCATGTTGGTTGTTAGTCATGCTTCAGCTATTGTATTCTCCAATATATGGTAATTTCAGAATTTTAAAAGGAATCTTTCATGTTTTCAACAGTAGATTGTTCTCATTGTTCTGTCTATACGAGAATAAAAACTATTCAAGAGGGAAGATATACAGAAATATAAACAAAAGTGTTTTAATTATTCAGGGCTTGAGAATATATGCTGCATTGATAAGTTACATTTTCTTTATTTTTGGTCTAATCGGATTAACTTAGCCAAGAAACTACTAAAACCATTTTTTTTTTAAATCTAGCACCTAAAGAAAGACCAAGTCTAAGCCAAGTAAAATTCACATGTACATTTAACTGCCAGGATTATGGATCACTCAGCCAGCAGGATCCTATCAAAATCATGTCACCACCTATAACTGAACAAGTGGCTTCATATGGAGGGGTGTCTTACCCTCCCTGCAAGGGATGCAGTCAGCATATTCTAGCCTATTGACAGAGCAAATTATGAGGTCAAGTAAAAAAAAAATACAAATAAAAAATCAGATGACCAAATGACATTGCAAATTAAATTTTTATCAGCTTGTGACTGGCTAGGAAGATGTGAAGCAGTAATGATTTAGCAAAATAATACTAAATAAGAAATTCTTTTCTTAATGAAGCATTTGTGAACTTTGACCATTTTTGGCAATATCACAAAAATAAAATAAAAAAGGAAAGAGAAAAAAAGGGTCTGCAAATATGACCTGACATCCAACACTTTCCTGTCCCTCCCCCTACCCCATAATGTGGCTTCCCACTGTCTTTTCTATTTTTCATGGCAACTCTCCTCTTTCATACCTTTGTTGTATGAATTTAAGCATACTACTAGATAGAAGTTGCAGCTAAATCTACCTTCTCACACTTCTTGCTTATGGAACTCTTCCAGTTCCTTGCTTCCCTGCCTCTTTCAAATATTTAAATGCAAAATCTTCCGTCTTCCTGCAACCTGTTCTTTTATTGTCTTTTCTCCTCACTAAAGTCTTCGCATTCTCTTTCATTCACACTAATCCCTTGCATCTTAGTGGCATTATTACCTTCCTTGGAGTAAAATGATTTGAAAAGAAAATATATATATATATTTGAACAGGTGTCTGAAAAGCTTTTTCTCATTTCAAATTACTACCCGAGTACATTTTTTAAACAATTTTAACAGGTAATTTTAGGAAAATATATTACAAAGTGTAAAAATTTTTCATGAAAAATTTTAGATCTTCAGACTAAATTAATGCTTATGTAACTACACATGCATACAAAGGGGATGGGATGCTAAAATTTTAAATTAAAAGAATTTTTTTTTTTTTTATGTTTTGAGTATATCATCTAACCAATTTCATTTAGTTGCTTTTTCTTTTTGTTTGTTTTTATTGCTTCTTAGGAATTATTCCATATTGATAATAGAAGAACTGCCAAGAAAGGTGAAATGTTGTAAGACTGTGGATGTAAATTTGCTGTGGATGATCTGGTAATTAAAGCACTTTCTATAGATTTCTGTCTTTGTAAATTGCTTTCTTTTAAAGTAGCATTTTTTTTAATCCAAATTATGGTCAGATTCATTATGGTGAAAAACTCCTGAACATATATAAAAATTTATATATCATTTTCACAGATTAGGTAACAAAATGTCTTTACACACTTGATGACAATCTGACCAAATAGAGTACTTTTGGAATTTTTTCTTGATAAGGCCAAGAACAATTCAGCAGCTCTTAATACAAGAAAATATTTATAACTATTACTATAGTTTTTGATTGCATGCATCTTATGGCCAGAGTTGAAAAGTAATCTCCAAAGCCAATGAGTTGAAAAAAATGACTCAAGAGTAAAAATCTCCAAGACTCAAGAGTAAAATGACTCAAGTGACTCCAAGAGTAAAATGACTCCAAGAGTAAAATGACTCCAAGAGTAAAATGACTCCAAGAGTAAAATGACTCCAAGAGTAAAATGACTCCAAGAGTAAAATGACTCCAAGATGAATACTAGATGGGTGGCACTGGCCTCCAACAAAAGAGTTTGTCACAACTCAATTTAAAAATCAGAACTATTTCTAGCAAGACTATAAAAAGGAATATCTGTTTACATAATCGTCAGCATTTGTATAAACTTATTTCTGTAAATACCAGGAGAGGTGCTGATGGCCAAGTGGTTAGCACCTTGAAAATATGGAGTACGTGAGCAGAGTTCAAAATTTTATTAAAAAAGAATCCACATTCACTTCGTATTGTATTAGTGAAATGCATGGAAAGAAATAAGCAATGCAACTGATGCTGAAAAATGTTCTTGATTATAAAGAAATTACATACTAAGTAATTATCTAAATTAGTATCATATTTGGAAAGTCTGAGTGGGTCTCATAAAATTAAAATATATTGTAAGAACATAATTTTATTTTAAGGGCCTATGTTTGTTTGTTTTTATAAATTTGTATAAAGATAAATTAAAATCTATTTTAAGTGTTTGGAAACAACTCTGATACAATCAACATTCCTAGACCAAGTGAAGATTATATCAATTGCTTTAAGAAGATGTTAATAAAGTATAGTGGAACACACATGATTGTATTCATTTTTAGATATTTATAAACCCAGTAATCATTATAACAATATTTATAAATGCAAAACTGTTATACATGATTAATGCCAGATTTAATTTTATTCCATAAACTGAAGTTGTTGCAAAATAATTGTCCAATTATAAAAGGATAAAGCAATCTTCAGTTGATTCTTGCTAATATTTCTGTAGTGTTGCTTGAATTTTTATACACCATTTTCTTCAGACCCATGGTCTTATCTTATATGCTATTGTATCAACCATGCTGTCTAGCTGTTATGTGACATCAGTTACTTATAGAGAAATTAACAGGGCACTTCATTTAATCCACAGAGCCATTCTTACAAGAGATTATCTTCTATTAATTTATCTCCTGCATGCTAATTATGTCTTACACCAAATCTGAATATGACATTTTTGTAAGTACCAACCCAGAGATTGAAGTCACAACTGCTAAATAACTGAAGCCATTTAACTAATACTTAATTTTGTCATGCAGGACAATTTGGCAATGGAAACTGAGTCATAAACCTAATCTTATTTATCTACTTAAAGTTAAACAAAGTGACTTTCACTACCTGTCAAATAGTGGAAATGTGTTTTAAAGCTTATGTTCTTTCTTAATTACCAATTATAACAGAATGCCAAAGAGAACAAGAGCCAAAATATAGCAATAACAGTCAAGATGAGGACCCTAGCATGAGCTTATCAGCATATAATAATTTCCTTTGTGGTTTACATAAATACTGTGCTGCTGTGGTGAATGCATGTCAGTACAGACACAAAGAATGCCATGGATCACATGCAAAGATGCCCATTTCATCCAGGTTTCCTGTTAGCAGCAGGACAGCTTGACATATCTAGATATGGGCCTCTCTGCAACTGATCAAGATCCACATTTTTTTAAGATGCCTCATGCCAATAACAGCAATAGGAAAACCATCAGTCAGCAAGACTTGGTGTTTGTAAAGTTGGTCCCATGGGTAGTTTTGTTCCTAAAGTTGTTGTGGTTTCTGAGGCAGTGTTATTTTGTTACCTCCCACCTCTGTCTATTACCCCCATAGCTGTTTGGAGAGCAATCAGTTAGGTCTTTCCTGCCAACCCCTTGCCATACATTACAATAGTCAGAGTATAAAAATAAAAAATAAGTTAAGAACTCTAACTATATTTAAAATGGTTATAATGCATTTCATAGTGCATATAAGTAATGCTTTGGTTACTTGCTGCAACACCTTTATCAACCTTTACCATGCTAATTTCTTTCTAGAGTTGTCTCCCCTGCCACTGCATTTTTTGAAGGTGCAAAAATATGAACACCTGTTTTAAAATTGGTATAACTTTCTATGTATCGTGCATATAGATTTTAATTTTTGTACACTAATAAAAAAATGAGTAATATTTTGATGTAATGCATTATGTTTTGACGTTGAAAACAAAAAATTGAAACGCAAAATAAAAAACAAATACATTAAAATATACATAAATAATTCAATGTACTTTTAACTTTTATTACTCCTTGCAGAGATCTGGTGGTGCAAAAAGCAAAATCACTAAGAAAGCTTTCATTTCATCAAAGAAGTGACATGTTTCCTTGTGTTTACATACAAGAAGACACTAGCATTTGTTTGCTTTTTCTTTCATCTTACTCATATTTGTCTCATTGGCGAAGAAAGTTATTATTTTGTTGTTTATAAATAAACAAAATAATTCACCTTCAATATCAATTGTCACCAGTAGCTACCATAAAATTACTCGGGTATGGATTGATAGTAGCCGCTAGTAGTCATCGTTGCTTCCTCCACATCACTAGTGTGGTTATCATCTCCAACCACTTCACTGTCAATATCCATTTGAGTAAAGCCTTCAAAATCATCATCGAAGTGTTAATCAAAGAAAAACTCCTGAATAAAGGCTTTGTTGGATATTGACGCAACCATTTTTGGTTACCAAAAATTGCGAAAAAATTAATATGGGTTTAATTGATGTTACACCTCATGTAGAGTCTTGTTCCAAAGCAGTTGTAGGTAATTTCCAGCTTAAAATACCAGAAACAACAGTTGACAAGTGTTTATTAATAGCAACCGTCTCAGGCGATAGAAGTTGCTGATAGTAGTAAGGAAGATAATTCTATGGCAACTATTGTCGCCTGCAGCGTGGTAATGGTTAATAAGTCTGACTCCAAACAGCTTCTTACCTCTAACCTGGAGCTCTTTATTTATAGTTACAGACAAGTTCATATAGGCACTGGGGGTGTACTATTTACTCCACAACATCCCCCCTTTTGAGATTAATACTTTTTATAAATATTTTTTATTTATTAGTATTAGTATCTCCCCCTCTTCTTTCTGGAGAATATGCCAACATACTTAACTTTGTAGCATTTCCGTCTTGGATCCACTTCCAGTTTTTCAGTCCACTTTCTGGAACATTTCATGACTTGTTCTGGTGCTGGCACATCAAAAACATCATATAACATCTTTATCAGTTCTTCTAATGTTTCATGTCTTTCATTAATGAACCTTTTTTAAGCTGATTATGGTGCCTTTTATGTTCAAAGTTTTTCCCCTTTGACCATGTAAATCAACTTCTTGATTCTTGCTATCTTCCCACATTTCTTTGCCATCCTTATATGGTCTAAAGAACACTTTAACACCAACCTTGAAACTTTTGATATCGTTTTCGTTATCCATTCATGTTTTTCAATTTGGTAGTAACTTGTCAAACACCGATTTTACTTTTCTAGCAAATATTAATTCCGCCAGGCAACATGCCTGATGGGGTATTGGGGTTAGGTGTTAAACAGTAAACTCTCAGAAAATTTTAAAATGCTTCCTCTTTGAATATTCCCACAAACCATTGGTCTGTTTAATCTTGGGTGACAACGGAGTTGTAATATGTATAATGGAGAACATCTTACAAAAGTCTTCAAATATTTTACCCATGAATTACATTCCATTATCAGAGACTATGGTATCTGGTATGCAATATCTTTCAAAAAGTTCATGTAAGAAATTCACTGTCACTGAAGATGTTGGATTTTTTAGCTTTCTGGCCATATAGTGAAACTATCAACTACCAAAAGATAATGTGATCCATTCATAGGACCTGTAAACACGTTATGCCTGTCTTTGGCCAAGGTTCTATATTTGTGATAAGTAGTTTTGCTGCTGGAGCACAATCTCTGCAAGCTTTCACTAAAAACTTTTTCTGAAAAAAAGACAACATTTTCCACTTTTTCTTTATTTTCTTCCAGGGTAACTGGTAACTCTCATACTACATTGCACAATATTTTTATTTCCATTTTGCTTTTTATTGCTGCAGTGACCATGTCCTCAAATGGTTCCACACTTTTAGGTATTTATCTTGATAATCCATCCACATGTCCTAAATTTTTTTTTTTTTTTTTTTTAGATGGTTAGTACTCCATTGTAAAATTATAGTTAAATAAGATGGAACCCTAGTATTGTAGTCTATTAGCTGTTTGTGTAAATATTCCTTTCTTTGAACCATACATTGTTAATAGAGGTCTGTGGTCTGTTTGCAACCTAAAATTTCTTCACAGCAAATATAATTGCCAGAGCATCTTTTTCTATCTGGCCATAATTTTTCTCTGCTGGTAGAAACAAGTGTGAAACATGAGCAAAGGCTTTCATTTTACCACCTTCGTATTTGTGGAAAATCACCACTTCAATACTGTACTCACTAGTATCTGACACCACTACAATTTCTGCTTTTGGATCATATGTGCTAATGATAAATCTGATTTAAGTCTTTTTTTTTTTTTTTGTCAAATGCCTTTTGACCATTATCATTCCAGTTCCAGTTTTTTTAAGTCAATCATTCAGTGGAGCTCTCAAATTATAGTTATGGACTATTTACACTTGGGAGGGGGGTACTATTTACTCCACAACAAAGGCACAGAATGAAGAGAAGTTTAATATGGGATGAGGTTTGTTTGAAATCATCTAGCCACATTCAAGCAGATGAAAAGTCAGGGAAGGACTTTAGTACAAATTCTTACTGAAGTCTTTGCCTCTGCCAAATCCACATCAATGCATGTTTACTTAGATGGACACAATTCTTATTTTTATCATATGATATTTACCAAATAAGTAAAAGGTGTTGCTGGATCATGTCAGCCATGACTCCCATGTCTGGTCAAAAAAGGACATTGATGAATTCTTATATAAATATACACAAAATGGGTTCTGCTCAAACAGAATACATCAGAAGCACAAATTTTGGTCACTGAGTGATTAATCCTTTTAAATAGATCTGTATACAAAAAGGCAAAATATTACAGATTTCATTCTGCTTTCGAGTAACTACTTCTCCTAAGCAGCTATTATTTTTATTTCTTGTAACAAAAATGTTAAAAATTTCTGTTTTGTATACATATTCAACTTAAGCAAAAAAATAAAGGTTATTCAATAAAACTGTCTTTAAACCAGCTTAAAAAGCAACTGTATGTCTGAATCCAGAGATTCTTGTTAGTCATTATATCCAGGATATAAGCTTTGACGGAGCTCTTGGCATTGGAATGTTGCCAATTGATCACCCTTTCAAGAACACTCCAGAGGTAAGTTCTGAGAATTAAAAACTGGTGTTCTAGGAGATAACATGTTTAGGAGGCAGGGTGATATAATGAATATTCTCAATCATTTGTAGATCACATCGGTGAGCAAAATGCTGCTAGAACTTGTATGGCTACCCACTTTTAGTTCAGGTCTTGATCACTGTGCCTTGCATCTAAATGTAAGTGGTAGCATTGTCTTGAAGCTCTGTAAGAACAAGTAGTTAGCGCTAATTGCTTACAAGTCCCAGGGCCACCACAAAAAACGAACTGTGTGGATCACTGTGGGTACTTCCATGGATCTTATGCCACCTGGTCATCCAAGAAATTTATTTTCTATTCACTAGAGTTAGCAACTCTTGGCATAAGCATGGTGTGCCTTTTCATGTCCTGTATCAACTGCCATAATACAGATACATATGAAACAGAAATGACAAAGATAAAATTTGGTATATATAGTCTAAAATATTAGATAGATTTCTATTTATTGCCTCATAAAAAGTAAGTGTTCTCAAATACCTGGTACACCATGTGTGCACACAAGTGTATATATATTAAAATTTGCTATATTTATAAGGGAATGCTTAATATTGGAGAAAGCATTTATAGATATAGACAGATCAATACTGTATGCTGACAGTAACCATGCAGTGTTAATTCTAAGTGCATTTTATATATATATATATATATATATATATATATATATATATATATATATATATATATATGTGTGTGTGTGTGTGTGTGTTATCATGGACATGTGGCCAAGTGGTTAGAATGTTCACATTCTGACCATGAGACCCGGGTTTGAATATCACCATGGTCGATTTGTCAGGAAGGAGAATTCCTGATGTTATCAGATTGGTGGGGTCGATCCCAGTGTGCCTTTGGAAAGTGCCTGAAAACCATACCACTTGTGAGTAAAATTGGGTAGATTGAAGTCACAAGTCATCATGGCCGAGGGCTTGAGCGTGTTGGCCTTGTTCAAATTGTTCATCACACTAGATAACACACTCTCTCCCAGAAACTCAGCATAGTTTCAGTATAAACCACAGGTGAGCTCTGTGGGTGTTGAATAAACACAAATGTACCTGAACAAGCGTCTGCAATAGGGATTGGCTAGCCACCCTAGTAGACAGGTATCCTTGAATACAAGTGGCCAGCTATACACACACATTTATAAAGATGAAACAGCAATAAAACACAGATATACAAAATCAATTGATAAAAATAAATAAATCAGATTCATTATTTGCTACAAAAAATTTAAAGCTAGTAACTTGATTATTAAAAATAATAGATCGCAAATTTCCAAACCCCTATATAAGACCAATGTTGTGTATTAATATACTTGCCCTCTCAGAGAATTTAAAACAGCTTACATAGAATACCACACTCTCAGAGATTTGCCTGACACATTAGACCAGTGTGCTATCAAACAACACATTAATAAACAGTAGAAGGATCATAGTAATAAGTACTCACAAACAATACCAAAATACTAGCAAAATCAAATAGTAAAAACAGACTTATGATCCTTGAATCAATATTCATACAACAAAATCAACCATCAATAAATAAAACAATTATAACTTCGGAGCCTGCATTACACACACACAGATTCACAGATATATATTAGACCAGAGTGCCATCAGATAACACATTAATGAACAGCAGAAATATAGTAATAGCAACTCACAAACAATATCAAAATACTAGCAAAATCAAATAGTATAAAATAACATCAGAGCCTGCATCATATATATATATATATATATATATATATATATATATATACACACACACACACACACAGAGAGAGGGAGTAACAGAAAAATTGTCCAAATCATGTAACAGCATAATTATCCATCCCACAAAATGTTTAATATCTATAAAAAAAAAAGCACACACACTAAATAGAGTTTCTTTTTTCCTCGTTTTCAGATAAGACACTTAGCCATCTCCCCTCTATTTATCAGAAGAATCACTAAAAACAACCTGAATTATTCAGCTAGAAAGAGAACAGCTTAAAATCATTTTATGTCAGCCCCACTCTCTTCCCAAATGGGCAATGGTGAGAGGAAAAAAATCATTCGGGCCTTCAGTAATGATACCAACATTCATACCCTAGCTTCCATCTTCAAATTCCAGTCAAGAACCATCAAAAGAACAGTAAGTTTAAAAAGGAGGGAACAGTAGAGAGGAAAACTGGATCAGGATGTCACAAGAGGAAGAGGGATCATCATTTCAACTTAGAGCTAGACAACAATTAGAAAAGATCCAACTCAATTCATATGATGTTTGGCACATGAGGAGTTTCAGCTATGACAGTCACCCCCCACCCAAAAAAAAATATACTAGGAAATGAAATCGTATGCGAAACCTGTGAGGAACCTTACTACTTCAGGACAAAGCTAGGTTAGAGAGGATAAAGATCATCTTGAATAAGTTGGAAAATGATCCTAGAATAATTATATATATATATATATATATATATATATATATACACACACTTTATTTCAGGAGCTTCTGAATCTTAACTATGATTAATTAATGATGAATATGTCATTTTCATTTTTGATTGATTCCATCATGATAGTTCTGTTAAGCTTACAGAGTAATTATACATTCTTATTACCCAAAGTAGAGTCCAATAGTGTTATAGCTAGAGAATTCCAGTAAGATTTCTTTAATACACTAAATTCTTTCCAAAATTTTTCCCCATCATTGCATTTTTTTTTGAAGGCACAAAAACATGAACACCTACTGTTTTAAAATTGTTACGACTTTCTTTGTATTGTTTGTATACTAATAAAAGAAAGTATGAGCAATATTTTGATTATGCATTATGCTTTGCATGCATGTTTTGATGTTGAAAACAAAACAAAAAAAATTGAAACAATAAAAAACAAATACATTAAGAATTTAACATACTTTAACTTTTATTACTCCTTGTGGAGTTCTGGGGTGCAATAAGAAGCAAAATTGCTAAGGCAGCTTTCATTTTGCTAAAAAAATGACATGCTTCCTCATGTTTACATATGAGAAGACACCAGCTTATGTTTGCTCTTTCTTTCACCTATCAGATTTATTTGTCTCGTTGACAAATAAAGTTATTATTATGTCATTTATAAATAGACAAAATAATTCTTCAGAAAGGCTCTCAGGTACATCTATGAGGCTAGTAACTTCTATAAAATTAGTCAGCCATGGACGATAGTAACCGGTATTTAGTGGTCATCATTACTTTCCTCCATGTCACTAGAGTGGTTATCATCTTCGATCACATCACCATCGATATCCACTTGAGTAAATCCTTCAAAATCCTCATCGAAGTTCAAATCAAAGAAAAACTCCTGAATAAAGGCTTCATTAGATGTTGATGCAGCCATTTTTGTTTACAAAAAAAAAAAAAAAAAAAAAAATTAACATGGTTTTTAATCAATGTTACACCTCATGTAGAACCTAGAAGAATTCAAAATGATGTTGGAAAGCCGGAGTTTAGCCGCGTTCCAAAGCAGTAGTCAGCAGTTTCCAGCTTAAAATAACTGAAATAACAGTTGACAAGTTTTTATTTATAGCAACCATCTCAAGGAGACAGAATTCTCTTTGCAGCCCTAGGCGCATTCTAACAATTTTTGCCTCCAGTGTGGTAAAGTTTAATCTAACAATTGGACAATTTTGCTGTTATGCGTGTGTATTTTTGGGAGGGATGGTTCTTCATGGCCAAGAGGTCAAGGTATGTCAAATCTAATGACAGTTTCCCATAAGGAATGCAGGTTTGAATTCTGCTGGATGGCACATTTTTCTAACATGATTTCTCAAATATTCAGGCCAGTCGATAGAAATAAATATACTGATTAATAAATAAATGATAGAACATCTACTCAAATATGGGTATCCATTAAAAATAACATTTAAACAATATATATAACAAATACATTTCATACCTTGCTTAGGTCACAACACTCACTAGTTCTAGGAATCTCACCAAATGTCTACCAATCCCTGATGATGACCTAAGAAAAATTGAAAAGCTTGGACCATATTTCTTGTACTTTTCAGAACTGAACTCCAGACAATTTCAGATGGAATTTTCTCCTTGTCTGATAAGGATTATTCATAATTTGGAAAAGTTGATCAATAAAAATAATCAACACAAAATGTTGTCTTTAATATTTACCTTAAAGAATATTTGCTGCCAAAATACACAGAATGTGTGTGTGTGTGTGAGTGAGTAAGAGAGAGAACAAAAAGGATAAATTGATAGAATACATTAATCATTTTCTTCAAATCACCTGCTAAGCACATTTTCAATCTTTTTGCCCAAAAGCCAAAGTCAAAGTAAAAATGAGGAAATAAATGTGAGATTGTTCAACAAGAAATTGCTGACTTTTTTCTGAAAAGAAACCATAAAAGAAAAAAAATTAATTACAGTACAGCTAGAATTCAAATTGGAGATGTCATTATATTTCACTTGCTAACAAAGAGGAAAATGGTATTCTTTCAGGGTTTTGATTCTCTCCACTCCTTATGTAGATAAACCATGAGGAGGAGGTTTTGGAAAATAGACTAAAGTCTGGATGGTTTTCATCTCCACACAAAGAAGAATTTGTCATTTTTAATTTTAAAGTTTCTCTGAAAATTAAATAATTTTCTCTCTGAAGTGGTGCTACATTTCCGTTTTATCAATATGTGTATAAATATTTTTATCTACCATAACACTACATTGCTTCCTTTATTTTTATGAATGTACTTTGTCTTCTGCCTTTGGCACACCTCCTCACAAACCATCAGCATCTCTATCTTGTCTTCACTGTGTCTGTTTCTTGGGAGTTTTTTGTACAACAAAAATGTCATGGTAATCTGAGAAGGATGTTGATGCCATGACAACCCTTTACATATGTAAGTAAAACACAGAAAGACAATATTCAGCAACCTATATGGTGAAAACATTGGGGACAGCTGTGTTGGTAATAGTAGAGACAGACCTGTGAAAAAAAAAAAAAAGCGCTGATCATGTTTCCTTACTAGTGATTAAAATGGTCAGAACAGAATGAATGTATTCAATGTTTTATGTGAATACAGTTGCGATGTTACATTAACAATGTCTGACAAGGACATGGGACAAAATTTTTAATATATGTAAATGTTTATTCACTTCTGGACTGTCAGTGTCACCCATGGAGGGCATGTGGTTTTAGATACATTTTTTGAAAGTTCAATAGTCTCACAGGATGTTTAGGGGCTCTTCTTTCCCTACCCATGAGGGCAAGGCATTTATATAAGCTCCAGTCATTCAGTTTCCTTGTGTGCATATCCCAAGATCAGCTGGGTTGACTGTATATGTCAACAAACCTACTGACATCCTTTTGAGACCTGATGTCAACACTTGTTGACAATAAGGTAACCTTCTTGGTCAACCTTAAGCATCTAGATTTTATTGTCAGTCTTATGTCACAGTACAAAACTTACTTTGACATCTCTTAGGGTGAAACCAATAGATATTAAGGTCACCACTGATCAGTGGTTCCCAAACTTTTCTCTGGTCTGGATTTTCAGAATGAAAATTTACTCTCACATCAAATTTTTATGTGATAAAAAGTACATTTAAAAATAAAACAGAGAGAAGGTTAAAGAGAGATAATTGCAGATTCAAAGTCAAAACATTATCATTGATAACTCTCTCCTCCAATTTGCAGACCCTAGGTACTATATTCTTTATATTTGATATAATGCAAAAATATCACAATGATAAAATCAGTCAATTATTTATAATGATTTATACTGGAACTCATGCATGCAATTACAAGTAATCCATAATATTTTAAATTTTGAAATCATTTACTTTTGGCATATGAATTTTTTTGAAAGTTTCTAAATCCTTGATTGCCTTTCAGTCATTCCACCTTACCTGTTATCCTCTTCCGCCATGCCTCTGAAGTGTGCCACACTGTTTGGGAACCACCACTATCACAGATCAAAAGGTTCCTGATGGGCATTAAATTTGATTCAGACTTTTGGCATTTCCTGCCATGAATTGCATGTTACAGTTAATCTTATGATCACATACATTAAACTTATCCCTAATTTCTCAAGTTATATTTTTTCATTCAGTTTTAAAGTCAATAGAAATATGCACAGAAAAGTAAATTTAAAATTTGTCATAGATCCTAGAAAGAAAGCATTTTTATAAGTTATTCCAACCTGAACCCAATCTCAGATACATCAGTCTATTCCACAAATCATTATGGAATTTTCCCTTCTGCTGTTGTACACATATGCTGTCATTTCGTCTTTTTTCTATTCCTCACTTCATCTTTTTCTATTCTTCACATTGGGACAATCATTTCTCAGCCTACTTACATTAATTGGAAGCACATGTTGAAAGCAAGTAACATTGATGCCATACTCGGCAATCAACATTGATGGGTGCATGTAAGTATAAGAACACTTCAGCAATTTTACATGAAGAATGCTGTTCTACAAGAAAATCTATTTGAACTACCAGAAGAAGCTCATAAGTAAAAACCAAAATGAGATTAAATACTTATATTTGCTATATATTGGACTATTTTCATAGACTCATCCCTCCCACCATATATATTTAAATATAGATGTGTCCAATGTGTGTTTAGTTTCAGCTGTAAGCCATTATCAAAAATGGTCAGAAGATAAAGGAGTACAAGTTCAATTCTTCTCAAGTGACATATTTTGTTTATGAAGACTTAATCCTTGGCAAGAATTTCACTGTTAAAAAGCAATGTCTCATTAAATATATGTACCAACTAAATGTAATGTCTATAAAATAAAAGCGTCAGATTAAAAATTCATTAATTGCATAAAAAGCTTTTTAAATTTCACCAAATATTGTGGTAACATGCAAACTTGCACACACAATGAGGCAAGGATGCATCAATAAATTTGCAGCCAGACAATTATTAGATAATTTTTTTTATATTTTCTCTGCACAATATTCAAAATATCAGCTTAATATTCAGTACTGAATTAAGTGCATTGGTGAGAAAAGGAGATTATGTTGAAAGAAATATTTTTTTATTCATCACTGTGCAGTATGTGTGGCTAGAACATTCGCTTTCCAACCATAAGAACTGGGTTTGAATATCACAATGGCAATTTGTCAGGATGGTAACTCCTTGATGCTATTGCTCTAGGGGAGGTGATCCCAGTGTGCAGCATCATTGGAAAGTGCTGAAAAGTTGACCCAAGCCTTGAGAGTTAAATTTGGGAGACAAAACTGTTCAGTAGTTGTCTATGGTTGTGCTAGCATGAAGTCATAAGTTATGACCAAGGATTTAAGCATACTGGCATTGTTTAAACTGCTGATCAAACACATTGTGCATTCTTTTTAGAGAAACTGTAAATACAGTCTGCGTAATCTGGCATGATCAACAATTTTAACAATGCCATTATGCTCAAAACACTCAGATATATTGACTTGTGACTGTGTACAACAACCATTGATGGCTTCCAAAAAGTTCTATCCACTCAATTTCACTCATAAGGCTGGAGTTAACCCATGATATGATTTTTCAGGGACATTCCAAAAATGCCACAGATTGGGATCATCTTCACAGACCAACTGATAACATAAGTCACCTTCTTGACAAGTTGACCATGATCGGATTCAGAACTTGCTTAAATGGTTGGAAAGTGAACATTCTAACCACTTGTCTAATATATATATATATATATATATATATATATATATATATACACACACAAGTCAAATGTTTTAATATTTAATATCATAGGATCATAAACAGAATATATGGTTCAACTAAAAGGTCTTCATAAAACATGTATAAAGAAAAAAAAAATTAAATATCAGATATGACTTTCAGCCTACTTTGTGTGTGTGTGTGTGTGTGTGTGCTTATATACATAATATACACACACAGTTCTTTCAATTATTTAAAGATGTTTTATATATATATATATATATATATATATATATATATATATATATATATATATACACACACACTTTCATTATGTTGCAAAGAGAAAAAGGTTAAAAATAAAAAAAAAGCCAAATTTATTCTGGTTTCAATTAGTCTCTGCTGAGAAGTACATTTTACCTAAATGTTTATACAATGCCAAGACCAGACTTGACCTTCTTAGATTATGCTTTTAATTTCATTAATATTATCATCTGATGTGTGTTAGCTGACACACCATGATGATAAAACTGGAGACAAAATACCAACCAGCTTCATCGTTTCACTGCTCTCCCCACTCAACGTACAAGCAACAAGAAAAGACTAATATTCTGCTGACTGCACATATTCATAAATAGAAGTTTCTTTTTCATCTTTTAATCTTGGGAGAAGAGTGCCAGCCATAACCTAAAAGGGATATAAGATGGAGTGTGCTGAAAGCTTAACCCAACCAAGAAGGGTTTCCCAAAAATAAGCTGATGTTTGATCATTTTTTAAAGTGGTCAGACCAAGAATATTTCAGCATCACTTAATCATGTGTGTGGGTTTCAGAGTATACAAAATCATTTTCCTTATGAGTATGTGTCCAGAGTTTAATATTTATATATTTTTTTAAAGTAAATAGACATTTGTTTGAAGATTTGTTTGTGATCTCACAGATAGACAATAAATAAATAAAATAATTTTTTCTTTTTTTTTTTTAAATAAAATACCTTACCATTACCATGGTTTCACTTATGGATCATCACACAGTAAAAAGTAAGGAAAAAAATCCAAGCTTTTACAGGTGATACCATGGTAGTGGTAAATCTTTTTTATTAACTATAAATTTATAAAAGATTAAATTACATTGTATTTTATATTTTTTGTAGGTACACTAAACATTTTATTTGTAAGTGTTTTTGGCATGTTTCTCTAATGGACCAGCATCATAAGACAAAGAATCAGTCTTTGAATAATTCCATGCTTTGCCAAACTGTTTCCTATATTTACAATTACATCAAATTCTTACACACAGAAATTCTGATCATGGTGAGGGAAATAAAATCCTTTTATTCTGGCAAGTAGATTAAGCCAAGAACTTTTCAGCACCACTTTGTTTGGTTTGGTTTATTTTGTTTAACGGCATATCAACCTCAATGGGTTATTTAATGCCGACAACATTTTTAGGATAGATTCATATGAATAGAGGATGTATTCTTTGGTTTAGATTGGTTTGGTTTATTTTGTTTTATGGCATATCAACCTCAATGAGTCATTTAATGCTGACAAAAATTTTTTATTGCTGGTAATATATTTCCTTGAAAATTGTATTGCTGGTAATAATTTTTTCAAAAAAGTATCAGCACTGCTTTGTGTATGTATGTAAAGTTTTAGCATTTAACACCACCCACTGATTTTACTGCTACCCTATCACATCCCTGATTTAATACTGTCAGAAAAGGTTTAAAACAAAGTATTTCTAGGGGAGGAGAAAAGAGTTAACAATAAAAAATATTTACATAATCTTGAACTAAAAGTTTGTTTGCATAAATTTCAGCACTTAATCTGTTGTGCATGGGAAATCAAAAAGAAAAGGATTGTCAATGTGAAATTACCAAAATCCTTTAATTACTTATCAGACAGCTTCAAACCAGCTTTCTTTCCATTAGTACTGTAAGGTTTTCTAACACACTATTTACAATATAGATTATTATTTAATTGATTAATATATAACAAAAAAATTAATTCATCAATTCACCCTCAGCAAGGTGACAATGCCACTAAGATGCAAGGGGATACTGGGAGTGAAAGAGTATGAAAGCACTTTAGAAAGAACTGGAAACCCAATCCTAAACAGGATACAAGGGATAAACCTCTACTCCTGTTCAAAATGTCTTTAATATCATTTAAGGTTTATTAGGTTGAAAAATCAAATTAAAAGACCAATATTAAAAAATGAATTTGTAAATTTCAAAAAAGTTTCAATATACAGAAGCTAGTTTAAACAAGATTCGTAATTCATACAAATATGACTCAAACCAGAACATCCTTTAGTTACTTGACAAAAAGCTAGTTGATGAAAATTTGACTTGCTAAAGAAAAACATTTTGTGTCATCTCAAACACTGCACAGTACTATTAGTGATCTTAAAAGTACCAAAATAAAAATGGTTATCTAATGGTTCCTTAACCCTTTGAGCCTTGACCACCACTTTACCAGTGGTAGAGAAAAATGCCAAACCACCGTTAAACACTTGTAACTATTTTTATATCTACCATGAAACTTTACATGGCAATTATTTGTGAATTTTGACTCAGGAGCTCCGACAGAAGGGTTAAAATTGTTCAGGAATGCAGGGCTTAAAGGGTTAAACATCTTTGAGAAAATAACTTTACAGCTTCTAAGATCTGTTTGCAGATGTACAAACAATGTAGATTACCTAGAAATTTGCTTCTTTGACAAAACATTGAACTAAACATCCACAAACACTTAAGATTTCAACTATAGTGCAGAAAGATTTTTTTTTCTCCACACAATAATGCCATTAAAACACAAGGAGTGGAAAAGAAGACTTTAATGAGGAGAAAGGACAAAAAAAAAGAATAACATTCTGGAAAACAAAAGATGGTAATTGACATTGCATTTGAAATTTTGAAGGTCGTAGGTGACAAGGAAGCAAGAAATCAGAAGAGAATTCCATGGGAAAGAAGGGCAAGAAAAGAAAGTTAGATTAGAATTTACAGTTAAATATAGCTATTGCAACAGTAGAACGCTGAAACCTAGTTGCCAATCTAGTAGAACACTTAAATTCAACCTGTCATGGTATCAAGGAAGAGAGCTCATCAGAAGAACTGCCATGAAAATATTTATAGAAAAGACAGCAGGAAAGCACATCACAGAGGTGGGAAAGTGACAGAGGCTGAGATGCCAGGTCAAGACCAATAACATTGCAGGCACTAGATAATATAACTTTGGAGATCAACTATATCTACATATAAAAGTACAGTAGAATTGTGACAAATGATGTAAGGTTAAAATTATTAAAAACATCTCAGGAGTATTCCCAAGAGAAAGAAAAATTGAAGATCCAATTTCAGCAAGCAATATAAATACTGTTCTTCTTAAGGGATGAATATTTATTTTGCATTTAAATACAAAATATGGCACACAGTTGAAAAACAGAGGAGGCTGGTTGTCACTATCCTAAACTTTAACTAGTTGTATTCACTGACTCATTCAAAGTTTAATATTACTAGCACCATAATAACACATTTATACAAACACTTCTATACCATAATTACCAAAACATGTTCTCCATGAAAAATATCTAAGCTAATATCCCATATTTACAATTGTATTGGGGGAGGGAGAAAAAAAAAAAAAAGGATTCTTATTTACATCATTAAAGGGAAACACCCTTAATTTGATGAAAATTATATATAATGAAATAGGTGTTAGTATGGGACCTTCTCTACAGTTAACAATTAGAAAAAAAATGCAAGTTAACTGGGCTGAAAGAGAAGGAATATTAAAATAAAATAATTGAATATTGATACTCTTCTTAACTAATCTGCAGTCTAAGTCAGGATCAAGCATAGCATTTCAATCACCTGCTAAAACTTCCTATTTTGATGGTATCACAAACTGATCAATCTGATGAAAAAGACTTCCCGCTCCCTACTGACATTGGCTGCATAAACACCTATGAAACAGAATACTTTTCTCCTAGGGTAATATCCAGTACATCCACATACTACCTGCCAGATCTGCAAAGACAAGTGAACATGTTGCATCTAAAGAACAATTTACTAACCCCCCCCCAAAAAAAACCTTGAACAGCTATCAAAATATGCTGAGAAGAGAGAACCATCTCATCATCAGAATCTCCTCATAGTCGCTTGCAATAAGGTGGGTCTCTTGAATACTATATATATCTCAATCAATGCCAAAGTGCTTGATATCACAACTGAGTGAAACTCTTTATGACTAACCTCAACATTCGACCATTTAAACTTGATAACCAGAGAGACATTATCAAAACTCAATATTGCCGTTCTTCCAAGATGAACATGCCAGAGGTCAAGATACTGATGGCTTGTCTGATAGTTCCTCAGTCCATTTTAGTTTTCATGGAGTTTTATCCCTCAGGAATATTAGCTTAATTGGTCTATGTAGTTAAAAGAGGTCCTATTCTTCAGACACCACTTATAAAACACTGAATGCTCAGAATCATATACTTCTGGAATAACAAGCAGAGGAGGGCGTGGATGCATCACTGCTGTGTGTCACATATTGAAGTAAGGAAGTTATTTTCCTTTATACCAGATGCAAGCCACCCTGACTCATTTACTTCTACATAATTGATCACTGCAGTCTAAGAACCCATCGAGAGCAGAACTGTCTTTGAATATTTGTTGTCTTCAAAAATTGCTAGTTGAAGAGACATTTAGATGGTTTTATTCACCTGCTTCAATTACCTATATTTGGCCTGTGCCAGGGCCAATGTGAACAACACTTGGTATTCTTTGTGCCCAAGGGAAATTTTTGGGTCTTCAATGCCTTTGCACCCTGGAATGACAGAAAATTATATAAGACCCTTAAGTCTCTCGGATATTGGGGCTACAAGTTCTTTTTGTCTAAAATATCCAGGTCAACATGACAAATGTCATCACTAGAATTAAATTTCTTTTTCACCTCCATGAGCTTTTGTTGAGAGAATTCCTCTTATGAACTTTCCACTGAGGAGCTCCATGGTCTCTTACATGTTTCCTGTGTTGTTGGTTGTGATGAAGGAGACAATGATGGCAGCAGGGGAGGATTAAGCACTGAACAGAGTAAAGAAGCCTAGATGTTTTTGCATGGGAGGGATACATTTCAGAATAGAGAGGGGAAGTAAAAGTTGGAGTTTTCTTTTGGTATGGAAGCAGGTTAAGTAACAGAAGTGTACAAAGATGTACTTATTTTTCCTTTGGGAGAAGACATTGCTGGAGGAGGCTTCTACTTCCACTGGCTTGTCTTTAGTATTCTTTTTGTTTAAATTCTTCTTCAGTTGGAGTAATCTCTCCTCTTTTCAGGGGTGAGCACATTTTCCTCTGTTCTTTAAGGTGTCTGCGTAAGTTTTGGTAAATATTTGTTCTTAGCCTCTGTTGGACTCCAAACAGGTATTGTTCAAGAGTTTCCCTAGTACTTGCCACTCTCTCTCATTGTTTTCTTCAACATCATTTTTTTGGTATTGGTGACAGCAAACAAGAGTGGGTAACATGATCTGTGCCCAGGTCTGTTCTGTTGGAGACCGCTTCTACCACCTCTAATATTACAGTACAGGGCATGGAGACTTATGTCTTTCTGAAGAATTCTTTCCTGGACAGACTGCAAAGAGGTGCCCAGTTTCTCTGCAGTGCCAGCATACTGGTTTTCTACCCGAGACAATGACCAATAATTTAGGGCTATCCAGTTCTAGCCCATATGGGATGGCATTGGATTTTTTTTTTTTTTTTATCTTACATGAGGTTAAAGTGCCATTCTTCCATTTTTCTGTCTGAGGTGAGTAAGATATCACAGTATTGTAGAAAAAAAAAAAAAAACAGTTACTTATTGGCATATAGTGAAGCTTGGTACTTCATACATTGCTAATTTCATTTGCCATTGTCCCAATATTAAATTCTTATAGCAAACTCTTGGTTATGAAGGTCCCTTTTCATAAGGACCACACAGTCTTCAGGGATGAGTAGCAGTATATTCCACATTAGAAACTCTTTTTTCCTAGATCTACTAATGCCTTGATATATTCCTTAGAACACATGTTTCTGTTCTGCTTTTTGTCTATTAAAGATGCTGAAACCATTCACTTCTCCATTTTCAGCTCCATTACTTCTTATCAGACTTCACTACATAGGTGTAAGCTCATGTTTGTCCCACAAAATCCTCCATGTATAATGCAAGGTGGTGGTAACACCCTGGTGTCCAAATGTAGTTCCTTTCTTTTCCTTGTTCTCAGGAGTGAAGGATTTGGCTTCCTCCTCTTTTGATTTATATGTCAAATGTCTTAACCCCTCCCATTTTTGGGGTGCGCATACGTATGTGTGTGTGTGTGTGGGGGGGGTCATCCATGTTATGTTCCTTTCCCTCTTTTTTCCAGTATTCCTAAATATGTCCTTTATAAATGTTTTATTCCTCTGTTTTGGACAAGGCAAGCCTAACTGATGCCAGTGCAGATTACTGTAGCACTTATAGAAAATCCTTTTTTCTTCAGGAGATTTGACCATTTGTTGTTCACACAGAAAACAAAATAATGACAACCAGCAATGTGCAAAATGAACTCTTCTGCACTGTTGGTCAAAAGATTATGTCAAATATATGCTAAATATAAAACAATCTTAGGGAATGACTGCTAAAATACCCCCACCCCAAACTTTTAGACAAATCCTACAAATGGATGCGGAGATTTCTTCCTAGCCTATAAAAATGAACAATTGTCTTACCCATACATTTTTTCCTTATTTTCTCAGAGTAAGAAAGCTATAACCATTTATATCCTTTTTTTCATGTGAACACTTTCTATTTTGTAAACCTTTTTACAGTCTTTGCATTACATTGCCTTATTTTGCTTTGTTCTTTTCTTTCTCTTCTTATTGTTATTAAGAACTTTGTCAATTCTGCCTAAACATGGCTGCTTCTTCAACAAATACAATGTAGCCGAACCTTTAAATTGAACTCCTACACTTTATTGAATCAACATTCTCATACACACTTGATATATAAGGTCTTTATATGGATGAAGTTGTGTCCAGGATCAACATATATGGCTTACAAAGACAGAATATGAACCAACAAATTTATAGTAGTATATGTTAAAATTTAAAATAATTGTTTGAGTTAACATTTAACTTAAAAATTTAAAACTAGTAGAATTATATTCTTTTAACAGATTAATAAATAAATAAAAATTAAGAATAAATAAAAAAACATAAAAACTTACTAACCTATCAAATGTCACTGGTAAATGCAAATGTCATTATTATATAAAAGTTTGTTTTCACATTAAAATTGCTATTAAGCAATAAATGTTAATTTTCAATATGTACTTATAATAGTGATTTGTGAAAGTTTAATTGAAGATTAAAGAAAGTGGTTTGAGTATGATTTAAATTATCTCATGATTCAGGTCATTTGTCTGGTTTTCAGGAAGAATACATTTAGATTGTCTAATGACTTCTGAGCTCTTCTGGCTTTCATAAATTTAATTTTTGTACTGATAGAATTGTCTTGATGTAGATACGACACAAAAATAAAAAGAAAACCAGAAAATAATTTGAATCAAAGAAAAAATTAAAAATAGGAAAATAAGTCTTCATTTTCATTGGTCTTCCTGTATTGCTACCCAAATACAGTTAATTTAAAGTACACAAGCAAAATACTGCCAAAGAAGCCAATAGTACTAATTTTAAAGTAACAGTAAAATACAGGTATGCCCCAAATTACTGGACCTACAAAAAAAAAAAAAAAAAAAAAAAAACCAAAAACTGATGGTGTAAGTAAAGAAGAGATACAAGTACCACAAATAAAAATGACTACAAACCAAACACAGTAAAAGTACCAAAAAACAACACCTATAATACTAAACAACAGAAAATGACAAAACACAGCTATGAAACAGATTTACAGCCATTTTAAATGATTGTGAAACAATTCAAAAACTATACAATAATCCTATTAATAATCAGAAACACAAGATGATAATTGCTAATAATGCAGAAATATGAACTTGAGGAAATCATTGGTGATACAAATCAGATTGATTATTTTTTTTTACAGCTTATCAACCTATTGCCAGTTATTTAAAGTCAGAAAATATAAAGATTTTCTTTTTAAGATAATGGTTTAGTGATACAATTTTTAATAATTAACATATAATTGGGGGATATAGGTGGATTCATACTTTGTTCAATGGTATTTGCACATAAGTGAATATAACAAATTCAATGAAATTAACAATACACATCCAAGCTTCTAACATCCAGTGTCACCCATCTAGGTACTGACCAGACTCAATGTTGCTAAACTTTAGTGACTGTATGGGAATTGGTGTTTCAACAGATACAAACCAGGTTATATCTATGAAAAAAATAAAAATCCACGAACCAAGAACCCCACTAAGACCTATGTTATCCCAAATTTCTACACCTGTTTACCACATTTCCAAAACAATCAAATCATTTAACCATACATACCATCTAAATATAGCATAAATTCCACATATGACTTTTTTGTACAATTTCTCTAAAGCAATGGACCAAATATTAGCATACTTGAATGCTGGAAATTTATTTCCCTTAAGTACCTGTCAGTGAAACAATTGACATAATTAACAACATCTATAAATATTTCACTTCCATCTCCAAAAATAAAACTTAATCTCAAGAAACTACTACTTGCCTGCACCACACAAGTCCTCTTTTACAACCATGTACAAGATATATATATATATATATATATAAGAATTAATGGATTTATTTTTAATCCAACATTTGTATTGCTTCAAATGTTACTTTTAGTGGATCCCCATGTTAAACAGTGTGTATTATGTCTACTGGCCTGTGTACTTGAGAAAATATTCACTAAAAATAAAGTTTGAAGTCATAAAAATGTTGGATTAAAATAAATCCATTAGTTCTTTGCAAATTGTTTTGTTTACATTTTAGCTAGAAAATAGACTACATACAGGCTTCAAGAAAATCCTAATGAGGGAGTGTGCATTCCATAAAAAGGTGAATAGAACTTTGTGGGCTGTCATGCTCTCTGTGCCAATTTTTCCTACAAAAATGTTCAAACCCTGCTGAAGAGCATAATGTTTGTTTTTTTTGGGGGGGGTTTAAGTTTTCTCAAGTGCATGGGCTAGTAGATGTAATAAACACTGCTTAAAAAAAAAAAAAAAAAAAAAAAAAAAAAGGTGGCAGCATCTATTTAAAACACAGGTATCCACCAAAAATAATGTTTGGATATATATGTTATAAATTCACTCCAGCAGGAATACAGGATTGCCTCATCAGTGAGGTTATTGATTTGGGGTTCATTACAAGTTTTGGGTCTTTCAACTTTATACCTGTTTGCCCAAGCAACCATACTGAAACAATACCTATTCTGGCAGGTGATCCTGAAGCAAATGTCCACCAAACACACAACAGCGAACATATAAACAACTGCCACTGCTGATCTTGAAACAGCAAGCGACCAATAAGAAACAACAAACATCACTTCCTCCTCAGCTATGACGAGACAAAAGGAGAACAAACTGAATGCACATCTTTTCCCTCTTAGGTCCAACACTTGGAAAGACTCACACTCGCAACAAACACTACTAATCACTGGGAAAGTTTTTATATCCTCCAAAATGATATTTCACTAAACAAAAAAAAAAACACAACAGCAGTCAGTCACTGGTCATAGAAATTATGATCCGAAATGATTTTTCTTGTGGGACAGCTATAAAAAAAAAAAAAAAAAAAAAAAAAAAAAATCATATTATATATATATATATATATATATATATATATATATATATATATATATATGTGTGTGTGTGTGTGTGTGTGTACACAAATTGATAGTGTCACTATGAGCTTACCTATCACTCCAACATTAAAATTCTATATGTCAAATAAAAGTAAAACTAAAATCAATAATTTACACCTACTATTACTGACTGTAAATTCATATGAACTAAAAATGTAAAAAAGTCACAATTGAGAACAATCATCAAGAAATAACAGTTCTTAACTTCACATTTGAACTCAACATTAATAACAGTCCCCTTTCTAGGCATACAAATCTATTGAAATAACTATTCACAAAAAAAATAAGAAATAAAAATAACTCAAACTCAAGAAAGTTAAAGCTAAAGAATATATTTAGCTAATGCTCCAATTGCCCACTTTGCTATAAAAAGGTTTCAAATTAACAGAATGACACCAGCATGTACAGATTAATACAATATGAAACTTGTCCATCTTTAAAAGATATGTGTATAGAAAACAATATTTAAATGAAGACAATCTGAGAAACAATAAAACTGCTACAAGTAATGATAAAAATGTAATTGCAGAAAGACCACAGAAAGCCAAAACAAAATCATGTATTCAAGTATATTTGACATTGTTAAGCAAATGTTTCTATGGCTAATATCTTTTGGATTGTAGATAAAAATTCATATTTCACTTGTTTTATCATGCAAAAGTTATCAATATTTCTAATGATGATAGAATATTAAAAGCAAAAGCTCACAATATAAATATAGAATCTGAAAATTTTATGAAAATACCGACTAGCATAACTAAATCTGACAGTTTCAAATTCTTTTTAACTTCATTTTGTCTTTTTGTAATCCATTATAAATATTCAGTCTTACAGCATCACATCAAGCAAATCTTAATTACTTGTAATATGACAGTTTAGGGACGAGTAGATTTATGCCTTTCCCAAATGCATTATATAGATACAAATTGCATCAGTTTGGTTTCAAATTCACTTTAAAACAATTACATTTTCTGATTTGACAATTTAAACAGGCACACATGCAGAAAAAAAAAATCATTGCACACTCGGACAGAATTTTATATTTGCATCCTAGTCTCCATGAAGCGTTTTATTTCTTTTAAATATCAGTACATTCAATGTACAGATAACCACTACTGAATAAAGCTGACACAAAATTCTTTGATATTTATAAATAGAAAATTCCTTAGTTTGGTTATAATTAGGAAAGGAGGAGGAGGATTAGTTTCCAAGAATCAAAATGAGAAAATAGGGGTCGAATTGGCTGAGAACACAAACTTAATAGAAATCCAGCAGAAACAAATCAGCAATTTCTATTTTTAATTTTTACAGTTAAGAAGCAGAACATGTTACTGAAGCATTTTCTATGAAGAAAATTCTTCCATTAAGACTAGATTCAGTTAAAGATACAAAGATTATAGCCAAAATAGCTGAAATAGATAAGAGTTCAAAACTGATAATAATGATGGAAAAATGAATCCCTCATACGGATAGTGAGTCAGCCTGCTTAATAAAAAGCATAAATTCATTTCACTTATAAAAAAAGGTGAAAAATGTACTACCTAAAAATGTCTAAAGTTTTTGTTAATTGAAATTTTTCTATAATCTCTTTCATTAAAGGGTTCATTTTTAATCAAGTATGGTAACTGCATAAAAAGAAAACAGATTTCTTCATTTAAGTTTTCAATGAAGAAATACTTTGAGGAAAATTTCTATATTACTTTTGCAAATACACAAATATTTTTCTTCTCTACACATTACTAATAAAATATAATTTATTTTTACACTGATGGTTGCAAATAGTATCTTATATATATATATATATCCCAGCATAAAAATAAAGATAACCTTCTTTCAGATTGACAAACAGTAGCTAAATTTTTCCTATGTTAAAATCTTACCTGGAATCAATAAGTAATGCATACCAAATGTGAGACTTCTATATAAAGTTTATCTATGGTAAACAGACAAACTCTTTCTGTCTATATTTCTGAGATAAGGTATTCTATTTACACTATTTACATTGTTCAGACTGTCGTCTTCATCTTTATTGCCATATTCAGGTTTCGGCCAATGTATGCTCCAATATTCTTGTCTCCTCAATGACACATGGCCTAGTGGATAAAAGTGTTGATTGAGTAATCAAAAAAAGTGACTTGATCCAAAGTGTTGGGAGTTCAATACCTGGCCATAGCCGAGTGAACAAAAATAGAGATTTAAGTTACTAAAGGGAATTAATTGATACTGAGATATTCAAAAGAGGGCATGGCACATGGAATTCAAACAATCTACTCCTGTTGACTAAGAGGGTTTTGTTCAAAATTTCAATGTATATCACCTGAAGAACGTCAGATTGTATAACAGCAGAAACATTGTGAATATGACAATAAAGATGAGGATAACAGTCCAAACAATGTAAATAGTGTAAACAAAGAAACTCTTCTCAATTATACTGGATCACTGCCAAAGTTTTGCCCAATTTTCATTGTTTTTAATTTTCTTCAGGCACAAACATTTGCAATGATCTAATACTGACAAAAAAAAAAAAAAAAAAAAAAAATATCACTAGCACATGTCTCTCATAAATAGAAACCTGCTTAGGAGGCATGCATGTTCATTGTGTGAAGCTATAAAGCTTACATGCAAAATCCCGTGGTTTTATTGCTGGGCATCATAAGTCATAGAAAAAAAAATCTTTACCCATAAAATTTTTAACATAAAATAAGATCTCCAAAGAGTCAAAAGAGAAATTGTAAAACTAAAAACTGGAAGTGAGAAGAAGGGTGGGGGGTATGTTTCCCTATTGAACTCTTAAAACCTTTAGCAGCCAAACTTATCACATCCTGATACACTTAGCTGCAATTTCTCCAAGCTTAACCTCCCATGCTTTCTATCTTAAAGTCATCACAAACACAATTCAACAGCTTTTATCCTCTTAACTTAATGGCAGCTCTCCTCTTATCCAAATAAAACAGCTTCCAAGATTCTATTTGTTCATTTATGTGTGCATAAGTTAATGAAACATTGTACATATGCAGTCACCCAAACACACACACATATATATATATACCCACATACATACACACAGAGGGTATGAAGGGTAAACTGTCAATATTTTATATTTTTAATTTCACATATGTGCATTGTTTTTGATTTTGTCAATGGCACAGTATAGTAGGATCAGTTGGACACCACCTGTGAGAAAAAGAGCATTATGACAATTCACTCTGCCCGAAATCTGGAAATGCCATGCTGTACTGCTTGGCATTCATGCTGGAATCTCCAAGATGAGCACTGGAGACAGTGCAGACGATTCGGAAAGAGTTGGATGATATACCCAGTCAATATCATTGTGTTTGAAGTGATCACTAGTGATGGCTATGTCATGCCTGCATTCATCTTCCCAAAGTGTCTAAGACTCTACATGGAGGCCTAGCAATGCTGCCCTGACTCAAGATGGTGGCTACTGGAAGACCCTATGTCTGGCAACAAGATTCTGAACCATACCACACAAACAGGAGAACCCAGTCATGGCTATAAGACAATTTCTGCAACCATATCACCCCTTACATCTGGCCACCTAACTCCCCAGACTGCAACCCCCTTGATTAGTATGTTTAGGGTGCAGTTGAGTGAGGGAGCAACAAAATTCCTTAAACTGAAGACAAGTATTATGACAGCATTCACCAACTTAAACAAGGAGACCATCCAGGAGAGTTGCAGGATATTCCAAAGCTGTCTGGAGGATGTGGTTGAAGCCAATGGTAATTTTATTGAATAAAATTTATTCTTTAGTATTTTCAAGATATTTTTGTGTAATTTTGGTAAATATATCTGTTAAAATGAGATGTCAATGCTATTTTCATTTTTATGTAATTTAGACGACAATTTATCTATCGCACCCTGTATGTATATTTCTGTGGAAATAAAACAATTTGCAGTTTCCATTTAAGGGTGAAAGCTGAAGATTTATAAACAAGGTTATCAATCCGAACCTTCTCAAGAAGAGAATGGTTTCATTCCCTTAGCTACAACATAAAAAGCTAAACCTTCAATCCCACTATCACATGGCTTTATAAAGAATTTCAAGGAAATGTCAACTTTCCTTTCATTTCTAGATAAACTAACATGCATGACAGGTGAAAGCAATGTTGATAATGACTATCAACTGATGATTTATTGCAGCATTATTTTCTGTGTGTTCCTGGTCATAAAGGCTAACAAATTTAAATCCATAAGGTCTAAGGGACTGTATACTCTTGTCCGGTGTTTTGACTATATATCTCAAGATTCTTAACAAAATTCAAAGAAGGGTCTGCAATGTAATTAATCCTGACCTGGCATCTCGACTTAGACACTTTCTCACCAATCTGCTATGGTTTCCCTCTATCTTTTCTACAAATATTTTCATGGCAATTGTTTAATGATCTTTCTTCCTTGGTGCCTTGACTGCATGAATTCAAGCATGCTATTAGATTGGCAACTAGGTCTCACCATTTTACCATTGAACAAGCTAGATGCAACTATGTTCTATTCTAATAGTTTCTTTTCTCACATTTCTTGTATGTGAAAGTTCTAATTTCTTGCTTCCCTGCCACTTACAATCTTCAAAAATTTAAATGGAATGCCAATCGCCCAGGGTCTGTTGTCCTGAATTCTGTTCTTTTGTCCTTTCTTCTAGTGCTAAAGAATAATTTTTTTACACTCCCAGTAACCCCTTGCATCTTAGTAGCATTATCGCCTTGCTTGCGTTAAAATGATTATTAAAAAAAAAAAATGAATTATACTAAACTCGGATCCCGAGTTAAAAAATTAAAAAAATAAAATACCATATATATTTTAGTATAGTGCAAGTTTTTATGATCAGTTTTTTTAAACAAAAAAGTAGGGGGGTTGCACTATACACAGGTAATTTTTTTTAAAAAGGTTAAAAATCATGCATGCTTGATGACCAGTTACACTATACACAGTTAATTTTTTTCTGAAGACATTAAAATTCATGCCAAAAAGTTTAGGGGGTTGCACTATACACAAAGTATATACAGTGGGTCAAACAATCAAGTAGAATAATAGCACAAATGAAATTATCTATTTACTTATAATTGAAATATAATAAATTATATAACAAAAAATGAAGAAACATTTAAGGCTCTGTCAATATTTTCTTAAAGATTACATTGAATCATTTTTTTTTTCTTTTTAAACCATTTTGCCCAAAAGAAAATGATTCAAATTAACTAAGCTGCAAAAAGTTACGGTGAGTGAAAGAAACAGAGAGGACAATAAAAGAACAGGAATCAAGGAGACAGAAGATGAGGACTGATATTGCATTTAAATTTTTGAAGATCATAGTTCACTGGAAAAAAGGAAACCAGAAGAGAGTTCCATAAGCAAGAAGTACAGGAAAAGAAATTATTAGCATTAGTGACAACTAACAATTCCAACAGTGAAATTATGAGATCTAGCTGTCAATCTAATACTTCAATTAAATTTGTGAAGTTGTACCAAAGAGTAACGCTCATCAAAATAATTACAGGAGATTATTTATAGAAAAGGCTCAGAGAAACTACATTACAGAGGTAAGAAAGTGACTAACACCAAGATGCCAGGTTAGGACAGATAGCATTGCAGATTCTTTTTTGGATTTTGGAATAATATCTATATTACTGCATAATGTTTATAGGTAGCCTCCCACCCCTTTTTAAAAATCATGGTTGGCACCAGATCAAAATTGAAGTCTACCAATGAGCAATTCATCCAAAATTTTCCTTATGTCTATAGAGAAATGAAAAGTGTATTCTGATTAATGGCAAGAAACAGTCCAAAATTCCACTAAGATAGGAAATACTGACCATAGCATGGGTAAGGGGCAGAAACAAATGAAACAAGACAAGAGCTTGCCAAGAAAAAAAAAATCAATTCAATGTTGGAACTAGCAAACATCGTTCTAATTTTACATAAAATCATTGCAAACATTGAGAATATTCACAACTCTTTAATACTTTCTTCAAGATATTTTTAAACATCTAAGTGACACAAGGGAAAGTCTAGACATGGAAAATGGTAAGATGACAACTGTAAGTAGAAATAGTTTGCTGACAAATGATCTTACAACAACAATACTATAAACAATAATGTAATTGTCATCAAAACAGTTTTTTTCTGTCCTATAATCAGTATTACGTTTTGTAAACAAAATGTAAATAGAAATGTGACAAATATTGTGAGACAAATCATATAAAAAATCCAAGGAGAATAAGTCATTTCATAAAAATAAACAAAACACACACACACACTAATATAAGATAGACGAAGTGCTGAAATAATTTTTGATACCCACCCCAACTTGAGGTTAAGTTTTAGGCTTCATTCAAAATCAAAAACTAAATGTTTAATTTGTAGCTTTCATTGGCTAGCATGATATGACAAAGATTAAGATAAAAAACACAAACAAAAAATTCATTTAAAAATTTCAAGAAAAAATATAATTAGCTCCAAAATCACAATTCTGTTATAAACAGTTAATATTGACTGTAAAACATTAAAAAAAAAAAAAGTCTTGTCTTGTACAAATAATACTGCATTGTTTCCTCAATTTAAATGCTTGGTAAAATCTCCAGCAGAAAATTCATGGATTCAGTCTAATTTAATCAACCTGTTCTTCTAGATCATATACTTGTAAAATCTAAAATTATGTAATCTTAAATACCTAATTAAGAAAATACCAGAATTTGTGAGAATAAAATGTAAGAAAATCATTCATTTCAACTAAGTTTTATATTTATTATGTACAAGAAAAAGTTTTCAATTAAGTCTTTCATCTTCAAAGAAGTGTGCTGGGAAATTTGGCATATGCTTTGGAATAATTTACATGTATTTAAAAAGGATTTGCATACAAAAATTATCATAGCTGCTTAAATATAAATGGCAAAGTTGTTGGAATGAAATGGTTATTTTATTACATTTTCTTTTCACCCTTCTGAACAATGTTATTCACTTGAAAAATTTCAAAATATACAGAAGACAAGCCATTTTCGAACATTTTTTATTTTAAGATCAAATACTGTTCATAGTAGAGGTGGTTGTTTTTAGTGGTAGAGTATTACTTGGAGGTACATTGTCTTAATTCATATCTGTAAAATGATTATTCTCAAACACAGTCAAAAAGAGGATACCAGAGAAAAAGTAGGCCAGACACATGTCACTCAAACAAATGATTGCTGGATTCCTTTTCTACAGTTTATTAACCCTTTGCAGGTTAAGCCAGGAAATATTTTAGTTTGTAAGAATTTTATTTTTAAGACAATGGTTTAGTGATAAGTTTTCTTAATTAATCCATAGCTGGAGGGAGAAGAGATAGATTCATAGCTTTTTGAATATAACGAACAGGAATTGGAACTCTGCTCTCCATTTAACAATTCCAAGCCATTATCCATTACACCACCTGCACATTTAAGCTTACAGCAACTGGTATCCCTAAGCAGATACTAACCTAGGTACTGACCAGGCTCAATGTTGCTTAACTTCAGTAATCATACAGGGACTGGTGTTTTAACATGGTGTGGTCATAACTTTGATACACAAATATTAGAGCATTAAAAACAGGACATGCAATAACTGAGCAGTGTTAAATAAGAACTTGCCAAGATATACCTAGTCATAGGCAGCTTAATGAGAATAATCTACCCATAGATTATATAAAGAGTTCAGTTTGAAATATCCTATAGGTCACCAGGATCAACAAGCACCTGATGAAGGCCAGAGGGCACAATGGTTGAAACAGTATAACAAAGATGAGGACAATAGTCCAAATGTAAATAAACAAGTATTAATTATTATCAACTAGCATAGTTAAAAACAGCACTATTTTATATAGGATCAGCACTTTTGGCTAAGATCATAGGGTCTGTGTGTCTTGCTTAGGGTAAAAGCATTCCTCCTTTGCCTTCTGCCTAAGATGAAAATATAGTATCTGTTCACTGAATGGTTACAAACTGCCCAAGATGCTAATTGAAAGTTTCCAGATTGTATGGGCTGTGATTCTACAAGTAACTAGAACTGCATGTATAATTAACACTCATGTTTGTCAGCAAGTTAAATGTGTTGGAATGGCTCTGATCTTTACAATGCTGATATCAAATTTTTCAGGAATTTTGGCAAATCTTCCTGTAGAGACCTTTGAAATGCTTTATCAGGCTTTCAGCTTATTTTCAAGACTGGCTGAGTATCAGTTCAAGATGAGCATTCAAGGAAAAATCAGGGAGGGAAAGTGATTTGTGAATTCATCCATGAGAACTGTTACCAAATAATTTATCAACTCTAATTTGATTAGAATTAGTTGCTGAAGTAACGGTATACTTTCCTCTTAAACCTCATCCAAGAACTTTCTGATACTACCATTTATACATGGATGAACTGTTTTATAAGTGTGGATTATTATAAAACAGTGGCTTAAAACAGACCAGAATCAGATTACAAAAATCATTAGAGAAAAGCAGTGTCTGAAAATATATATTAGTACAGAAAGTAGAAATTCTTTTGCCAAGATAATCAAATAAGGAAAAAAAAAATATAATAAGTATCAGTAGAAGATGTGTTTGTTTAAAAGATAATTATGTATTGCTAGCCAACTTGGATGCTGCAACTGTCCCTCCTCCTAGATACTCAACACTACAGCAGAATACAAATAAGAGGCTACGGAAAATGAAGAATCAATAACAAACAAGCATTAGAATTACCTACAAAAGGGGACTTGCACTTAACATAGCAAATTCTGACAGATTCTAATGGTTGCAGAACTAGAAAGAGTTTTTAACAACCAAAATAATTACAGAATCCAACAGAAAAACATTTTTTTTATTGCTCTCAATTCACAATTATAGCTGAATTTTATAAATTCAATGTCAGAAGTTAAAATCTTATTATAAATGCAGAGAGTTAGGACTGACAAAGAATGCTGGTAGGATATCCAGTGGTCAGCTGTAGTAGTTCTAATCTATTTGCTCACAAAGTAGGTCAAATTCTTTCCCCTCGCAATTTGTTCATCATCAATTAGCAGCACCAATTAAAATATCTATTAATGTTGAGCCATTCCTTTTGTTGAACTGTCTTGTGTTTATTATGGCATGAATATGTAAATCCATTTCATAGTTTCTTCATATGTTAATATTTTTTTTTTCTCTAAACTCTCTCAGGATTTTCATAGTAAGGTTGTTTTCATTCTCCCCCCCCCATCATTTCATCCCAAGCAAGGCAATAAAGCCACTGAGGCATAAGGAGTTACTGAGAGTAAAAAAAGAACAAGAAGATTTTAGTGAAGAGAAAGGAAAATGAGAGAATAGGTTTCAAGAAGACAGAGGATGGCAATTGGCATTGCATTTAAATCTTAGAGGATTGTAGGTGGCGGGGAAGCAAGAAACACAAAGTTAGTTCAACAGGCGAAAAGTGTGAGAAAAACTATTTGAATAGAACTTAGTTATATCTAGCTAATTAAACAGTAAAATGGTGAGACCTAGCTGGCAATCTAGTAGTATTCATGTGGTCGAGGTTCCAAAGAACACTCATCAGAATATTTACCATGAAAATTGTTATGGAAAAGACGGAGAAGCCACATTGCAGAAAAAACTGAGACATTGATGCATCCCATAAATTAAGAGACGAAAAAAAAAAAAAAAAAGCAAAAGAAGTCAGTATCAAAGACATATGTTAGTTGCATTCTTTATAGTTCAATTTTATTTACCAAAATAAAGCATAAATTATGTCATATAGCACCTACCAATTGAAATAGACAGTATTATGTCAAAATTAAAATATCTACTGTAATAGAAAACATTTTAATATAAAATTTTATGACAGCAAAGGCTAACATCAATACTTCAAGTTGTGTACCAAATTGTAAATATTCTAAGCATTTATTAAATTTAGTTTAGTAGAGCACAAGACCAACCGAGGAAAAAAAAATGGAGGTAGGAAAATTTTGCTATGCCAATTTTCAAGTCAGAATGCTCTGTACACCAAGTAGATACTGAAAACATGCCAAATTGTTTGAAAGTAAGGATTTTCAGCAGCATTAAACTTTTTTAACCATAATTTCTATCTGAATTTCTGGAGTGAGGAATGTATGTCATTTATATGCAGATGATCATTTGCATTTTTGTTATGTTTCGACTGTTGTGTCTTCCAGCCTTCATCAGGGATTTCAAACTGAACACCACAGACTAAACAATAGATTCAATTAAAAATTCCTTGATGATTACCAGAATCAACATGCACCTAATGAATTCCAGTGGTCACAGTGGTTGAATGTTATAAGAAAAATGAGGACAATAGTTTGCATGTCAATAATGATTACCAACAATGTATGAACCCAATATGGAATTAGTTTCTTATTGACTAATAAATATATAGCCTTATAAGAGTGCCACTTATAGATTGTGCATTTCTTTTAATATATTAGCATTATTATCTCCGTTAATGACTTACTTTTAAAGATAAATTTACTCATTCATATGAAGTGATTTATAATCACAGATGATAGAAAGATTCCAAGTGATCGAAAGAGAAATATACAGCCTCTTTGCTAAAGGGTGACAGGATTACATTATTTACTTAGCTTTGATTGTTCAACACAAGACCTCTGGCTGCTTACAGTACTAGACCTTCTCTAGGTTGAACATTACTGAATTCCAAGAAATGTTTCCAGCAATGAGACTAACATCTCATCAAGTGCATAGTTTCACATGGGGAATGTTTTGATGGTACCAGGCAAGCAAACTTTGCTTTCATAGGGTCATTCTAGGAAATGTATGTCGTTTTTACAAAATTTGAACATTTTCATAGTTCTTTATATAATTTCTTGTGATTTACTTTCCAGAAGCAAAAAACAAAAAAAAAAAATTAAAAAATTAAAATTAAACAATTTACAAAAAATAAAAATAAAAAAAAAAAAAATTTAAAAAAATTATTTTACCTCAAGCAAGGCAATAAAGTCACTAGAATGCGAGAGGTCACTGAGAGTGAAACTGAGAAATCAGAGGAACAAGATTCAATAAGACAGATGATAACTGACATTGCATTTAAATTTTTGAATATCGTAGTTGACAGGAAAGTAGGAAGCCAGAAGAAAGTTTCACAAGTAAAAGAAAAAAAGCTATCAGCATGGAACTTATGGTTACATCTAGCAATTTCAACAGTAAAATCATGAGACCTCACTGCCAATCTAGTATTGCAATTAAATTTGTGAAATCTAGATATTAACAAGAAAAGCTCATTAGACCAATTACTGTTAAAATATTTATAGAAGTGGTGAAGCAAAGCTACATTACAGTGCTGTGAAAGTGACTGAAGCTAAGATGTCAGGTCAGAAGCGATAGTTGACAATTCCTCTTTGGATTAATGAGGACTGATAAAAATTAGTCAGACATCAAAGTATGACATTATTGAATTTTTCACACTAGAACAGATTGCATTGCAGGAAGTCTAGGGTTACATGAAAAAGTCTACCATGACGACTTCCCTTTATATGCAAAGATCAAATACCAAATGCTTTTGGGAGAAGAGTGTCAAGATGGCCTGTGAAAGTAACCTTTATTGAAAAATAAAACAAAAGTATTCTTTTCCTGGAATGTTGGGCTTTAAACTTTTAGAACATTCCTTCATATATTCAGTTTGTGTAAGTCATTGACATTTTCTAAACTTTTAGATAACACCTTTTATATTTAGGACTTTAAATTATGAGTATATGATTTTTAACTTTCCGACTTAACTATCTCTAAAGTTACTACTATTCCTAATAGTTCTATCTGCCTTATCGACCACAATCAAGATCATAGGGTCCACATCACCACACTGCAGTTATGAACACCAGAATTTTTCCTGTGGTTATATAGAATGTACAGCACCAGGATTATATACAGTAATCCATAGCTGGGAGATGAACATACCTTTCAGAAGGTTATTTGTGTGAAAAAGAATATAACAGACTCAACTGGAATTTGAACTTTTTTGCCAATTCTTCATTGCAAGCCACTAACCATTACACAACCTGCACACCCTTCTATGTACTTCTTGAATATACAAAAACAATGACAAACCCAGAACCAAGAAATGAGGGAGAGGTGAATAAAAGTCTCTCTCTGGCTAGATTAAATAATCTGTCAGTCATAGATCTCTCAGGCTCAGTTGGTAGAGCAGCTAGTATGGTTAGTTAGATGTCCCAAAGTAGAGAGAGACAAGATTTCAAGTCTTGCCAAGAGTTATTCTCAATCTCTTATCTGTACTGTTAACCTAAGGTCTGAAGAATTGTTAGGAAAACCAAAAGTTAAAATGAAACAAATACTTATAGAAACATTAATCTCAGACCATGCCATACAGCACATAAAATGCCTCAAATGTGTAGCTTTCAGTATGCAAAGAACAGGATATTTTTTTTTTTTTAAGCATTTCACCCCAAGCAAGACGGGGAGCCACTAGGATGCAAGGGGTTACAGAAAATTTAGAGCAAGATCAGATAGGAGTGATAGAAGAAAGGATGAGGAGGAGGGTAGTGGAAAGATCAAGGCAACTGGAGATGTCGATTGACATTACACTTGAATAGCTGGAGATTATAGCTCTCAGGGAAACTGAAATAGGGAAGGGAGTTCCACAGGCGAGAGGTGCGAGACATGACGCTATTGGAGTAGAAGAGATGGCTACATTTAGGAGTTTCGACAGTGAAGGGGTGAGAGCGGGATGCCAGCCTCGTAGGTCACTTGAACTCATGACGTCTGGGAACCAGCGAATGCAGCTCCTTGGAGCAATTTCCATGAAAGTATTTGTAGAACAGACAGAGGGAGGCGACGACGCGTCTGTGAGAAAGTGACCGTAGATGAGATGCCAGAGCAGGGCCAACTACATTGCATATCCGCCTCTGGAGCCTATCAAGAACCCCGAGGAAAAACAACCAGAGTTTCAACTGTTCACAAATTTAACTTACCATTAAACTATATGAACTTCTATGAATAAAATAAATTTTAAAATTCCTATCTTTGTATTTAAAGTATTAAATATTCTAAAATTAGACATTGGAACAATCATAATGCAAATCTATAATAAATGCAAATGTCAGTGTATTACACTTTTCAACTTTACTCCTAGAGGCTCAACATATACCATTTTGGAATCAGGCAGACTGTGAACAAATTAAAAACATTCGAGGCTGGATTTAGACCTGCAATCCTGAAATTTTTGTTTCTCAAGTTTTCATTACTGCAATAAATTGTTTTAATTGCAAAAGATCACTTAAAAAATTGACAAATTTTTTTGTATAATAATTTTTATAACTTGGAAATAAATTTAGGAATAATTGAAATTAATTGTAAAATCCAGCAAAAGTCACCCATAAAATAAAAATAATTGTTTGTACGGAAAGTAAGGACCTACTTACATCAAAGTGTCTTTAAACTAAGTGACGGTAGAAGAATTATTATTAAACTTTTAAAAGGCAAGCTTAGATATTAATGCAGTACTTAAATACAACAATTTTGAGTTCTTCTGTAGTTTATTGTTGCCTATCGCATCTACTCTTCCCTACCTATTGTGATGAAGGCTCAATTAAAACCCTCTGCATAAACTAGCTAAAATGATGCTTGATAGAAACTAGCTTAATAGCTACCCTAATAAAATCTATAAGAAAAACAAAGTACTTCTATTTTCTGAGGTTTATTATACAAAATCCTGATAGAAAGGTATAATAATAATAATAATACCAAAAATTATCTGAACATTAGTAGTGCCACTTTAACAATAAGAAGAATCAAGAATTATGAATGTAGCAAATCCAATTTGAATAATAAAAATGTTTAACCTACTTTATATATACAAGTTAAATCAAATGGTATTTTCTGAAAACCAGTTTAAGCAAATCTGAAAATTAATGATGCATCTTTAACAAATTAAAACTGGAGAAACATTTTCCAACAAGTGATTTAACCAATGTTAACAAAAAAAAAAAAAAAATCCATCTTGATACCAATTACTAACATGTACTTAAATTTCATTTGTTTTAGACAATAAATTACTATTAACCTATAACTAAGCCTAAGAATAAAAAAATAAAATCAAAATATCAAGAATTTTGTATATTTAAAGGATTTCTTTTCTCTCATATATATATATATATATATATATATATATATATATATATATATATATACTAGCAAAGCGCTGCCTGCTTGATTCAAAAATCGTCGACTCCTACAGCAATTGCTATCACTTGACTTATAATATTCTTGCCCTTCCTTGCCTTTTTTAAAGTAGTGCCCTTTGCAACGTTGGTCTTGGCCTTCCCGCTAACTTGGAGCATGTGCATGTAAAGTTTGGTGCAGATCCATCGGAAATTGAGGCCGTGCATTCGTTACACACACACACACATCCTGCCTTTTATATTATATATATATATATACATGTGTTTACGGGCTCAAATCAAAAACAATTCTTGCATTAAAACAAGTGATTTCTGATAAAATTTTTGAAATTGATACAGAAATGTGTCTGATAGCGTTCCATGTTATATTGCACATTTTTTTGTTATTAATCATAACAAAAAATGTTTTGATGTAACAATACTGATAAATTTTCTTAAACTACTTTAATTTATTTTTCTTCAATTTAAAAAAAAAAAAAAAAAAAAAAGGCATTACTTTTGCCACACTATATATCATTACTTTCTGATACATGACAAGGTCTAAGGAATGCTAATATACAAAATTATTCTATTTTTATGAATGGTCTAGTCTATTTAAGTAGTGCCATAAAGTACACTATTAATAGATTCTGCTGTCATCATTAATTCCAGTTCATAATACAAGAATTGCATTTTTCTTATGGGGTTATTTTATTAAACTTTTGCCGTTACAAAATATTTTCTTTTAGGTTCTTAGCTAATAATTTTAGCAAATATACTAGAAAGCTGCAAGAATAGTTAAGAAACACCAACCAGTATTTCCTGATTATAATTGACTAATACTTTGTTAAAATAGGTGCATTAATTCTGAATTATACTGAAGCTATGATCAAGAGTTATTTTATTGAAAGCAATTTGCCATGAAATTACATCTCAGCCTAAATAGAACTTTCATATATCCTGATATATTTAACATATGAAATTGGTTCAAGATTAATCCACTGAAATTTATGCAAATACATAAATGATTATAAACCATGACAGGAAAAGTTGCAATTTTGATTAGGAAAATGACAATAAGTCTAACAATGTCTTGCTACTGGTATTACAAAAATATTACCAATAATAACATCTGAAATTATAATCACAATGACATTGATTTTACTAAATGATTTCTACAAATCATAATCTGTACTAAATTTTTGAAAAGAAAAATATATCTAACAAAACGATATCTTAATTCTTTAAGTTAATTAGTAAACAATATAATGTCACCACTTGACAAAAACTAGAAGTACAGTAATTACAAACAAAAGACAATGTTCCAACTTGCAGATGAAACCTATGAAAGAAAAAAAAAGTTTGAGCAAGTGCATACTGAAAGATGTAGAACTACTTAAAATAAAAACAAAGCATCTATTTCAAATACAAGTATCCACTAAAAATATCGTTTGAAGTATATATATATATATATATATATGACAGAGTACCAAATATATTTATTACATAACTGATATACAAAAGCTCAATATATTATCTAAGATTTTCTATTTTCTACAGGTATCTGATACTTCTGTTGATGGTGGACCCTCATAATGGCGTGTACACCAAATTAAATTGCATACATAGTAGAAGCATATTTCACTGGCCAAAGATCCATCATTGCAGCCCAAAGAAAATTCTGACTGCATTTCAGAAATCAAGACACCATCCCGAAAGGTGATTCTGCACGCAGTTAGAAACTTCCATGGGGTAGACAATGGCAACTGTGTTTGAAATGAGAGTGGCCATTTTTTGTAATGATGTTATAACACACTTATGTTATAATCATTAAATAAATATTCGCTCTACTCTATATTGAGCACTTTTTTTTAAAATATTGTTTTTTGTTACTGGAAGTTTATTCCATCTACACCAACCAGATGTGTGTGTGTGTGTGTGTGTGTGTGTGTGTGTGTGTGTGTGTGTGTATATAGAGAGACTAGCCTTTTCTCTATCGTTTTCAAAGTATGAGGGCACAGCAGTTCAGTTCTTAGATCTGAACAGCCAGACTACTTGTACCGAGAAACCCGGATATAAGAGAGATTTTCTCTGGTCCCAAATTAGAGCCTGTGTTAATGTATATAAAATAGACCAAACCCGGATATAAGAGACTTCTTCTCCGGTCCCGACAACTCTCTTATATCCAGGTTACACTGTACATCTGATTTGATTATAATAGCAAAGGCTTGTGCAGAACCAACTACACTTTTCAGAAGAACCGAATATAGATAACCGATGCACAGTGTGCCTATATATAATGAAATAAAATGACAATATAAATAATGACAAAAGGAAAACTTTAAAGTCAAATCCTATTATTTAAAATAACAATTTAATCAAATTAAAATTACACTAATAAATAAAAAGTAAATATATACAACAAATAAGAAAAATTTAAAATCAATAACATTTACTCACTTTCATTTATTAGGCATTAAGGCAACCTCCATAGTTTACCTTGACTTTCACAATTAGCCTGAAGAATATTTATGAATGTTCTTAAAATAATTTTTTTTTAAAAATCTAACATTTTTACATTTTATAAATACATGTTGCAAAATAAAATTCTTATGTTCGCCTTGATAAAGCCCATCAAAGGACAAAATGTATTGGTAAACAAGTTTTTTTTCCTTTTGTCTCTCTCTCTCGTACATTTTATATATATATATATATATATATAAGAGATGTCTCTTTAAATAATTTAAACAAGTTTTGTCTACTTATTTGTGATACGAGTCTCTCATATTCATAGACAAGCTTATATCCTTATTAAGGAAAGAAAGTTACCATATTAATGCATATTATATATATATATACACACACACACAAGACATTGAAATAATTACAAAATCCTTTTAAAAATAAAATATGGTCATTCTCCATAGAATATTACCCCCACAATACAGCCTACTAAAATTAACATACCAATGTGACCAATACTCTCTGGAATTTGTTGTGCCAATCACAAATTGCCAGAGTTATGACAAAAATTCTAACTCTTCTACTTGGTACTGTCAGTTCAGCACATTTAAAAAAAAACTATGGTGACTTACTAAATTAAAAATACAGAAATGACAAACATGGTTATAACATGTTTAGATATTATTTTTCCATATTCTAATATTCCCATTAATAAATGTCCCAATTTCTTAGGAAAAAAACAAAAATTTACCTCTCCACATTGATACCAATATCAGTAGATGGTAGACTAGGCACCAATTTCATTTCAACAATTATTTCAAAATGTGTGTGTAAATAAATATATATATATATATATATATATATATATATATACACACACACATTAAAAAAAAAAATTTTCAGATAAAAATTACATTTTATTCAGTATCTTTTGACAAAAAAACATTTGTCATGTTATGAACCTTCATTTTTTTGGTAGGTAGAAATATTCAGTGAAAAAAAAAAAAAAAAAAAAAAAAAAAATCAAAATTTTAGCATCCCCTGCTATTGACCATATATTTTTTTTTTTTTTTTTTTGATATGAGCAATTCAATCATGACAAGCTACCATTTTTTTTTTTTTTTTTTTTTTTTTTAAAATGATGCTCCTTGATCAGTCAGTCAACTCTAGACTTTCAAAATGAAACAAAAATAGTTGAGGAAGAAAAAAAAAAAAAAAAAAAAAAAGCCCTGTACTTGCAGTTTTAGATTGTTTTTCACTCACCAAGAATATAGAAATATTTAATATATTTCAAAAGAATCTTCATATCCAGACTTAATTTTTGTTACCAAAGAATTTCATAGTGCATAATTCTTTTGGCACATAGTAATTTTTTCTCAAAGTGGTACAGACCAGTCGCTCAGTTAAATATAAAATCCCTGTGTAGGAGTCAAGCTAGTGCTGTCTGATGACAACACATTCCACAATAGTTAAAGAATACAAAAAATAAAATAAAATAAAAAATAATGTATACCAAATGATAAGATAAAATATTAAGTATCTTAACTACAATAATGTTTCCTGTCCTAAATTCTATCAATAGGCAAAAGGTCAGCTCATGCACTGCAAGAAAAGTTCATGAAATCAAATATATTGAAAAATGTTGCAAGCCCATTTCATGTAAGATCTTGTAGATTTTTAAACTAAAAAAAATGTTTAGGTTTTAAAAACTTAAAACTCATCCCTAAAATAATTGATAGATTGACAATTTTTTTGATCAGTTATTTACTTATGATGGAGTAAATGACAGATTAGAAAAAAAGTAAATAGGGTGGAATGGTGGCCTAAGAAATCAATTTCATTAATTAATAGAAGAAAATGTTTTAAAAGGAGAAATAGAAAAAGTGGAAAATTATTCTCTTCTTTTTAAAAAGTAAAGAACAGAAAAGAATTTGACTTTTTCTAGAAATGCCAGTCAGCAGTAGTAGATTTCTTACTACAGGGTGATTGAAAAGTAACTCCCTATTTTATGCAAGACAGACACACCAGTCTTGTGAAAATCATAGTTAGACTGGAGAGTCCATCATACATAAAATAAGGAGTTACTTTTCAATCACCCTGTATATAATGTCTGTGATGTAAACATTTTGCTTTATCAGGGTTATCTCCCCTGACAATGTCAAGCAAATGAATAAACCATGAAAAAAAAAAAAAAAAAAAAAAATGCATAAGATTTGATCAGCTCAGAATGTATTTCTCCTTACGATACACAAACCCAGTAGGATTATCTTCAAAAGAGAAAATATTAAATGAGATACTTCTAAAGTGTACTTCAATTCTATAATTCTGTCTCCCCCAAAAACTGAAATTTTATTGACTTTGCTTTTCCTCAATAGGAGTAGACAGGTTTGCCTACCATCTGGTTCACACCCTTCAGTCTTTTGAACAAGAGTAGAGGTTTATCTTTTGTTTCCTATTTTCTGGTTCCTTCTAAAGTCTTTCCTTCTAGTGATCCCTTACATTTTGGTGGCATTATCACTTGCTTGAGGACCTTGAATGTTTCTTGGTCCTTGTACATCATTAAAAAAAAAAAAAAAAAAAAAAAACCTTCTCAATTATCTATTTCATTTCAGACAATTTATATTAGTGAATGCTGAAAAGGTCTATCCAAAAAAAAAAAAAAAAAAAAAAAAAAAAAAAAAAATTATATATATATATATATATATATATATATATATATATATATATATATAATATATATATATATATATATTTATATCATGTATTTATATAGCTCACAGAGTAATTGTAATATTGTACTTATCAAAAATATTGCAGTTATTTTTTGACAGCATAAGCAAGTTAAAATTTCTAACTTCTAATATCTTGTAGATATACAGTTAGAAGCTCTGTAGGTGATCTTTTATTAAAATGGGGGTAATCTACTCAAACACTAGTATCCACTAAAATAATGCTGGATTAAAATAAAATTCTTAATTCTTTAGAAATTGCTTTGTCTACATTTCAGATATAAAATCTGACAGATATGGGTTTTTGAGATCTGAAAGAGAGAATGTGTTTTCTTTAAAAATGTAAATTGAAGTTTGCTGGATTATGATACTTACCATGGCCAAGCCATCTAAAGAATGCTAGATCAAATGGTGGTGTCTCCCAGAAAAGAGGGCACAGGTTTGAAACCTGCCAGAAAGCAAGTTTTTTTTTTTATGAAGTTCTCTCAAATGCACAGTCCGGTAAGCATAAGATATTTAAAAAAAAAAAAAAAAAAAAAAAAAAAGCAGCAACAGGTGCATTCAACTCAAACCTGGTATCTGCTAAAAACAACGTCTTATTTTAATATACATTTTTTATTCTTGACAAGTGTTTGGATATACTCAAGATTAAATAATATAGTAAATTTAATCCTAAACATTCACTCCTAACCTTGTTTCCATGAAATTATATTTGGCTGAATTTGTTCTCCACCCTCCATTAATGACCATTTAACTATGCAATCTTTTCTTTAACAAACCCAAGATTATCCTTTCCCTTCAGATATTATTTAAATTTTGTCTTTGAATCTGTCTTTCCTCAGAGATGAGTGAACAGTCAATTTTATATACCCAACTTTGATTCTTCCACACACATTTCCCCAAAACCAGGCCAGTTATGAGCACCCCACACCTCACAAAAGCAAATTCTTACTCACCCCTTCTTAAAAGCCACTGCTCCCAACTAAAAACACTCTGGTGATTGATATACCCAAGACACTGAAATTAATAAAGTCATCTATGATTCTTGTGTATTAATTTTTTTCTCTGTTACCTTTCTTTCCTTATTGCCAAAGTTGTTTGATGGATAGGGAGTTTTTTTTTTTAATAAATCTATTCCTGTGAAAAGAAGTTAGATCATCCCCAAAATTCAAATGTTGGAAGTAATGAGTGCAATGTCAAATAGTTCAACGGAGTACAGTGGTGTCTTGGGTGTTAAGAAAAAAAATAAAGCGGGTTACTTTAGTATTCATTCAAAGTTATCCAACTATTTGCCTTCCTCCACAGCCAGTAATATTTAAACAGAGTCTTATGAAAATAAGGCCAACCATTCATGACATTTTACATTTAAAATCAACTGCTTGCCTAAATGACCAATTAAACTGGGTAGAAACTTCTGCTTTAAAAGATGCCAAATCCTTATCTCTGACATTATGGATTATTCAGTCTACACCTTAGATATCCCAACACTTCATCCAGATTACCAAGATAAAACATTTTAATTTCAATAATTTTCATTACAAAATACTAAAGAAGTGTTTCTGTATCTCCAGAAGTGTTCAGAATTGGCAGATATTTTACTTCAGTCAAGGGGAAAAATAAAAAAGGATTACTATAGATAGTTTTTTTTATTCACATTATTCTGGCATAATACCAAATATGGAGAAATGGAAAGATAGGGAAAATGGTGAAGCACAATCATCCCAAATAATTATGACCTGCCTGAATTGTGTGTGAGAGGGGCATTCAAAATCCTGGCTATAGTCAGTTGGAAATAACTAATTTTACTCACTAACAATGCCAGATACACAAATGACTGTCTAGTGGTACTATGTCTTTTGAGAAAAATACAAGATAGAAATAAAATCTCAGCCTTAAAAGTAAATAAAATTCTTCTTATAATCTACAAGGATAACAGACCACACATGACCCATTGGGTCACTGACAGTTCAGGTTATAAAACATTGAAGTTGATTTCAACATTCCATTGAAATGAAAGTTAATTTTATTATGATTCAGTTAAATATTCCAATTTGTTCATGCTCTCATTGGTCTGGTTTACAAGTTCATGTTTTACATTTTATTGATTGTTTATAGTATTTAATAGGAATAGAATTTCCATTATAATCGGATTCAAAATTCAAGTTTAACTTAAAAATATTTTTTTAATATGCCAAAAAATATTTTTAAACAATATTCACTTAAAAATACACCAAAATTTTTTTTTAAATATTTAAGAAATTATTTAAAAGAAAGCTGAAATACAAGTAATTACTCTACAAACAACTGGATGAAACAGTGAAGTGGGATTTCTTTATGTGTGTCCTTAACTTAAAAATATCTTAATTTAAAAAATTGTTTGAAGAAAGCTAAAATAAACATACTCTATAAACAACTCAGAGGGACACACCCCACAAGCAATCACAGACTTAATTTTATAAAGCTATACATCAGCTATGTTCAATACCAGTCAATATTATAGACTAGCAGTAGAGCCCGGCGTTGCCTGGGGATGTAACAGTAAGAGATAGATCAAGTATCGACCATCATAAAGACTGAAAAATAAAATTGACAAAAATTATTGTTTAAGGTTGACGGACACGCATGTCTTAATTAGTTTTTGCTTTTTGGGGGTTTTTTTTGTTTTGATTTTTTATTTTTTTTACGAATTGGTCAAACCCAAACAAAAACATTGTTTTCAATCGTTATGAGTCTACTGATTGAATAAAATTTTATTATAAACAATTGCCTTGTAAATGGAATTTTTAAAGCATTCTGAATGTAAAAATAAAGAAAAAAGTGTGCAAGACAATAAGAAACACTACCTGCAAAAAAAAAAAAAAAAAAAAAAAAAAAAAAAAATGAAGTTTTGTTGAAATCGGTTGAAAAATGTCGGAAATCCGATCCCATATATAAACAAACACACACACAAAACAAACAAACAACCTGGGTTTTATAATAAGTAAGACTCGATATGAGTTGTCTCCCTTTCAGTCTCGCGATGCCGCTTAATCATGTTTTCAAATTGATTTTGTGCAAAAACAATTGTGTTTTTCCAATTTTTGCCACTGTCAGAACCACCGCAAGGAAATTTTACGTAGTCCTGTGAAGTTTTGTTGAAATCGGTTGAAAAATGTAAGAAATCCGATCCAATATATAAACGTACAGACACACACACACAATCTTTGTTTTATAATAAGTAAGATTTCAAGCTAACAGATTAAATTAATATTTCCAATAATCAAAATACTTTGCTGTATTTCAGAAACTAATTTGAATTCTGGAAAGAGTTTTCTTATTGCTAAAATAGCTGATTAGTGCCCCCTTTTTAAACTGTCTGTCATCACAATGTAATTCTCTTTATTAAAAAATCTTCCAAAAATAAAATACTTTTCTGTAACATTGAGGAATATTAGCTGATTTAAAGTATACTTAATCTGATTTGGAACATATTTACTTTAAGTTTAAAATATCACTGAAATGCATTTCTCAACTGTAGCTATCTTGACAGCCTGATGACAGGGCTAATGTTGTTCTACAGAAACTTTATCTGTGAAACATAGTTGAGGAAAATGATGCAAGCACTTTTTTTCTTTTAAATATATAAAATTATAAAGTACTCAATAATCTTAAAAATTTAGCAAAATATTCTCCATAATCTAATATTTTATTGAATTTTAGAAATGTTGACTTTAAATCTACTATTGTTATCACTCTTATTTTCAGATGTATGGCTGCCCACTTACAAAAATTGGCACATTTATGCCTCCAAAAATTCAAAATCCTTTAAAAATATTGTGTTTGATAATTTGTATTAATCTTTTTCCATTTATGAGTAATAAATATAGTTTTCCTTAATAACATCTAAAAAGCTGAAATTTATACAGAATTTTGAAAAAAATTAAAAAATAAAAAACTAACAATTTTATAAAAATTCATTATTCATTTCATTGAAAAAAAAAAAAAAAAAAAAAAAAAAAAAATTCTTTTAAGAAAATAGTGTCATTAATATATATATATATATATATATATATATATATATATATATATATATATATATATATATTAAAAAATGTCATAGTTTTATTGCATTTTTTCTTTAGTATTCCAAGAAATTTTTGGTAAAAATTGATGATATATGAATTCTCCAAGGAGCCCTGCTTTTAACTAATAATGAAAAGGCTAAAATTTTTCTTTCTCAAAATTTCATAAAATTAAGTAGAGGTAACAGATGCAAAAATTTTTTAGCAAGATTTTCCACAACAATGTAATTGTCACTCCAAAAAAGATGATAAAAATCCCTAATCTTTGGCCCAACTGCTGATGCAAGAAAAACAAGATTTTTGACCAAAACTTTGAATGTGCCAGAAAGGGTTTAAAAAAAAAAAAAAAAAAAAAAAAAAAAAATAAAAATACTTTGATCATTCCTCTTAATAATAAACATTTTGTCAAAACTTTTTCATCAAGGTATGCTCTTTCTTTGAAAACTTTTAGAAGTTCTTTTCACAAGTGTTCAACGAAAAATAAAATGAATAAATTATAATATTCAAATTACATTTTTTCTCAATATCTACAATCCAACATGAATTTTTTCATTATTTTTTTTTTTTTTTTTATTTAATTTACGAAAATTAATCTCCATATTTAACAAAAACTTTCTGACTAGACAGGAGCTTTTTGACCAATATTTTATAAACTGAAGGAAAAAAATAATTTGTATCCAATGGTCTACACTATACAAAAACCAACATCAAACCTAAAAGAAAACTGGAAGCTTTCCCAAATTTTGTAATGACTTAAAAAATTGAACAAATTATTTGTATTTTCAGTACTAGGGATGAAAAGAAGAAAAAAAAAGACAATCAGTCACAATTTGCAGTTGCACTAAAAGCTGTCAGACAACTAGAATACAGTAAACTCCAGTATCTGTCCAATACTAAAGAAGAATGCTAAAAAAATTCAAGCTCCTTCAGGTCCTGTGTGTTAAAATTTATTTTTACTTCCTCAGATAGTCCTGACAATTTTTAAACACACCCTGCAATTTGTGCCAAATGTATAGGACCTTCCCTCCCCTGTTAGGTTCTGTAGTCTAGTCAACAATTTTGATATTAAACTTTCTCTAAATTTTCTGATCAGTGATTAATATCCACAATTGAATTAAGTGCATTGAAAAAGAATGCAATTTTTTCATCATGAGTGAAGTCTTTGTAGTTGAAGTCTACCTAACTCTTTCTGTGAATTGCTTTCTATCATACAATTCTATCATTTTACTTAGAATAATAATAGAGCCTGATTTTAAAAAACTTGTTTGTGCCAAAGTTAAGTTTGTTAGGTCTCGTTAACTCACTTATGACTGCTGATAGATGAATTACAATTTACAACAAATATCAGTCATAACACACAACATTTATTTTCCCTACCTTTCACAAGTGACCTCTCTGAACATAGACAAAAATTGATTTTTAAAAGTTTATATCTCCCCCAAAAAATATATTTCTGCCACCTTTTAAACTATTCCAAACATTTAAAATAAACCAAATTAGGGAAAATATTCAAAATCATATACATCCACTACATAATTACTTACATCATGGAAAAGTAAACCTTGTCACAAGCACCAGGAAGAAAAGATTGTGAATTAGAGAGCAGAGGAAGAACAGAAAATATTCAAATATAGCATTATCAAAATTACTAATAATACCAAGAAGAGTGACAGAGAAAACTTACTGTGACTTAGTTTATGAATAGAGAAACCGAGTACAATTTGGTTTACGGCATATCAACCTCAATGGGTTATTTACTGCCAACAAGATTTTTATTGCTGGTAATTTTTTTTTTTTTTTTTTTTTTTTTTCCCAAAAAATGCATTGCCAGTAATACTTTTGTTTCATTTTTCAAAAAAACGTATAGGTGGTAATAATGTTTTGCTGGTAATAATTTTTTCTTTAAAGTACTTCTGCTATTAAAACATATTTTTACACTTTTATAGTGTTTTGAGCCCAGTTTGTGGGTTAACTATTTGCCCATTGCTAGGACCCTGACAGCTGCCGCCACCCCAGGTCAGAGTGGACCTGGGAATACCAGCAATTAGGTGGTTCCATGCTCCTCAAAACCTCCTGATCAAAGGCCTTGCTGTTGGACATAGCTTATTGTCATACCCAGGACACAGATGTAATTTATTATCATACCCAAGAGGAACCTGGTACAACTCAGAGATAAGAGGATGAGAGGAAAAAAAAAAAAAGAAAAGCAATACAAAAGGTGTGCTGAAAGTTCTCTGGCCAACCCACTTCCTCAAATAACCAAATAGATTTTCTGATTGTGCCAAGAATTTTTCAACTTCATATTTTAGAGTACAACAGTCAACAATTTCAAGAAATAAATCTTTCATTTTACCACAATCCCTCCCCCCTCAAAACAAAAAAAACAAAAAAACAAACAGCAGTCAGGTATATGCTGCATAGTCATTGAAACCCAATTTTTGTCATTACTAAGAATATTATGCAACAACGCTCAAAAAAAAAAAAAAGCTTGACAATGCATTCTGCAGAAAAAAAATTAGCTTTAAAAAATAAAAAATATATTCAAAACAAACAATCTAGGATGTGTAGTTTGAATAACTTATCAGAGACAAATGGAATTGACAGACAGAGTTCAAGTCAAGGTCTTCATGCCCATTTTATACAAGGTACTAATTCCCTTCCTAAATTATAAGCATAGACTAATTTCCCCTCCCCAGTAGGGCAAACTTGTCTCTAGCCCTGGTAGAGCAATCACAGCCATCTCTAACAAGTCTAGTCAGACAACGTATACAGAAGTCACTCAACTACCTTTCTGCCGGCACATCCCCAAGAAAAGTCATGGCAATTCAAAGATAATAAATAAGAGAGATTATGTTAGGATTGTCCTGAAGGGATATGGCATATACTGTAGAAAAAAAAAAAAGAGTAAGGTAATTCAAATACTTTATAGAATAATAGTGATACAACTTCATCACAGAATTTCAGATCCAACTTAGTCCTGGAAAAAAAAAAAAAAAAAAAAACAAACTCAAATTCATTAAAATTAAATGAGTAGGAGGTAAAAAATATTTATCAAGATTTTATTAAAAAAAAAAAAAAAAAAAAAAAAAAAAAAAGAGAGAGAGAGAAAATAATTTAAGAAATAATTAATTTAATTCACTTGTGAAACTTTCATTAAAATCCAACAGTTATCTGATTTTTGCCAGAACTTACAAATATTGGAGTTTTTCACCACAAAAAGAACCTCAAATTTCCCATCCAAATTCATGGTCCCATGTTGTCACCAGAAAAACAAGATTTTTAACTAAAATTTCAAAAGTTCTATAAAGGATAAAAAATTTGTTTTTAAATTTACATTAAAAAAATCCTCTGGCTTTTTTTATATTAATAACAAAAATTTCAATGATCAAACATTATTTTTATTCAAATTTGGGCATCTTTTTTTCACATATGTTTTTTTTTTTTTTTTCAGTCAATCTTTGGAGGTATCTATCTCTTCAATTTCTTTCATATAAAAGTAGATACATCCAAAGATTCACGAAAAAGAATGAGCATACATGATGAGGAAGTTGGGTTTATTGTGCATTAATGCACTATGCAAACAAAAAATAGTCCTCAAGACCCACACACATACAAACACACAGATCTCAATTGGAACAATTATGGCGAAAGTATTAATGAACAGCAAATTAACTTGGCTCTCATCATTTTATAAACTTAACTCATCACAAGTTAATTTGTTTTTTCGTTCTGCTAAGGGATGTAATGGCATCAAAACAACTTAAAAAAAATTCAATAAAATTAGTAGTAGATAGGTTTTGCTTATCTGTTTCTCACTTTTTCCCTATCTTTTGAACAGGAGTAGAGGTTTATCCTTCGTTTACTGTTTAGGACTGGGTTTCCAGTTCCTCCTAAAGTCTTTTTCATTCTCTTTCACTCACAGTAGCACCTTGCATCTCAGTGGCATTATCACCTTGCTTAAAGTGAATTGATTAAAAATAATAAAAAATAAATTGCATATCTCTTTAATAGGTAACTGCATACCTGTTATGTCAACCTTACATCAGCATATAAGTACATCAATTGAGACTTCTTCTCATCCATTACAAACTACCTTCCAAGCTCCAAATTCAATGAATGCACCAATCTAATATAGGAATTTATATCAGTTCACCAAATCTTATACAAGAGTACAAGGAAGAGGAAATGAGAGTTCCAGTCTATTTAACCTTTTCTGAGACTATGCCCTATGCATTTACATGTATAGATGTAAAGAGATGGGCAATGATCATTTAAGCATTCCATGCAACATCCCAAACAAACCAACAAATAGGCAACAGCAATCCTGCGTTTCCTCCTGAAACCAATGTACCAATGAGGAGGTGAAGGAGTGGCCATGCTAATGACATGGGTATTCATAGCTGGGATAAGAATTATCTTGAACAGAAAAAAAAAAAAAAACCTCTACCAAGAAATAGGATTCAAAATAAACCTTTCCAAAACAGAAACAATGGTCTAGAATTTAAATGAAAGTAGTGATGGCACTTAACCTGAAGTCATCATGAAATTTCAGAATGTGGAATTAGTAAATACCAAATACTTCAGACCTCTGTGTATGGATCACTTATAAGAAATTTAGTACAGGAGACAAGGAAATTGAATATAAAATAGGCTGACAGCAAATTGATACAAAAAACAAAAAACAAAACATGAACCATGAAACTTGAGTAATGTTTTTAGCCTTGTCAAGGTGAAGCTACCCCAAATTTTACCAAGGTTTTTATTTGAAAGAGAGACACAAGAAAGAAAGAGAGACACAAGAAAGAAAGAGAGACACAAGAAAGAAAGAGAGACACAAGAAAGAAAGAGAGACACAAGAAAGAAAGAAAGAAAGAAAGAAAGAGAGACACAAGAAAGAAAGAAAAGAAAGAGACACAAGAAAGAAAGAAAGAGAGAAAGAAAGAAAGAAAAGAAAAGAGAGAGAAAGAAAGAGAGACACAAGAAAGAAAGAGAGACACAAGAAAGAAAGAAAGAGAGACACAAGAAAGAAAGAGAGACACAAGAAAGAAAGAGAGACACAAGAAAGAAAGAGAGACACAAGAAAGAAAGAGAGACACAAGAAAGAAAGAGAGACACAAGAAAGAAAGAGAGACACAAGAAAGAAAGAGAGACACAAAGAAAGAAAGAGAACACAAGAAAGAGAGACACAAGAAAGAAAGAGAAACAAGAAAGAGAAAGAAAGAGAGACACAAGAAAGAAAGAAAGAAAGAGAAAGAGAGACACAAGAAAGAAAGAGAGAACAAGAAAGAAAGAGACACAAGAAAGAAAGAAAGAAAAGAGAGACACAAGAAAGAGAAAAGAAAGAAAGAGAGACACAAGAAAGAAAGAGAGACAAGAAAGAAAGAAGAGAAAGAAACAAGAACAAAGAAAGAAAGAGAGACACAAGAAAGAAAGAGAAGAAAGAGAGACACAAGAAAGAAAGAAAGAGAGACACAAGAAAGAAAGAAAGAAAGAGAGACACAAGAAAGAAAGAAAGAGAGACACAAGAAAGAAAGAAAGAAAGAGAGACACAAGAAAGAAAGAAAGAAAGAGAGACACAAGAAAGAAAGAAAGAAAGAGAGACACAAGAAAGAAAGAAAGAAAGAGAGACACACAAGAAAGAAACACAAAAAGAAAGAAAGAAAGAGAGACAAGAAAGAAAGAAAGAAAGAGACACAAGAAAAAAGAAAGAGAGAAAAAGAAAGAGAGACACAAGAAAAAAAAGAAAGAAAGAAAGAAAGAAAGAGAGACACAAGAAAGAAAGAAAGAAAGAGAAAGAAAGAAAGAAAGAGAGACAAGAAAGAAAGAAAGAAAGAGAGACAAGAAAAAAGAAAGAAAGAGAGAGAGAAGAAGAAAGAAAGAAAGAGAGACACAAGAAAGAAAGAAAGAAAGAAAGAGAGAGACAGAAGAAAGAAAGAAAGAGAGACACAAGAAAGAAAGAAAGAGAGACACAAAAGAAAGAAAGAGAGACACAAGAAAGAAAGAAAGAGAGACACAAGAAAGAAAGAAAGAGAGACACAAGAAAGAAAGAAAGAGAGACACAAGAAAGAAAGAAAGAGAGACACAAGAAAGAAAGAAAGAGAGACACAAGAAAGAAAGAAAGAGAGACACAAGAAAGAAAGAGAGACACAAGAAAGAAAGAAAGAGAAAAGAAAGAAAGAGAGACACAAGAAAGAAAGAAAGAAAGAAAGAAAGAAAAAGAGAGACAAAGAAAGAAAGAAAGAGAGACAAGAAAAGAAAGAAAGAGACACAAAAGAAAGAAAGAGACACAAGAAAGAAAGAAAGAAAGAAAAGAAAGAGACAGAAGAAAGAAAGAAAGAAAGAAAGAAAGAAAGAGAGACACAAGAAAGAAAGAAAGAGAGACACAAGAAAGAAAGAAAGAGAGACACAAGAAAGAAAGAAAGAGAGACACAAGAAAGAGAGAAAGAGAGACACAAGAAAGAGAGAAAGAGAGACACAAGAAAGAGAGACGAGATACTGGAAATTTTAAATGTTCTTGCCGCTATGCTGGCGCGCCTTTGATAACTAAAAAATTCTAAATTATTTTTTATTTTTAGTATCCCAAAAGTAAACATTTGTTTCTGCTACAGCCCAGCAATTAGTGAACTTGAGAAACGTATTTTCATGAAAAATTGTTTTAAGAGAAATATTTTATAAATTTTATCCGACAGCAGCAATAGTTTCTCGGTCAAGAAATGACGAATATTTCCTTATAAGGAAAAGCCTAATCATTACCATATTAATGAAAACAGAAAACATGGTTATTTCGTTATTTTTGTGATAAGAGAATTATAGTCGGAAAAAAAAAAAAAAAAAAAAAAAAAATATTTCTCCTTTCTTCCACAAAAAGGGGTATTTATTATTTTATTTTATTTGCATTATTCCGCTATCTACAACCATATATTCGCTTACTCACCTATCTCTAGCAAATAATTATATCTTTGTTCGACTTTGCACCATTTTTTTACAGATCTGATACAATTTCTTTTGATCTAAGAAGTTGATCTTCCTTTACACTTACTTCATTATCTGTCGTAAACTCGTATCCTAATTTACCCTACAAATAGGACAACAACAACAACAACAAATCGATGATAGTAAGGGCAAAGATCAAGTTCCTCCAAAGCAAAACTCACCCTTCCATTGCACATAAGCTGAACTATTTTTGTTTTATTCTCGAATTATGTCACGAGTGCCATTTTAACAAATCCAAACTTAAAATCTGAATCTCGTAAAAATCAAATTATATATTTCGAGAACGAAAGTGAATTTTTAACAACTTGCGAAAAATTTGAGGTAACTAACTATAAAAATAAAATGTCTGTTATACGGCAAAAGATGAATTTTCCTTTGGATGAATGAAAGCACTTCATGCAACAAAAAGTTTTATTACAGACAAAAAAAAAAAAAGATAAAAAAAAAAAAAAAAAAACGAAAAATTTTTTTTTTTTTTAATTGTAATGTAGTTTTAAAACTTTAAACAACTAATTAGTTGAAAACTAACATTTTTTTTTTTAAAAAACAGTGTAATTGTGTACTGTGTCTGTAGTGTAAACTAACCATATTCGATAGCCAACAGAGATTTTTGTTGGTATAAATTGAAAATCGTACTAGAAAACAAAAAAAAAAAAATAAAAAATAAAAATTACAATTCGTCAATGGAACACTTGGGTTTTTTTTTGTTTAGCCTGTTAGTGTTAGGCTTTTAGGTGTTTGAAAAATTTTTTTTAAATCTAAAAGCATCTAAAAAGCTATTTGCTACTCCTACACAATCAAATACGATAATTTTCACGAGAACTGGTAGAAAAGGCGTTTTAAAAGATAAAGTCTTTTTAGTTTTTAAAGTCGAGAAATGCAACAGGTGGGATAAAAAAAAGGTTCCCGCTTCTTCTCCAGAGTTTTCTTCACTTCCAATGTTTCCTTTTGTCATCAGATGTTATTTGAAAATTAATTTTATTGTTTTTCTCTCTATCAGCAGTTAAATTATTTTGATTAGAAATCATTTACAAAATGTAAAGCTGATAATTTCATTTTTATGGCCCCATTTTGATGACTACGTCGGGTGGTCAAATCGTGGTAAAAAAAAAAAATAAATAAATAAAGACAAACAAATAAAAAAAAAAAAGTCAAATCAGTTAAAGAAAGTTCTGTCATTTTTAATTTTTCAATTATGCCGATTTATTTACCGCTCAGAAATGTAAAAAGTGAACAAAAAGTGAATATTAACTTATTAAGTTTGTTGTTCAACCTCCTTTTGTAGCAGAGGATGAACGCCGAACGGACATCAGAGAGATAAAAGAAAAATGTTTTTAACTTTTTCAGTTTAGGCTTTAAAAATAATTGTTGGTGTGCTGCCTTCTCGATCAAAGTATACAAATTTAAAAGTTATAATTTATCAGTAACAAAAAAAAAAAAAAAAAAAAAAATTTAAATTTGTAAAGCAAAACAAATAAGATCATCTGCTAAACTGCTAGTGTTTACTTTTGTTCAGTTAAGTTAAAGTAAGACATCCGATAGTCTCTTCTTCAGGTTTAAGCAGTTTCAGTTGAATTAAGAAGAGTCAACAAATCTCATCACTGTTGTCACTTAACTTTTAACTTCCTCATAAACGCAAGTTTTAAAGTAGTTTTATTATATACAAAGAAAATGTTTATAAATTTTATCGTTATCAAGTTTTAATAAATAAATTTGAGATTGACTGAATTGGAAAATTTTTACTTTTCTGTAGGAAACAGGTGCGTGATATCACTGATAAGAAAAGAAAAAAAAAAGGCATTTTTACTTTTTTAAACTAAAATTGCTTTTATTTTAGAATTTAACTAAATTTTAACACTAGTTAGCTTTTATGTTTTCTTTTTGTCGTTGTTTGTTTTTGTCCAGTAAGTACCATAATGTTTTCCACTATCTAAGTTTAACCTTTTTAGGAAAAAAAAAAAAATGCACAAAAAAAACAAACAAACGGCAAAGTTGAAACGTTTTACTTGTACTGCAGTTTTAGTGTTTTCTTTTCAAACTACAATAAAAATTAAACTAAAGGTAAAAGTGTATTTTTTTTATTTTCGAAAATTTCAAATGCCAGCACGAAATTTTCTTCTGAAAAAAAAAAAAAAAACAAAATAAAATAAATACTATTTTTTTTTTTTTTTTACTTACCGATCAAAGTTAAGTTGAAAGTTACTAATAGATGTAAGCCAGTTAACATGCAAAAAAATTAGTACAGCGGTATTCCCGACTTGACTCGCACTGGAGAAGTACTTTCCCTCTCGGCACACACAACTAACTGCCGCAACACGCAAAGAAGCCTTTCAAAGTAAGTAAAAGTGACTTTAGCTTTCAGAGAAGAGAAAAGGCAACAGTCGTGATGAGAAGCTTACGCGGTTCGGGCCAATGACGTCAGAATCTCGCGCGAGTAGGCCGAGACTGACAGATTTTCGTTTGGGACGGGCTGGGTGCGCTTCCAAGTTGCCCGCTTCTCCTACATTTTCTCTTTGGCTCTTTTAAATCGATATTAGAGTCGCATAGGAATGGATATTGTTCCATTATTCTACATTGGATGAACATGTGGCATATTTTGCAAAAAGTATATTACAAATGATTTTTAAAAGAAAACTTTTAATACCAACGATTCAAAAAAAAAAAAAATTAACAAGCTTGTGTTGATCTTCCCCATTTATGTTTAGTTTAAAAAATGTACTGGGTAGTTTGTTTTTTTTTCCAACTGAGCAACTTACCCATTCCTCTCTGGAAATTGAGGTTGTATCAGCTAGATACAAACTAAGTTGGCATGTAAATAAATGTAGTTTCTGTTTAACTTTATAACCATCAGATTTCAGTAAGTCTCTACCTCGAGTGCCTCTTGGGCCTTGTATATGGTGAATATCATTGTAAAAAAAGAAAACAAAATTTGATTATACGCTATTGAGATAAATTATGCTTTTCAGTCTTTTGGGTGGAAAATTAAAAAAATGAAGAGTGTTGACACATCCTTTATTTGACGTTTTGGCATTGTGCAAACGTACTGGAGACAATGGAATATCTATGCCTCAGACAGTACTTTTTTACTGCACTAAGAAAGGCCAGGTCAAGTGCATTCCTTGATGTCTGTAACTTGATCTGGGTGTCTAGGTATTTTTTTGTGAAAACATTAAAAACAGTAATCTGGTGTCATGTTTTACATTTTAATACGAGATGCAGCCATAAAATACAGGGAATTTGACCGTGAAAAAAATTGCTTACACTCCTCACAATCTCGTTTCTCCCTTCACCTCTGTAGAGGTGAAGGGAGAAACTTGTAAGTAGATCGATTTGCCTGCTGTTTGAACGCTGGTTCAAAAAAAGTAGCTGCAAAACTTCGTGCTAAATTCGCTTCATGCATGCAGTTCACATTTTTTTCAGAACTCTGGATAACACTATTTACTTAGATTATTTACAGTCATACTACCGTTGTCATTTTTGTTGTAATAATCACAATGTTTTGGCCTTCTTCAGATGCCAGTCGATCCGGGTAAACTTCTGTATACAGTCTGACCACATTAAACCGACTCCCGTCGTCTGACAACTCTCATGTTCTGGCGCTTTGAGAATCAGGCGCCATTAGTTCAATGAGCGACTACGAGGCAGCTCCATACGTTGTTTACAACAACGACAACAGCAGAGTGTTTTGGTGATACGGTCTTGTTCGTTTTTCATATATAGCTGCATATTTACCCATTCAGGATAGTAAGTATATATTATTTTTTGGTTTTAGGATTTTTTTAGCTTTTAAATTGCATGAAACAATAAAAACCTTGTTTGGAGGCATTAGTTAATAATTGTTTTATTTCCTTTTTAAAGTGATGTCCTACTTTTGATAACACAACAATATATATGTGGAATAAGCTAGCAAGGCTATATTTACATAGGTTTTGTGATGGATTCTTTTTTCTGGTCCGACAGTGGCCTGGTTCCAATGGTGTCAAATTAAAGAGTTCGATTGTATAAGTTTCAAATAGTGCGCGTGTATTCTCTCTCTCCCTCCCTCCCTCCTCCATCTCAATATTCTAAATCATAGCAAGTTAATATGTTGTAATTAATAACATAACTGGATCCAAAATTCATTTTGCATCATTGTTAATGTTATAGCGAGCGTTTGGTTGCAAAGGAAAGGAACAAAAAAAGGATTAAAATTTTCAACAGCGTATATTAGTCAAATTTCGGAATATATACATCGTTGTTTGAAATTTGGCAAAAATTGTTCATGTGTTGTTCTTCAGTTGCTGTTAGTAAGGAAAGCGACTACGTGTAAGTGTGTTGTCGGTAGGGTCGGGAGTTGACCGGTTTCTTGGGTTGGTTGGCCGAGATCACAATTGGGGTCAGAGGATAGGTCTGGAGCGGATTAGCCGTTCGTGGGATTGGACGGATGCTTTTCTTCATGGTTGAAATCGAAAACGAATATTTGTTTGATGGGCTGGCGGTCGTGTGATGCCGAGATGTTGAAGCCAAACTAGTTGATAAGGTGGGTTGGTGGGTTGGTTGATCAAAGTCATGGTGATGGGTTGATCTGTGGTAAGACAAGTTCGTTGCTGAGGTTACTGCAGTGGAAACGAGGGATTAATTGTAGTTAGTGAACGTTGATCGAGCGGAAGGTCTATATTGGATTCTGGTCGTTTCTGAGATCAACGGTGGTGGTGACGAAGAGTGAAGTCGGGAGTGAGTCGTATGGAATGTCTCTGTTGGATTAATGCCGAAAGTAGTATCAACGAGGTGGAGTCAGGATGATAACGACGAGGGTGGCCTGGAATGGATCGAGCGAAATCTCTCCGTTGGATTCTGGTCGAATCTGGTATCAACGAAACAGGGTGGTGACGATGAGAGAGGCTTGAAACTGGATGGTGACGACGTCGAGGTGTTAGAAATCACAGTGGTTGGCGTCGGGAATCCAGCGGTGTCGAAGATGGCCTGTCGGCTGCATTCTGCGTGTGGAGAGTCGGTTAGATTAGTGGAGCTTGGACGAGGTCACAATGGTGATGAGAGAGGCAATCATGCCGGTGACGGCGACAGCGCGCTTGCGTGTCGGCAGGTGGTCTTTTGGCCCGCAACCATTTTGGTTATTACGAGGGGCTTCCTTTTAAGCAAATCTGGTGATCCTTAGGGTCATCTTTTGGGGGGGGGCGTGAACGTTGTATTTTTACTGGGGAGATTTGTTTCGTGAACCGGATGTGATGCTCGGAGACCATGCGCAGAAAAGAACTTTTTATTTTGTGTTTTGCATTCTTAACGCACACATTCGACAACATGTAGTGTGAATCAGAAGGAGATCTAATTGCAACGAAGTATAACATTGAGCATTGAAAAGGAAGAGGCTTTCAGCGTCGCTTTTGAATGTGATTGAATCGCTATGTGACGATCATAAAAAGAAATATTTCATTTAATATTCGTTTTTTACTCACTTCTCCAATGTGACAGAATGTGGTACAAAGTCGGTTTAACGTGCCGCACATAAAGATCAAGGACTAAAATTGCCCAATTTCCATCAAATGAGAAAAGTGTGGCCGCAGGGTTGGAATCCCTTGGACCAGTCTTTTCTCTTCATTTCAAGAGGAATAAAGAACAGGCACTGCACTTTGACCTGCAATTTACCCACTTCCACACAGTGGTGGGATGTGATATAGGTTTGGTTTAATGTGGGGTGCTCCTACGCTTACATATGAACCAGGGACAAAACACACAGTCTCCGCGAGCACTGTCACTCTGGTATCAATATCTACCAAACGTCCATCATGACGGAGAAGGGATCCATCTTTAGGGCAATGGGGGGGTCATCTTTAGTGCAATGAGGTAGGGGTGCTGCAGGCTTGGAATCACCTGGACCAGGTTTCTCTCATAATTTAAAAGGAACGAGATAGAACACACACACACACACACTATATATATATATATATATATATATATATATATATATATATATATATATCCTTTATCCGAAATTCCCAAATCCGAAAACCTTCAAAATCCAAAGTTTTTCAGGTGCTGACATGACTTGCCACAAATGGAAAATTTCCGAAAGCACTGGAATTGTTCCTCGGTGATGTGCAGATGTTGTAAGTGACCTCATCTGCCCTGCCTTTCCCAGCCCAGCTACGTAGCCTACGTTCGCACCATTTTTTTTTTTTTTTTGTTAGCGATCGTTACAACAACACCTTCGTTCGTAGATAATTTACCAGGTGTTTCGTGCTCAATAAAAATATTATTCAAAATGTCAAAAAAACCCGCATTTACATATTATTTGTTTGGTTTTACGACTTATCAACCTCTATGGGTTATTTAATGCTGACAAGATTTTTTATTGCTGGTAATATTTTTTTTTTCAAAATTGTATTGCTGCGAATATTTTTTTTTCAAAAATGTATAGTTGGTAATATTTTTTCTTCAAAAAATTAATTGCTGGTAATAAACTTTTACAAAACTGTATTGCTGGTATTAAAACGTATTTTTACACTTTCAAAGTGTTTTGAGGATAAACTATTTGCCCATAGCTGGGACCCTAACAGGTGCTACCACCCCGGGGTAGTAATTAAAAGGTGGTTCCACGCTCCTTAAAATCTGATCAGAGGCTTTGCTGTTGGACGTAGTTTTTAGTCTTACCCAGGACGCTATATATATATATATGTGTGTGTGTGTGTGTGTGTGTGTGTGTGTGTGTGTGTGTGTGTGTGTGTGTGTGTGTGTGTGTGTTTTGTAAGTAGTGATCACGGTTTTTGTACAAAATATTATTTTTAAGTGAAATTTTAATTTCACCACTTAAAAATTATACTGTATGTGCTCAAAATTTATTAAATTTTATATAAAACTACTTTCAGGTTATATGTTATTTATATATAAAAAAAACTACCTTCAGGGTATATGTATAAGCTATGTTATGCTATGTAAAGGGATGCTTGTGTTCCATTCCCAAACTGTCCCATTTTATAGATGCTTTATACAAATTAAATAGCCTGGATTCCAAAATCCGAAAAAATGTTAAAACCGAAGCACTTCCGGTTACGAGAATTTCGAATAAACGATTCTCAACCTGTACTACATTTTGATCCCAGTTTGAATGCCGAAAAATCGCGAAAATCATTTTCACCTTTTGCGGCAATTAATAATTAACTATTTTTTCACTGACAATAAATTGCAATAAATCAAAAAAATAATAGCAAGTATTTCAATAAAAGCAAACTTCAATGAATGAAAAAAGAATGTCCTACCAAAAAAGCTTGCACACATGTATTAAATTACCATGTGATTGTTAATTTTATATAAAAAAAAAGTCAAAACCGAAAGAAAAGCCCTGCCAAATGGATGACGTGTACGAATATTTTTCTTCGTCAATCACAATACAAAATAGGAACACGAAGATATACATTCAGCATCTTATCGTTTGTACTTAAAAAAGTCTTTAGGATGATAATTCTTGGCATGATCTCCATACGCTAAAAAAATTCTAGCAGAAACCCAACGTACTGCGAGCGTATGGAATCTTGAAAAGGAAAAATAAAACCATATGCTATATGGCAGACGGTAAGAATTTTTGGTCAAAATTTAGTTAACTACAAACTTATTGATGCACTATCATATATATATATATATATATATATATATATATATATATATATATATATATAACGTGTGTATATATATATATATATATATATATATATAATTTCTATAACTATTATTTATATATTATATATGCATGGCACTTATTGGAAAGCGCTCAATATCAGTAATCTTTGGTTAAAATTCAGTTAATAATTACAAACTTATTGAAGCACTATCGTGTATATATATATATATATATATATATATATATGTGTGTGTGTGTGTGTGTGTGTGTGTGTGTGTGTGTGTGAAAAAGTACAACCGTTGGTGGAACCAATTGTCAACTTGCCAAAAGATCTAAATACCCTTAGGCAAGAAAAAATCTCGAACAAGAACAGCAATAAGAAAAAAGGAGACAAAACGAAAAACGTAAGGGTAAAACCTACCGACTCAGTAAATTGCCCAACGTTCATATTATCTAGACAGAGCAAAAAAAAAAAACGCTTGTCAATACTAATTCCTATGAAAAGATGGCTCTGGTCGTAACCTAAGTTTCACGCGATCTTCAGAGAACTTGAACGCCTTATATGTATGTGTGTATGTGTATCTATCCATTACCATTATATATATATATATATATATATATATATATATATATATATATATATAGTAATAGATAGCTACACATAGTTTTTGCCTTACCAGTTGCACCCCTGATGATGATCTCAGGAGACGGAAAGTACTTGGGAAATAAAAGTGATTTTCAATGTTACAATGCATTTCTTGCCTCATTTGATTGTAATATACGGAAAAAATATTCGTATATATGAAAGGATTATGATAAAAAAAAGAAGACATGTTTGTACTTTATTCAGTCAGACATGCCTAAAAGAGAATTTGCTGCCTAAACACACACACACACACACACACACACACACACATATATATATATATATATATATATATATAATCCAAAAAATCTTTTTACCTCATGTGGGGAATAGACTATTTCGGCAGACAATGAAAACGGTCATTTGTCTGTTCGACCCCGATTTGAATGAAGTTCATGTCCGTAGAGCTAGAAGAAGCAGGAAATAGGAGTTAACTGTAAGGAAGTGGTATTAGAAGCTAAAGGCTCAACCTAAAATTTAATTCTGTATTAGGTATTTTCGGTTGTTAAATTTTAGGTTGACCCTTTGGCTTTTAATATAAGTTTTAATATTTGTATATTACTAGGACCCACTTGGATTATATACCCACGGATTTATTTATTTTACTATATATTATATATATATATATATATATATATATATATATATATATATATATGACATAGAGTACCAAATATATTTATTACATAGCTGATATACAAGAGCTCAATATATTATCTAAGATTTTCTATTTTCTACAGGTAACTAATACTTTTTTTTGTTGATGGTAGACCCTCATAATGTCGTGTACTCCAAATGAAATTGCATACGTAGCATACTTCAACAGCCAAAGATCCATCGTTGCAGCCAAAAGGAAATTCCAACAGCATTTTGGAAATCGACAGGCACCATCCCGAAAGGTGATACTGCGCGCTGTTACAAACTTCCATGGGACAGGCAATGCCAACTACGTTTGAAATGAGAGAGTAAGATCGTGCATGTTCTCCTCGTGGTGGTGAACACCTACACCTAATATTCAAATTTTAGATATATGTTGTCCTTGTATATCAGTTCGTATTTGGTATCTTTAAAAAATGTTATAACTTTTTTTATATTTATATATATAAATAATTTGTCAAAAGTTCGATTAGAAAAAAACTTAAATCTATTTTTTTTTAATTTGTCAAAAGGATTTTATTTTTAAGAAATTATATCTAAGTTTCCACATGTCCTCCATCATTAACAATACAAAAGGGTAATACGATTTTGCAGTTCACAGAAAACATTTGCCAACTGATTTACAGTAATGCCTGAAATCACATTAGTTATTTTAGCTTTCAAATCTTCTAATGAACTAGGTTTGGTTGCATACACAATTGTTTTCACATTTTCCCATAAAAAAATCTAATGGAGTCAAATCTGGCGAACGTGGGGGCCAATAAAATGGTCCACCCCTTCCGATTCATCTGTTAGAAAATTCCTGATTTAGAAACTCTCTAACACGCAGAGCAAAGTGACAAGAAGCTCATATTCATATTGAATATATATATTCAATATGAATTCGGCCCTTCAAAAAGTGTGGCTGGTCCTGCACGAAACCTTCACCACTATAATCAAATCTCATGTGCTGTTGTCGGGCTGTCGGTTTCCTGGGAACTGACCTGCTTGACCCTCAAACGTCGAATTCGATGGGAGAGTCGACGATATATATATATATATATATATATGCGAAACAGTCCATGGCATAAACACGTTTCTCCATCTCAATTTAACTTTTTAAAATCATAGAACTTCACAGGTAAAGTTATCTAAATAAATATTCTGAAAAATTCCAGTTGCATTTTCAACTTCTTTCTCATATATATATATATATATATATATATATATATATATATATATATATATATATATAGAGAGAGAGAGAGAGAGAGAGTACTTTAAACGTTATTTTAGTGGATAGCCTATATCTGCTCAAAGGTGAATAGAACCTTGCTCAGCCGTGACACTCTGTGGGCAAACTGTCTACAACTTGCCGGATCAGACAGTGGTTCCTCTTACAAACTATCTGATAAAGATGGTCGAAAGTACTTGAAACATAACATAATTTCGGCAAGTTCTTTAACAGCTTCCTACCTTACATCAAAAAGATATATTCAACGCCAGCAAGAACTCATAAAAAAGCTGAACAGACGTTCGCTGTTCGCTATATTTTTAAAACAAGTTTAAACGAGTACCACGTTATATATATATTTGTGTGTATGTGTGCGTTGCTGCTGTTTCTCCATGCTTCTCTCTCCTTCAATACTTTCTGTGAATGTTACATTATGTCTTTCCTCGTTATGAAGAAATTTCAACTGTTTTTCTGATTGTAAGTATAAATCACCTTGTGTGTAAGTATATCAATCATTCCAAGGCTAATATTGAAAACTACGTTAATTTTACACATGATTTTATTTTTCAGCATACTTCCTTGTCAATGCACTTAATTTAGTGGTGAATATTAAATAAAGAAACTGAACATTATACAGTGAAAATTTCAGATCAACTCAAAAATATTACGTTCTTGTATTTTTTTATCTTTTTTTTTTCAGAAGATACAAAAAGGAAGCCGTTTTGTTTTTTTGTTTTTAATTTGCTCAATCCATCGGCGATTGGTTGTAAATTCTCTTTTTATACTTCGTCATCTGTTTTCTAATACGTCCGCAAATTTTTAATCTTATTTTAGATTTTATTTTTAACAGATTTTTTTTCATGTGTTTGCAGTGTATGTTGTTTTTTTCTTTATCTCTTATATGTCTGCGAAAATTTTATTCGCTATTTTAATTATTACATTTTTAGTTTTACTACAGTTGTATTAACTTTGCAAATTTTTTACTTGTGGGTTCAAACTTTACTGGTGCTTCAATTGTATCCAGTGCCACAATTAATATATTTTATCATTTATCTAGTCTTATGAATCACTACTAATGTGACAATATTCTCACGTTTGGCCTTCAACTGGACGCTTCAGCTGCAAGTATGGCCTGATGGAAGATCACTAATCTGGATAGTGATCACTCCAGTAATGTTATTCCTGGTTGGAAGTCCTCCTCAGCTCATGTTGCGATCCTGATCCTGAAAAGGTCTTCCTCTAAGAGGTTGAAACGTCGGTGATCTCAAGCTGAGATGCTATCGTAACGCACAGTTACAATTAGGATTGATGCTCTAATTTGGTGTATTAAAAAAAACGACAGAACGAAAACACTGAAGTATATTTAGCAAAAGATAACAAATGACAACTTTATTCATCTGTCATACAAACTATGAATTTAAATAACATATTTCGTCCCAGTATTTGGTTGACTCCTTCAAAGCGGTCGGATTTCTAGCAGTTCTACTATTAGTACTATAGGAGAAAGGGAAGAACTGGCCTGTGTTTGTGTTCGCTCTAGTCGTAATTAGGGTGCTGAGCTAACTTCCCTTCCTTTTCTCCAATTAGAATGCAACAAACTTGGCAGGCCATTTGACCCTTAACGGACAACCAGTGAACCACAATCGATACAGAGAACAGTTTTGGAGTAGACGCCATGAAGAGGAAGCACTTTCCTGGCGTGTCGGTAAAACACAGCCTCTTACAACATGATCCTAAACTTATTAATAAAGACATATTTTTAGCATCCACTAGTTTTCCTTTTCAGAGTCGGGGAAAAGGCATGTGACACATTTCCAGACTTTATTAGCATTGTTTAAATTTATAGCTATTCTATATTTTCTAAAATGTTCAAAAACTCAAATATTACATCTCTACTGGCAAGGAACTGTTGACTCGGGTATAATCAATATATAACACGAAATTAAAAGCATGAATATTGTGATAGACGAATCTCTGAAAAGATCGTATTTCTTAGTCAAAAGGAAAACGTAGGAATTGAAATAAACCAAAATATATTTTGTTGGGTTAAATTTTCTTCCTCTTTCCTAATTAGTATGCTACGCGCTTGACTGGTCATGTGACACTTAATGTAAAGCTCTGTATATACAGCGAACAGTTTTAGGGATACACCACCAGGAGAAGATGCTTTCCTAACACACAAGTAAGCCCAGCCACTTGTGACATGACATGCATGACTTGTGAGTAAATACAATTTATGTAACATTCACTAGTTTTCCTTTTCAGAGTCGGAGAGAAGGTATGTAACAATTTTCTACGCTTTATTAGCATGTTCCCTTTCTAGAAAATAAAACTTACATTAATATTGTGCTGACTTCCCCCTAGTTGTCTTTATTTCTTTTTTATAATAAATCTTTGATTAAATATATGTATCGAGGGTAGGTACTACAAAGGCAGCCAACGAATTTGGTAAACCCAACAGGCGAATCAACATTTACGTCTCTATATTACTAGCTTGAAACATCAACTGAGATTTTTCTTCACGTCAAATCAACTTCTTCACAACTCAAAATAGTTACTTTTTATGAGCTTCGCTCTCTCAACTTTACAAGATGATAGGTCAGCGAAATCAAATCATTTACTTTTTTGATGCACAAGGTTGTCTTTGTGTACAAGTGCTTCTCAAAAACACGTGGCTCTGGGCCGGTTTCTGGGTTAGAAAATTCCCCTTTGAAGACATTTTTCTTGAGAAATAGATTTTCTTATAATTAACGTAAATTTGGAATGGTTGGTAGCTTAAGACTACAGTTTGTTCCTCATTGGAATCAATCGCCTGTCAGAGCCCACGCTCCTCCTGGACAATGGGTGTTGGGTAGGTGCACTTGCTTATCAGTTATACTCAATCTTACTCGATTTCCTCGTTAAATTCAGGTTGAACCTCCCGAGAATGTCAAATCTAACTTCACTTATCGTTCCTACTTAATTTTTTTAATTAATTCTTTTACTCCATCGCATTTGGTTACATTATAAAAGTAGGAAAACAATTTTTCACTCTTCTTTTTGGCTGTACACCACTAGACCAGGCCCTAATGATGTTTAACAGCCAACAACCGACTGCGGTCAAGTATCACTCGGCATCTACCTGGCCCCTACGAATGAGGACAACATCCATTTCGTAACTCAAGTAGAAGCTTTCTCTTGCTACAGTTTCATATTTTCAATTACTGACATCGATCAGTATTCAAACCCAAGTAAAAGCTATAGTGGGTTATCAGTTATAGTGAAATGTATGAGTGTTGAAACAGATTAGTTTGATTTGGCCTTGTTAGTTAGATAGCCCACCATAAGAGGGGTATAAAACAAGAAAATCAAATTGTAATGTAAAACAACAAATTTATATATATATAAATCGATTAAGGTCTCTACAAATAAAATTAATGTATTTTCGTTGATACAAGGTCGTCAAAATGTTCGTAGTGATCCTTGCAAGAATGAGTTTATGTGTACGTATGCAGGAACGTATGTGTGGATGTATGTATGTATGAGCGTTATCGTAGCGTAGGAATGTCTTTGAAGTAATCGCTCAGTCTTAAAATGTTCCGTTCGTTTATCAAGTATAAAAGAGGTGAGGGAGAAAGATAGAGATAATAATAACGATCGCTTGACATTTGTCAAGAGACGTGTTAATACGCTCGTCTCCTCTCTGGTGACAGGCGAACTTGCCCGTCTTTTATTTTGTTTGTGGGGCTTGAAAAGGTCATTTGGGAATTCACTCCTGGATATGATTCGGGCCTTTCCATTGGACGGTGAACAAACTGCGCGTCGGCTCGCGAAAAGGTCCGTAAAAGAATTTGTTTCTGAGAATTGAAGATTATTTAAATTTTGTTTTTAAATGTTTCCTAGTTTTCTATTAGCCGAAAACATTTCCCCTCAAGGTGTGAAATTTCACGAGTTTTGTTTTGGATTCGCTTTTGCGTGTGTGTTTGTAAAGTTTGTAAATTCGAGTCTTTTTAATTTCTAACAAAATCAATGATTCAGTGCTTAGCATTTGAATTTTAAATCTAGATCTTGTTTTGCTCAATACAAGCTACGATTTCAAAGAAAGTAGTTTCAGGTCTACAGGCTCTAAGCTTGTTAGACTGGTCCGATACAATGTTCCTTTACATGTTTCTCTTCATTTAGCCATTTGCGTTTCTAATCTGATTCTAGTAAATATGATTTAATGTGTGTGCCAGAATTGGGTTCCTACGATCAAAGTTGATTATTTCCAGCAAAAACAACTAAGGATTGTATCAATATCAATTGTATGTCTAGTGTCTTATTAAACACAACTTACTTTCCCATCATTTTTAGATCCAAAAATGACAGCAATATACAAATGTTTTATATTCTGAGATAAAGCTCTTAGATAAGTAGCATAGATAGTCTTACGTAGATATTAATAAGCCTACATTCGCTTGGCACTATACTAGAGTTTGTCTGTGTGAATATTATCATTCAACAGTCGATACTCCATTTTTTTCAAGGCTAAGTTTTTGTCCGGTTGTATAATTCTTTCTTATAGTGTTTACTTGCTGAAGTATTCGGCCTTGCCTGGGCTTATTCGAAAATAAATACACTCACGAGTTTATAGCAGCTTTGGTAATCTTAGCCCGAATTGAAATAAAATTTTGGTCAAATTTAAAATTTAACATTACAATTAATTTACATTTTTAAAACATTTTTTGTATGCAAGGAATTTTTTTTAATATTCTAAAGTTGATTTTTTGTGTAAAGGTGTCTAAAAACTGATTTTTGTATTTGTGTGTAAAGATATGTGTTTTTTTTATATTTTGTATATGTGAGAGTTGATTTTTTTCTGTAAAGATGTGTGAATTGATTGCATGCTCGATAGTTGACTTTTTATGGTAAACAGTCTCATTATTTGAAATGTTCGTAGCACTGGACATGTGTCTGATATTTTAAAAAGTTCATACATTTTTTTAACAAATGTCATTACTTACATTGACTTGTCGGTCAGTCTTTTAATCTTGAGCCAGCTTCTCTTATCAGTTTGGTGGTGAAGGAGTTGTTTGGTGTACATTTATGTAGATGTGCTGGCATTTTGACTTGCCTGATAGACGTCTCGTCTCAAAGTATCACACGTATTGTTTTCGGGAGATATAGACTCGAAGTATTTTGAATTTACTAAGAACGACAGTAATTGGTTGAAAAAATATCTTTTGATACTTCATCATCAGTTTTACTACGTTTAATCTTTAATATTTTTTTAAAAATTTACCAGCAACTTGTTTGTATAACTTCTCACTCTTTTTTTGTCGTGTTTTTACATAACAATGAAATCTTTACACGCTTGCTATTATTTATCAAATTTTGAATATTACTTCAAGTTCGCTATATTTTGTATCAATTACTTTAACCTTGTAGGGTTAACTCTCGTTACTTTCCTGAAACCACGACTAGAGGACGCTCTGCGACACTATAAATACGCTGCGATAATTTTTCGCAGCCTCTTCTTAATTTTTCTGCTTACACGTCAACATGTAAGTCTCTCGCTGGAAAACGCGTTTCTCACTGGGAAAAGCATGAATAAACCACACACACATAACACACGTACGTATACACATTCACTCACTTCACATCTTTTGAACCTTGAAAAAGGTTTCCACATTCTTTTGTTACACACATCACTGTCTTTGTCACTTGTATACTTTTCTGTTAATACATTATTGTTTGTACATATATTGGTTCTTGTTTCTTTGTATTGTATTACTCGTACTCACGTAGAAGTCCGCTCGTTTGTTGCGAGTATTCCAAGAGATACGCATTTTTGCCAACACGCGACGTACATACTGCTCGCAACAACCCATACACTGCTAACAACACTTCAGACTTGTGCTTTCTTTTTCCATATCTCGAAAATGGAATTTTGAAAAATGAAAATTAATTGAAAAAAGTATTGGAAATTTCCAAGTGTAAAGTGTAACAACGACCTTACAGTCAAGAAGAAAAAAGTGAAAGTTTCAAAGCAACAAACGGAAATAAGATAAGCAAAAGAGATTTTTATCTCCTGTGATTTACAAGTGACGATCGCTTGCTCGTTCCAGGGTATCGTATATCAGTCGTGGGAGAGTGAGAGTTCGTTCGGAATATGATACAAGGTAGTAGTCGAGATAGACTCATGGAGAAAATCAACACACACATGCAATCGAGTGAGATAGACTTGTGGGAGATGTATTCCACGAATTATCGCATTGAATACCAGCTAAGAAACTTTGGCGATAATTGAACATTAAAGAATGAAACTCTCTTTCACTATTAACCCGAGATTAAACATAACATACATACATACATATACGTATGTATATGTGGGCGTATATGTGTATGTGTGTGTACGTGTGTGAACGTATACATGTATGTATATATGTGTGTGTGAGAGGGTCTGTATAGGTAAGTATATATGCTACTGTCGGAATGGTGGCCGATTGGAAAATTTGGTGGGCTATATAGGATTTTGAATATTAAAATGGTATTTTAACATATGCTACCCGAAAAAATACTCAAAAGAGATATGCAAAGAACCTGTATTTAAAAAAAATCGAAGGCTAAGTGGAAATAATTGGGACACATTCCTAGATACGATATAAATATCATTGCAAACAACGAATATTTTGGTATTTCTATAGTTTTGAGAACGGTCATTAATATCCAAGTAATTCTTCAGGCGAAATATTTTTTTCAGATAAGGGAAAATCAAAAACAACTTTGCCAGTAAAATTAAGAAGTAACAACAGAATCAGTTTTATTTAATATAAAATTGTTTTTAAATTTTTTTATCACATTGGCCATCTTGAATTTATCAAGGCAGGAAAAGTGCCCGCCAAAATATAATTTACCCATCACTGTATACTTTTGAATATTTACTATACAGGTGGGTGGTGACATTTTTTTTCCATTTAAAAGTGGGCAATGGTGCAAAAAAAAAATGGTTCGGAACCCTTGGTTTAAACCGACGATGGGAGGATACGGGTTAAAAGATGCTGACGTTCTTCATTTGGAAGTATCTTTGTCAAATATCACATGTAATAAACTGTACAAGTGTCATATACTGTGTACTGGAGTTAGTAATGATATAGCATAAGAGATGAATTTTTGGTGAACAACATCATTATTCTATGAAATTGTTAATGTTTTACAAAATTTTACATCCGCACGTGAGTCTACCAAAGCTGCACAGAATTTTCTAGATAAAGCATCAGCAGGTTATGTTAATATCAATACAGATATGTCATAACACAAGTAAATTAGGCCACGGAGTCATCTTATTTCTCAATTAGAATATTTATCTGCATTCGCTGTCATAGCTTCTCAGCTTTGATTAGCTGCTTGGGATCAGTTAAAAAAGTAAAACATAAATGGCAGGTCTTTCCAATAAATAACGGAAGTTACGATTAACAGCGTAAATTGCTAATAATTCGCTTCCCTGTGTGCTGTATTTCATTTCCGCCTCAGTCAATTTCTTTGAAAAGAAAGAAATCAATTCCAATCGTCATCGATGCGTTGCTGGTGTTCAATACTTAAAACGTGAAATCATCAACTGCAAGCCAAAGATCAGCGTTTGAATCAGGACAGGATAAGTAAAATCTTATTTATTTTGTTTTATTTTAATTATTTTCTTTCTTTTTTTAAAAGCTAACAAGGCAGTGTCCGATAACTGGATATGGCAGCGTTTTTTTTTTCGTATTTATCAATATTTGCCAAGGAATGGTCTTTTCAGTATAAATTTCTGATCTCATGATTTTGCAGTCAAGTAAGTTAACTTTGCTTGATCTCGGGTCTTGAAAAAGGAAAGGTTTGAAAAAATTGAGAGGGTTGGATTTTTATAAACAGGGCATGGAAAAAATCTGAGATTACCCGGTTTTAAGATTTTGAAAAAATCCAACCTTCTCACTTATTCCTAACCCGTCCTTTTATTCAAAACCCGGGAGTAAGTAGGCCATTCCTTCATTTAAATAAAGTAAATCATCGTCGGAATAATCTCGAATTTAGTTTACATAAATGAAGGAATAATATGTAAACATACAGAAAATTATTTAAGTTGTAGAGATTACTCCCACTTAGTCTTCCAATTCACCCGCTATATTGTGCTACCCAGGACTATAAAAGGAAGGGTACAAGCCCTCTTTTCCTCTGTTCAATCTGAAACGCGTTAGATCCAGGATGCATTTCGTCGCTTTCGGGGAAATTTTTTTCCAGGGCAGTCGGCTGCTGAATTCCAAACCTATCCATGTAGTACACTCCCCACCCACACACGCAGATTCTCTAACAACAAAACCTATAATGTTTTGCTTCTTTTTTCTACCAGTGTACACACAAGTATATTTTGTCTTCTTGTATTGTTATTATTTATATAAAAATATATAGGATTAATACAAATAAAATTTGTCATTTATTTAGATTGATTGATATTATAGTCAGCAGCTCGACTAGAGAGTTTCGTAGATGAAAACTTTTTCAATTGTTCAATTCACTCTTCAGGAGGATTCAGCAATTGACTACCGTTTTTCACATTTTGCATTTTTGTTGTTTTTGTTATTTTTTTTACTACGTTTGATGATACAGTTTGCTCTTATTGGTGTTAAGGCCATTTTTTCTATTTGTGTGTGTGCGTGTGTGTGTGTGTGTGTGTGTGTGTGTGTGTGTGTGCGTTTGTTCACATTTGTCAAGACCTCCAAATGGTTTTTCTATGAAATGATTGCGAAAAGTATAAATAATGTCGAGTGTCTATACTCGTCAAGATCCCCAAATAGTTTTTCTCATCATACACGTTTTTAATTATTTCTAATATACCGAGGAACTGCGACATGTTTCATGACTAAAAAAATATTATTTTGTTTAGTTATAATTTTGTTGAAGCTTGAGTAAGCATGGAATAATAATAATACAACACAAAATGTACGTAACAAAATGTATTGAAACAATGAAAAAAGGTACACAATATTTACAGGTAGTTTTGGTATATTCTTGGGAAGACTGTTCCTGCAGAATATGTTGACTAAGTCGCAGTCGGGCAGAGTCTCTGGATTCGATCTCTTAATCTTCCGTCGTCTTCCGGTACTAACCCATATTTATATGGTCGGTACTCCACTTATGTAAATTAGGTGTATCATACACAACAAATTTTAACTAAGTTTTATCAAATCAGTTTCGCAATTTTAAATGATCATTTTCTTAAAATTGAAGTTTTTTCGGAAGTTTCCATAAAAATATATTTTTTTCCCATAAATAATAAGCCTGGAGAGATAAGTTTATTACTTACAGACTCGAAAATAATCCGAATTGACCTTTGATTGGATTTATAACAATTCCATATAAATACTCAAAAACACAAATGTTGCATACGTTCTACTGGCAAGGAAACATTCGGCATTCACTGAACGTGCAGCCAGTGCTTACTTTTGGTTAAGATTTATAAAATCTTTCCATCAAAACAATTATAATAAATATATAATAAATAAGTTTCTCAAGTCCACTGTTATCCCTCTTTCAAGTATTGATTGGGGCTTTCTTCCTAAACCTTTTGTTCGACGGAGTCTGAGACGTCAACAGTGTGTCATAATTTTCTCCTCAAGTTACAACATGTATTGTTGAATGTCCTCAAGGGGTGTGATTTGGTACAATTCCTGATTTATGATTCTCTAACGCTAGTCCAAGAGGTTCGAATAAGAATGATCATCATTAAGACCTACAAAGCCATTTTTAACTATAGATCCGTTTATCTCTCGAGATAAAGGTAGCGCCCTGTTTGGTCAGAATTCAGTCCTTTGGTGGTGAGACTGGAGTGACCTCTCCAGGGCGCAGGCCTGGTCACTATTATATGGAGGCCGTGCGCTGTCCAGACTACATGCTCCCCACTCTCGGACGTACGGACAAAATCCAAAAGAATATAGGGCATTACATTTGATAATGTCTTGGCGGTAGGAATTGCCAGAAAGTTGTCAATGTTGACTAGGCTCCACTCCGTGTTTTCTGATTGGATATACTTCCATAGCCTTTTCCACAAGGCAGCGGAAGTTTAAAATCAGGGTTTTCCTTCCCCTAGATGGGCTGCATTCCTGGGCTGTTGAGCTGCATCTACCCGAAGCAGCTGGTTATGAGGCGCCATTTTTCTTCCTTAAGCCATTCTCTTCATTGGAGCTGGACTTAGATGTCAGAGGCTATTTGAGACACATGCCACGGAAGCATTTTATAGACAGTGAGAGCTTGTCCCCATTATCACATCCGACTATTACAACTTTTGGAACATATAGATAAAATGTATGTATATAAACATTATGTATTTCAAAAGTTAAAAAATAGTAATAATCTTTTATAAAACTCAGTAAACCCGTTTCATCTTAGTGGTTTTATTTCTTTTTTTAAATCATTTCACCCCAAACAAAGCAATAAAACCACTAACACGAAAAAGGTTTACTGAGTGTGAGAGAATATGAGAGAGAACGATAAAAGAATAGGAATTAAGAAAACGGAAAATAACTATTAGCATTGCATTTAAATTTATGAAGATCAAAACTGACAGGAAAGCAAAAAGTGGGAAGTGATTTACACAAACGAGAAATGCGAGAGAAGAAACTGTAAGCATAGAACTTATGGTTATATCTAGCGATTTCAATTGTAAAATGGTGATATCTTGCCGTCAATCTAGTAGTACGCTTAAATTCATAAAGTCTAGGTATCAAAGAGGAAAGCTCAACAGAACATTTATCATCAAAATATTTATAGAAAAAGCACAGAGAATCTGTGTTATGGCAGTGGGAAACATTCACCAATTTCCCTTTTCTGAGTGGGAGAGAAGGCATGTTTTCTAAACTTTATTAGCATGTTCTGTTTCTAGAAAATGAAATGTACATTTACATTCTTTTGACGTCTCCCTAGTTGTTTTTTTTCTTTATTATAATATTTGGCTAAAAGTTCCCTTTCACTGCACTATTGATTACTGTAGAAAATACTTACTGTAGCATACCTATGGATAATGGGTATGTCCCCATTCATATAAATACAGTAGTAAATACTGTATGTTGGTCTGCAGTTGGGGATTCATTGTGGAATTTACTTGATTTACTTCTAGCAGTTGACAACTTCTTCTATGCGCCACTGGTGAATCTTATATGTGTTGTTCTTGTCCTAAGTATTATCGTTCATTACCAAAATTCATGTGATTATTCTATTCAGTAACCTTTTCTAGGTTACAACAATACTCAAAAGAGCTACATTCCCTAGTTTCACCAGCTCAGACCATTACAGCTAGGACTACCATGCCATGTTCATGGTGTCAAATCATCTCTATTCTTGTCATATTCTTTTGGTAAGTAGTAAGTTCCTATCAGACAACTTCATCTACAGAACTGATACATTGTAACAAACAAATTCCCGAGTGGATGCTTTCCTGGCCGTTACAATCTTAACCTCTTTAATCTAGGGTCAACTGATATCTATCCTACATATCCTCATAATCTACACTTCTTACTTCTTACTTCCCCTTCCCTTACAACAATCCCACTCAGTAACCATCTATTTTGAGTGGCTCCTTGGTCTTTTATTGGGTGAGCTAAAGTAAAAAAAATAATCTGTACCAATGGCAGATACTATCAAGGGTGCTCACATATATTTAATAAACCTAACAGCTGTTTTCAGAATACCAATTGATTGTATAGGAATTTGGTGACAAGTATGTATGAGTTCAAATTTAGTAAATGAACTATTCTCACCAACAGGCTATTATGTGACCATCAAGGACCCCTTATGACATCAATTAAGTCTTTCTATCAAAATGGAGATAATTGCTTTCTAATTTCCTTCAATGTCTTGGATGACAAAAACTTGTTAGAATGTGTATAGGAATTTGGTGACAAGTATGTATGAGTTCAAATTTAGTAAAAATGGATTTTCCTTGTAATCATGTTGCAAAATCTTGCACAAGATCAAGACAGCAATCCAAAACAGTAGACATATTCAGTTTGTGAGGATCATTACACGATCTCCAGAAGTAGCTGTTTCCTTGTGTACTAAGTGAAGTGGTGAAGACTAACCACTCAATGAAGGCTGAATTATACCAAGTTTCATCATATGATTAAATTTAAGTAAGAGACTGGAAAAGGGGCTCAATGCACAAACGCAAAATTATAAATTTAAATTTAGTAGTGAGTAGTGAAACAATGAAATCAGGCATGGCTAATAATGATTTGAGAGAAGAGAGTAGTTATCAGCTTCTGTAGAATGAAGTGAAAATACTGGACAAAGAAGAACATTGGTGAGTTAAATATATGAAAGAATCAGCACATATGCTAGGCTCTGAGGACCTCCTTAGTAGGTATAGCATAGAAATAAATATGATATAGAAGCTGCTAATAAAGAAAGAACAATGAGAGCAGGTCTTCAACAGCAGCAACAGCTGTAACAAAAGAGAATAGCTTCAGTAAGTGCAGGCAATTATGACAAGCTGCAGCAGCACTCATCAGCAGGCAGGTTAGGTTTAAGGCTCCCATTTCTTCACAGAGTATTGTTTACATGGATTAAAGCATTGGTTTGGGAATTTGGCAAAATAGTAATTGTGAGTTCAATCCCTGGGTCAGATAGTGTGTATTTAAACCAGTAGAAACAGGGCGAGCACTAACTGAACACTGCTAAAAATAAGAATTAAATAAGATACTCCTAGACATGGGCAGAGAGACAAAAACAGTTTATCCCCATAGATTAAATAAAGGGTTCAGTTCAAAATTCCCTGTAGGTTATCTGGGTCAATATACATATATATGAATTTTGGGGCAGGGAGCATAACAGCTGAAACATTACAGTAACAACAACAAAGATGAGGACAATAGTTCACATGAATATAGTGTAAATTATAATTTTTAAAAATTGTACATTTTGCTTATATTTGTGATCAAATTATCAAATATGTTCATGAATATTTTTCTGACTATCTACTCACAAACATATTACTATTGACAGGAAGGGGTCCAAATGTTCTTTACTTAATTAAAACTCTTTTAAACAGAACCAACTGTTTTTGATTCTTTATGTGTAGACACTCTCTTTCATCTATAGCCATCAGAACATTTCTATGAAATTAATTTTAGGCTTTAGCTGCATATCTGACATTCTGTTGTAGAGTAATTTTCACAGTGGAGGCTTGTATTTCAATAAGTTGTCCTAAATTAGGTTCAACGTACAAAACGTTAGGAACTTGAAAAAAGAGTTAATGACGCAGCAATCTAGTTGTGATGGTTGATACTTCAATGTCCGACATCAACTGACTCACTCAACACCACTGGACTGCTGAAAGAAATATGTGGTGACTTTAAATGAAAAATCTCCAACAACAAAGATGGTCAGTGAATCTTCCTTCGCTAATGATAAAAAATGTTTTAAACCATATCTTTTTCTCTGGACCAACTAAACAAAGATTTTAACTCAACTAAAGACTATTTTTATTCCTTTTTGACTCTTTTGAATTCATGTACCATATATACTCACATATCATGCCACTTTTGAAGACCTAATTTTGAATCTAATTTTAAGAGGGTTGCATCATACACAAGATATAAAATTAGCATATGTCCTGATGGCCCTGGCTAAACTGTTGATCAAACTATATATCCATTTACTGTAGTGTTATGGTCCAATATCCTCGCACCACAGTTATGGTCCAAGGTTAGAACCAAGGAAGAACAACACGAACACAAGAGTAGAATAACAAAGATATATTACAACAGAAATATAGTACAAGAAGTTGAAGGTGTTAGTAATGACTGTCTGTCTGGTTTAGAATGAACTAATATTGTCTCGACTCGTTACACCATTCATTCATTATACCTCTTGAGAGGCGCAGTATTTATAGTGTCAGGAAGAGTCCATTATCGTTATAGTTAAGTTCCCATAACATGTAGTCAAATTAGCATCAAAATTAGGTCTTCAAAGGTTGCATGATATGTGAGTATATACAGTACTTATCTTTGTAAATACAAATGACTTATTTAACAGGCATGCCCATGTTTTCATTATTTTTATTTTATTATTGTTTGGAATTTAGACATTCAGATTTTTAATATAAAAAACCTGGAAAACTGAATTTCTTACACTATTTTTTTTTATTTCTGTGAGTGATTCACATTGGTCGGGAGGAAGTCCTAATGTCACATTTATTTTTAGCAATGGATTGATTGACTGATTTGTTTGTTTAACAGCATATCAATTCCTTATGAGTCATTTAATACTGAAATGTAATTTTCTTGAGAGCTTTGAAGTAATAAAAATATATGCTATTCTGCTTTCACAATTGAATACATGGTAGATGATACTCAGATTTTGTGCAAAATATCTTTGTGTGGCCATAATTACTAAAGATGGTGATGTGTGTTTTATGTTGTAGTTTTGTTGAAGTTATATTTCGGAATGCAGTTTGGTTTAAGTAATTGTCGGATATTATATGGATTAATGTCATGAAAATGTTCTTTCATGTTGATTGGTTGGTTGATTTTGTTTAATGGCATATCAACCTCTATGGGTTACTTCATGCCAAAATCTAAATATTTTGAATGCAATTGTATGCCCTCAACCACAGATATAATGTATTGTTGGTCATTCTGCTATAAAATGTATTATTAGTAATTCTATCCTAAATACGTATTGTGGGTAATTTTACTTTAAATAGGTATTGTTGGTAATTTTTATATAAAAATGTGTTACAGTTATTTTTATTATAAAAATGTATTTTCATAATGTTTGGTTTTTGTCTGGAGGTTCACTATTTGTCCATATCTGTGACCCTAACAGGTGCTACGACCAAGAGTCAGGGTGGACCTGGGAACAACAGTAATTAAGAGGTGGTTCTATGCTCCTCAAAACCTCCAATATTCTGATCATAGGCCTTGCTGCTAAATATAGTTTATCGTCATACCCAGGACTTTTAGCAATGGAAATATACACAGTAGACAGATTGTTAAATGTTGGTTTCACATATCTTGTAATCTTGTCAACCACTAGTTTATTTTGGGATATATTGTCTTCTATTGATACTAAGCTTATTTCTTTATCTTGTAGTCTTTGTATAAAGATCAAAAGATAATGTGTTGCATAAAAGTTTCAAACAAGATAACGTGCTGGATAAAAGTTTCAAACATCAAACAGCCAAGGTGAGTAGGCTTTCAATCCCCTAGTCTTCTGTAGTGAATAATAGTTATAAATCATCCATTCTGAAAGGAATGGACGTTTGTAATATATATATATATATATATATATATATATATATATATATATATATATATTTTAAAACATTTTATGTTTATACATTCTTTTATAGATACAAATATTTAAGTAAATGCACTTTTTATAATAAACAGTATTAATAACATTTACTGGCCTGAATGTCTGAGAAATTTTCATAGAAAATATTCATCCTCCGGTAAATATTATTAATACTGTTTATTATAAACAGAGCATTTACTTAAATATTTGTAGCTATAAAAAGAATGTATAAACACATAAAAATATCTTAAAATATATATATATATATATATATATATATATATATATATATATATATATATATTGTTGTGGTAGGATCCACCTAATTTGCATAGTGGAGTACTGACCATATAAATATGGTTGGTACCGGGAAGACGAGGGAAAGAATCAAGAGATTCAATCCAGAGACTCTGGTCTTCCCAAGAATATACAAAAGACTATATGTAAATAAATATTGTGTACACTTTCTTGTTCAATATATTTTGTTCTAAGTACATTTTGTGTTGTATTATTATTCCATGCATTAGTCAAGTTTCAACATATATATATATATATATATATATATATATATATATATATATATATATATATATATATATATGTTTGAGTGGGTGTGTATACTGTGCAATTCCAAATGAATTAATGGATTTTATTTTTTAATCTGACATATTTTTATTACTTCAAACATTGTTTTTTTAGTCAATACTGGTATTTGAGTAGACTTTCCCTTTTTTTTAAGACAGTATTTATTTCATCTACCGCTCTTCACAATCAAGCAAAATAGAACCTTTCTTGATGGTGAAGATCTTTGTAGCTGAGCAGTCAAAACATGTCAGATTAAATGATGTTTCCTCTTGCAAAGATGGACACAGGTTTTCTTGGGTTTGCAAACCAGTAGATGAAATAGATACTGTTTAAAATAAATGAAGCAACTACTCAAATTCAGGTATCCACTAAAAAAAAATGTTTAAAGTAATAAATAAGTTATCGCAAACAGCCGAGCAGTTGTGGTGTTAGATTCTTAATCTCTGTTGCAATCACTGGTGACATGGAAGCAACTATATAATGTTTTTGGCAATACAAATTACCTCTTACTGTGCAAAATATAGTCACAGTCCTGTCATTGTAAAAACAAAAAAGGGTTTATATTTCAGCAGTTACAAAATTATTTGCTTTTTTTCTATATTTTAACAATTGCCAAAGGAAAACTGGACTAATTGTTGAAATGTAATGACTAAATGAATTCTAGTATGCATCATATGAGAAAAATGTCCTCATTACTTAATTTCTTATCTGAATGGCAAACAATTTGGGACGGTGGGATAAAAAATATCAAGCTTCCATATAGATTTAGCAAATACAGAAATTTATAAATGAAACTAGAAATTGCTAAGATAAAATTGCAAAGTATCATTATGTCAGGTCACTCTATGAGTTCTACTGCTACCATATAACCCAGTAATAACTCTCACATGGACTAAACCATTTCCTCTATCAGACTTTTCTGGTGAGGAGGGTGGATAGACACTCAGCAGAATTAAAAACAAGACAAAGGTGGATGGTCCTTTTTGAAGGGTCAATAACCATCTACTACAATGAAGCTGAACTGGCTATATAGGCAGCCAGTAGAGTGATGACACAGCATCGTTGGGCAGGAGGCTTCCTAGACTGAAGTCAATGGCCAGGATAGAGGGTTTCCCTGATGAAATCAATGGCTACATACCTGTGACCAAGACAAGCATTCAAGTTAAAGGACATTGGTTATGATTTGAACTGTTTAGAAATAGGTTCCACCAGATCCAATTTCACAAGACACACTATGTATGAATAGCTCTCTAGCTTTCAACCCAAGTATATGGAGAGAACCTGTCAGGTGCACCTAAGTATATGGAGAGAACTTGTTAGATACATAGCTGTACAGTGGCCTTAGGACCACATCCACTAATGGGACTGATGGTCATCGTTATAACTAAGCAAACACACTAGTCAACAGGTATCCACACATCCACTCAAACAGAATGTGACAACTAAATATACTAATAACCAACACAAAGACTAGGTATAACAATGTTATTAAAAATTGAGGCCATTTGTAAGATTAGAGTTGTCAGAAGGTTTTGTAACACCATCAAATTGCCAGTTTGTTTTGGAAGTTATCAGTTTGCAGTGGCTTTGTCTCCTTTGTTGAAGAAGGGTATTTTCTTGTGTTGGAAGGAGATATATATTTATATGATTTTTTTTAATCATTTCACCCCAAGCAAGATAATAAAACCACTAAGATGCAAGGGGTTACTGAGTGTGAAATTATATGAGAAAAGAAAAACATTACAGAGAGAACAATAAAAGAATAGGAATTAAGAAGATAACAATTGACATTGCATTTAAATTTTTGAAGATCAAACTTGACTGGAAAGCAAAAAGCTGAAAGAGAGTTCCACAAGTGAGAAGTGTGAAAGAAGAAGAAACTGTCAGCATAGAACTTATGGTTACATCTTGACATTTCAACTGTAAAATGATGAGACCTAGCTGCCAGTCTAGTCGTGTGCTTAAATTCATAAAGTTGAGGTACCAAAGGGAAAAGGTCATCAGAACAATTACCATGAAAATATTTAAAGTTACATTATGGTGATGAGAAAGTAACTGAAGCTCAGATGCCAGGTCAGGTCCAATAACATTGCAAATTCTTCTTTGGATTTTATCAAGAATCTTTAAATACATTGCAGAAGCACCGGATCAGATACAACAATAATATTCACTCCATAGATGAATGATAAACTTATAAATGTGCAAGACAGATTTTGGTAAGAAAAATTGTCTAGCACCATACAGTGAACTAATTTTGCTAGCAGAAGACCTAGCAATTGATTCAATATAAATTTTCCATTTCATTTCAGTGGAAAACATTAACCCGAGAAGGGGCAATGAGTCATTCTCCTGAAAATTAGTAACAATGTAAGTCTGAGGATAGACATTAATGCAAAAAGATCTAGAAGAGTGGATGTTCAAGACAACTTTCATTCCACAATTTGATAAGAAAAATTGAAACATATCAAAAATTAATTCAGAAATACCATAACCTTTCCGTATTTGAAGAAGACCAGGATGCTAAACCATGTCAAATGCCTTTGAGGTATCCAAAGCAACAGCAGCCAGAGCTTCATCAGCCTTATCTAAACTTTGATAGACTCTTTCAGCAATAACTGTTAATACATCAGCAGTTGACCTAGAGAAGCAAAAGCAATATTGCTTGTCTGAAAAAAAGATCCCAAGAGGAGAGATGCTTAATCAATCGGGAGTTAATTAGATCCTCTTCCACTTTGCCAAAAAGAGGTAGAAGTCTAACAGGCCAGTAGTTAAAAGGATCAGAGGGTTTGCCTGAGTTCTGAAAAACTGGAATTACAGATGAATATTTCCTACAAGCAGGGAAGCAAGAAGCACCAAGGCATTTATTATATAGATTAGAGAGAACAGGATTCAGTTTTGAAGAACATTTCTTAAGGATGATTACTGGGATACCATCAAGTCCACATTCTTTGTGGAAATCCAGTTTAGAGATGATAGCAGAAACCATGAATGGAGTTATATTGTGTATCACACAGTAATGACTAAATGGAAAGTCAAGCAAAGATAATTCAGAGGAGTCAAGAGTAGAATTTGAAGAGAATTTATGTACAACTAGCAGTAGAGCCCGGCGTTGCCCGGGGATGTAACAGTAAGAGATAGATCAAGTATCAACCATCATAAAGACTGAAAAATAAAATTGACAAAGATTATTGTTTAAGGTTGACAGACACGCATGTCTTAATTAGATTTTTTTTTTTTTTTACGAATTGGTCAAACCCAAATTCAAACAAAAACATTGTTTACAATCGTTATGAGTCTATCGATTGGTGAATAGAATTTTATTATAAACAATTGTCTTGTAAATGGAATTTTTAAAGCATTCTGAATGTAAAAATAAAGAAAAAAGTGTGCAAGATAATAAGAAACACTACCTGTCAAAAAAAAAAAAAATGAAGTTTTGTTGAAATTGGTTGAAAAATGTAGGAAATTCAATCCCATATATAAAGGAACACACACACACACAAACAACCTGGGTTTTATAATAAGTATAACTCGATATGAGTTGTCCCCCTTTCATTCTGCAAAAGCGATGCCTCTTAATCGTGTTTTCAAATTGATTTTGTGCAAAAACAATTGTGTTTTTCCAATTTTTGGCCCTGTCAGAACCACCGCAAGGTAATTTTACATAGTCCTGTGAAGTTTTGTTGAAATCGGTTGAAAAATGTAGGAAATCCAATCCAATATATAAAGGTACAGACACATACACACACACACAATCTACGTTTTATAATAAGTAAGATTTATGTATTTTCTATTTTATCAGCAGAAGATGTTAACACCTCAAATTTAATGAAAAGAGGAAGGTTAGAAAACTTACTTTTGTTTAACACACTAATATAGAAATGAACTTGTTAAAGGCTATATCAGTGTTTCTCAATAGTTTTGACTTCAGAGCACACTTGTAGAATAACTAAAATACTGGGGAGCATTTTAAATTTTAATAAGAAAAATTAATCGTAAAATTTGAAAATAATAAAGAAATCTCCTGAAATAAGCATTTATTTTAAGACATTACATTGTATATTTAAGTGGTAGAGTTTTCATTTAAAGGGATTTATGAAGAATCTGCTATTTTCTTAGAGTGACCAATAATGACTGATTTAATTCTCTTGAGGAAGGCAAAATGGAAAGGATTATCCATTGCTTCTTAAAGATTATGTATTTTGGTATCCATTTTAAAATATCAAATAACAAACACTTGACTTAGACATGGAAGCCATGTGCTTGGTGTCTCTAGCTTTTTAAAAATAAAGATTTTTAAATATAAAAATAATTCATAAATTACTCTTCTATTAACTTGGGGTACACCTCACTGCCTTCCAGGGTTCTTTAGTGCACCTGGACACACTGGTTGCTGATCTATACAATACTCTATTCCTTATCTACATAAATGATCTTCCTGATGCCATAAATTCCCAAGTTGGCATCTACGCAGATGACACCACAATTTATTCCTGCCTCAAAAACAAATCTAGTGTCACTGACAAAAATAACCTGGCCGTGCATCTCAAAAAGGACCTCCAATCGGTTGTGAACTGGGGCAGGAATTGGCTGGTCAACTTTAATGCTTCAAAAACAAAACTGCTCTCTATTAATCACCACAGAGATCCTTCCCTGCCCTCCATTTGAATGTCTGATGCTTAAATTCTCGAGAGCACCTCTCTGCGGCTGCTTGGTCTCATGTTGACGGCTGACCTGAGATGGAACAAATACATTGAGTCAATTGCTTCGTCCACCGCAAGGAAAGTTGGCTCCCTGCGCCGCGCCGGGAAATTTTTATCCCTGGAATCAATCCTCCAGATCTACAAATCAACAATTCGCCCTTGCATGGAGTATTGCTGCCATATATGTTCTGGAGTCCCTTCTGTTTGCCTTGGGGTTCTTGATAGGCTCCAGAGGTGGATATACAATATAATTAGCCCTGTTCTGGCATCTCGTCTATAGTCGCTCTTTCACAGACGTGCCGTCACCTCTCTCTGTCTCTTTTACAAATACTTTCATGGCAATTGCTCCAAGGAGCTGCATTCGCTGGTTCCCAGACTTCATGAGTTCAAGCGCCCAACGAGGCTGGCATCCCACTCTCACCCCTTCACTGTCGAAACTCCTAAATGTAGCCGTCTCTTCTACTCCAATAGCTTTATGTCTTGCACCTCTCACCTGTGGAACTCCCTTCCCTATTCCAGTTTCCCTGAGAGCTATAATCTCCAGCTATTCAAATGTAATGTCAATCAACATCTCCAGTTGCCTTGATCTATCCACTACCCTCCTCCTCATCCTTTCTTCTATCACTCCTATCTTGCTCTAAATTTTCTGTAACCCCTTGTGTCCTAGTGGCTTCCTGCCTTGCTTGGGGTGAAACGCTTAAAAAAAAAAATTAAAAAAATCTTATTCTGAAAGGGAACAAAGACTAAGCCTTTATTATGTGTAGACACAAAGACACAAAAAATACCAATTTCTGTAATGTGGATTTTTTTCTCTTGGAACATTCTCCAGATATCTTAGTGCTTTGTGAAACTAATTTAAACACTTCTATTGCTACCAATAAATTCTCTCTTCCAGGCTATGTTTCTTTTTATTGAAAAAAATTCTAGGATATATATCCATAATCTAGTTGTTTGTATTGGAAATATTATAGTGGACAAAAATGGATTTTTTTACAATCAAGAGACAGTATAATGATAGCATTATGTTGTATATGGCACGTGATTTGTTGGAAACTAAGAAGTCTCCTAAAGGGGAAAAAAGACACATGTCTTGTGCTATCCAATTATTAAAGAGGAAAAGAAGATAGAAAGGGTTTATATTGTTTCCTTTTATACTTTTTATGGGTGTCAGAACTTCCCTAGCAGACAAATTGGGGTAATCCCACAGTGCCAAGGTAATAAAATGGTCCTTGTCTAATGTGTGGGAATATTAAAAGTAGAGTTTTAACTTGAGATTTTTATACCTATTAAGGTATTTAGCAGAATTCCCACTCATTCCAAATATGGCACAATGCCTTTTTTAATATGGGGTCTCATGCATAATACTTCAGTTTTTTTTAGGAGTTAATATATTTTCAATGCTCACATCTTTAAGGCTGAAAATGTTAGTTGTTAGGTAGTTGTTAATGTGTATATGAAATAAGCTTTGGAGTAAAGGGTTGTAAAAAGTGAAAATACTTTTGTACACTTTAAATTTATTGGCAGTCACATTCAAATTTAAGATCTACCAACTTCTAATAAATTAACATATAATCATAAATTATAAGACATGATAGCCATATTAACAGCTAGTATGCATCTGTCATTCCTTTTGGAGATTAAGATAATACAATCTTTCAAAAATTCATGTATTTGAACTGAGCTTATCTTAGTTAAATAAATACATGATTCAGCTTTCAGTCTTTTCCAAGAATTATACTGATCTTCTTTACAAACTGATGCAACTGGGAAGAACTGGAAGGGAGATTTTCATATAATAATGCATGAAATTAGATTTCTCTTTCTGAAATTATAAATATTACAATAACATGAATAATATGGATGTACATGTAGCATAGTGGTTATTGACATGGCAAATGGAATCAGGTGAGGTTGTTGCATTCAATTTTACACAACTGCCCTAGTGAAATGTATGAATCCAGCTTATAAAATCTGCTTGGTACTGAAACCACAGTATTATCACCCCATGTGGTTTTTGTTAAACAGTATTAATGATAACTGGTGCTGATGATGTTAGTCACTTCCTGCAGATAAAAAGTTGTCCAAGAAGAGAAGCTGAAAAATAGTCTGAGAAGAGAAGATGAAAAGTGTTTTAAGATAAAAATTTGGTTGAAAGTAATGCAGGCATTTCAAATAAGAAATAGTGATTCTTAAAAAATATTTAATCTTTTCTAAATCATTTAATAAAGTTTGAGTTATAGATCTTATAGCCTGTAGCTGAGTATTTAAAACACTAAGCCACCATACAGTGTATTTCCATTGTCTGTTCCAGGTGTGAATAACATCATACCAAGAAGCTATTCATTTTTCTGTTTTATTGCATTACTCTTTTTATAAAAAGAAAACAATTGTGTTTCCTTATTTCTTTTGTATTAATGGCAACATATTGTGTTCTTGATTACAATTGGTCTTGCTTTGAATAGACCTATGTAGAAATTTCCTTGCTTTGATTCTTGTCATGAAAAGAAATAAAAAACAATATGAATATAAGCACTGACACCTCACAGCCAGATTAAGAAATAAAACTTATAAAACTATATTTATGTTTATTGGGAGTAAATAAAAAATAACAAAAGCACACATGTTTTTTTTATTGTTTTTTTTTTGGCGGGATCTATTATATTGTCATGGTTCTTTTTACTGACACACTCAGCTTAACCAAGTGCTTTGTTGATGTCAACTTTCTCTTCCGGGGGGGTCGCTGGTCGGATAGTACAAAAAATAATAATAAAAAAGCATCCTACTCAATTTCAAACATCAGACCATTTTTACCAACCAGTTTAGGCTTTTAATAAACCAATAGATCAGAATACTACTCATCCATATCCATAAAATTGTCCTATAGATAAATTGTATTCCAAAGCCATTTTGTAAATGAGAATGAAAAAAGATATATAATTATATATGTGCATATATACACATGTATATATCAATCTACAATAATCATAAATCCCTACATAGTAATTGTATCTGTCTATATTTCTGAGATGAGGCATTGTAATTATTTACACTATTTACATTGTCCAGACTGTTGTCCTCATCTTTGTTACCATATTCAGAGTTCTGTTCGAAATTCCAATCACCTGAAAAAGGCAGGAGTGTAAAACATCATACATATGGTAACAAAGATGAGGACAACAGTCTGAACAATGTTAATAGTGTAAATATAAATGGTATTTCAAAGCCAATGGCAATTAGAATCAATACACATATATAATTGTATGTAAGTATATATGTCTATCAACAGATTTATCTATCTACAACCCTATCATAAATCTATATAAACTGTATTTCAAAGGTATTGTTTTGTAAATGGGATTAGAATTAACAAATATATAATTGTATATATCAAGTTTACCATCTGAAATCAAAGTTGAATTCTTCAGAGCTGCAGTGAAAACAGTTCTGTACAGCTCCAGTGTAGAGATTCTAATGAATGCTTTGAACTTGATAGGGCTCCTACCAAGATGCTGAGAGTGATGGAAAATGTGAGTTGCCAGGAACATATGACTCACTAAATGCTCTATGGTGATTTTTCAAAGCCAACAACTACAATTGCTGAAAGAAGAGAAAGATTCAATGGACATTGCTGAAGAAGCAAGTATAAAATCATTCATAAAGTTTTACTCTGGGAATTCATGCAAGGGCAACAACCTTTTGAGAGTCCAACATCTATCTTATTTCCCCAACTGATTAAAGGAGCAACTGCGAACATCAATGGAAGACTATAATATATGGAGAAAACTGATCATGAATATCCACCTGTAGTTGATCCAGAAGGAATGTCTATTATATATATATATATATGTGTGTGTGTGTGTGAGTACAGAGTGCAATGAGTAAATGATATATATATATATGTACAGAGTAATGAGTAAATTGTCGCCATTTTATGTTTTTAATTTCATATATGTGCATTGTTTGTTTTTGATTTTGTCAACTACACAGTATAGTGGCATCAGTTGGACATCATCTGTGAGCAAAAGAGGATGATGCAATTCACTCCTCCAGAAATTTGGAAACAGCATGTTGTAATACTTGGCATTTGCACCAGAAGCTCCAATACAAACATTTTAGAGTGTCTGGATGTCAATCTGAGGACAGTGTAGAGGATTCGGAAAGAGTTGGATGAGTCTAATGGTGCTTACAAAGTTATTTGAAGTGATAACTAGTGATGTTGATGTTATGCCTCCATTCATCTTCCCACAGAACCTCAGACTCAACATGGAGGCCTACATCTAGTACTTTGAGGAGGTCATGCTACTCTGGTTCAAGAGTGTGACTTCTGGAAGATCCTATGTCTAGCAACAGGACTCTGCACCATTCCACCCAGGTAGGAAACCACAGTCATGGCTGTAAGACAATTTCTGCAACCACATCACCCCTTACATCTGCAGACTGCAACCCCCTTGATTATTATGTATGGGGTGCAGTTGAGCAAGAGACCAACAAAACTGCTTGTAACACCAAAGATGAACTGAAGGCAAGGATTATGTCAGTGTTTACTAACTTAAACAAGGAGACTGTCAAGAAGAGTTGCAGGAGGCTGTGGTTGAAGCCAATGGTGATTTTATTGAATAAATTTACTCCTTAGTATTTCAAGATATTTTTGTGTAATGATGGTAAATATATCTGTTAGATAAGATGTCAGTGTTATTTTCATTTTTGCATAACTTAGATTTTTGCATAATTTATCCATCACACCCTGTGTATATATATATATATATATATATATATATATATATATATATTGAGAGAGAGAGAGAGAGAGCTAAATAAATATTGATATATATATATATAGAGAGAGATAAATAAATGAAGTGATAAACAAACAGCAGTATGTTGGAGATTTGTCTTCACCCACTTGTAGATATGGACTCAACTGGATGATTATTTGTGATATAATAGATAAAGATGTAGTGTAATTTTAGCAATGTTTGTGACATAATAGGTAAAGATGTAGCATAGCTGTGGCAATGTTGCTGTGATTGCCATAGAGCACAGACATAGTTGAACACTGACTATAGAAAGATAGAGCAACTCTCTGAAGTTGCAACTGTTATAATTTCTTCTTGGGTAACTAAGTCAGTTCAAATTTGATATCATTGGTATATGAGAATTGTATATGCTTATGTAATTCAACAGTTGGTGACTTTATGTTTGCAACCTTTCCTGGTGTTGATGGCTTGTTCCAACAAGATAATATAATGGCCCCCCCACTCCCTTATGTGCAGATGACACAGAACTGTTTCCAGGAATGCTCAAGTTGATTTTGTTGTACTTTATAGCACCCATATATATGGGACATGCTGTAGACCTCACGAAATTCAGTACATTGGCTCCTAATTAACATAACCCTTTTATAGATAGCTCTGGACCTTACCTAGATAGATATACTTACACAATAACTTCAGTACCTAGCCGTCATTATTAAGAGGAAAGGAGAATCAATACATTATGAGGTAGCTGTCTGTAATTTTTTCACTTTAGTTTATATATATATATCCATCTGTATCCCTATGAAAATTAAAATCAAACATTCAAACATGTAGATGTCTGAGTGTCACTCTCTTTTCCTCTCTGTCTTTCTGTCTGTCTGTCTGTCTGTCTCTGTCTCTCCTATATATAAATATATATATATATATATATATATATATATATATATATATATATATATGCACATTTCATTGAATACGACAGACAAGGTACTTTTTATTTAGTTTTTTATACAATTTCTCATGCAATCTAATAAAGTTTTTCTTTTCAGATGATAAATTATATAAAAACTGTCCAAATGTTCTTTTTATCCAAGCGCTTTCAGCTATACATTTAGCCATTTTCAAGGATTAAATATTTTAACTGTTAAATAAGAAATAGTTTGTTGTATGTATGTTTTATAAAATGTTTTCATTTTTCAAAACATGGTCAAGATATTGTGTCCATGTTCATAGTTGATATTATTGAGTGTTAGTTTTTTTGTTTTTATTAATACTGCTTCCATTATTTTTTAACCTTTTTTTGCATGTAGATGATGCTATTATATTTGTGTTGTCAACAAGTATGTTATGAATAGTGTCCGGTAGGTTTCCATGAATATTTAAATGAGTTCTAATTGAGCTATGGTTAGAAAGGTGTAGAGTGAGTCTCTCTCTCTCTCTCTCTCTCTATATATATATATATATATATATATATATATATATATATATATATATATATATATATCAGTGTTAACCTCAGTGTCCACTTTTGTATTTACATATGCTCTATCCCTGATACTTTTTTACTTGATATTTTACCCATAAATATGGCATATCTTAAAACTATATTTTTATCATATAGGGTAGCTACTATCATTTTCTAAGCATGCCCATCTGCTCAGGCAGCTTGCCAATTCCTCATTGCAGACACCTGCTCAGACACATTTGCATTTACTCAATACCCACAAAACTCACCTGTGGTTTATACTGCAACTATGCTGAACAGACCTTACTTACAGTTTCTGAGAGAATGCACATAATCTGACATGATTAGTGATTTGAACACCATCAGAATGCTGAAACTCTCAGTCATGGTGACTTATGACTTGCTGTTGGTACATCCTTTGATGTCTTCTGAACAGTTTCACTCATAAGCCTTGGGTTAACCCATGTTATGATTTTTAGGCACTTTCCAAAATTGCTGCATACTGAGATCACCTTACCAGATTGATAACATCAAAAAGTGAGAAATCGACCATGGCAAGATTTGAACCTAGGCCTCATGGTCAGAAAACAAATGTTCTTACATTTTTCTTTTCTTTTAAGACTTCCTTTTTGCACACATATTCTGTCCAGGATATTCATACCATTCATCAGTGTAAACACATCTATATGTATACACATTATTTATTATTTTACAGTTGAAATGGCTAGATGTAACTGTAAGTTCTATGCTAACAGTTTCTTCTATTGCACTTCTCAGTTGTGGAACTCTCTTTTGGCTTCTTGCTTCCCAGTCAACTTTGATCTTCAAAAATTTAAATGAATTGTCAATCATTATCTTCTGTCATCTTAGTTCTAGTTCTTTTATTGTGCTCTCTCCTTAATAGTGTTTTTCTCATGTTCTCTAATAATAACCCCTCGCATCTTAGTGGCTTTATTGCCTTGCTTGGTTCGAAATGATTATATATATCTGAAGGTAGTTTAGACTTAAAGAAAACTTTCTTAAATCTATTAACAAAAATAATATTATATTCAGTAATAAAAGATAAACCCATTTATATGAAAGAGAGATAATTAAGAAAAATATAAAAATTAATATACTGAAATGATTATATTTATCTTATGATGAAGTATCTCATGTTAAATGAGATGTTAGATGAAATACTTCATCCTAAGATAAATATAATCATTTCAATATATTAATTTTTATATTTTTCTTAATTATTTTTTCCTTCCTCTGTTTAAACATTTTTATTTCAATATTGCATCATCCATTGACTGGTTTGAAAATCCTTATAAATTATTATTTCAATTTAAAAGGTGATAATGATTATCACCTGATGTAATCTTAATTCCTATTGTATGATATATATATATATATATATATATATATATATATATATAGATAGATAGATAGATAGATAGATAGATAGATAGATACAAGAAGTTACAGAATTAATATATACAATTGAAGAGCTTTGGTAATTATCCTGCCAGAAATATGTATTTATTTTATTTCTATGTATAGATTTGGACAATGTTAATGTTCATCTAGATCACAGCTGGCTCTTTTCACAAAAATAAATCTGTTTTAAGGAAAAACTCATAACACACTTTAGCAAATGAATATATTGTCAAGCTTTGTGAAATATGTAAGCATGACCATTCTGGAGATCTCATTTGTGACACATGTTTACCTGATAGGTTCTGACTTCAACAAACCTTGAGCAGATGGTTTAAGAATCAATTTTTTCATAAGTGTGCCATGTCTGCGATAAATTTTGTTGATATTTATAGATTCAGTAAAAAGTGTTCCTCTTTTATGGATAGTTTTACTTTATCCTTTTTTACTTACCTGCAGTCAAGGCCAGAAATAGACAATTGATAACTTTACTTATCTCCAAGTGTGAATGTAGGGATACTGACTCTTCAGAGAAGCCATAAAAAGTACTCCCTTTAAATGAAAACATGAAAGTTCTTGATGTAATAAGGAAGGAAAAACATCATATACTTAGGTGCCTAAAGTAAGAACAAATCTTGTATTCATCACTTAACTTTTATTAAAGTATAATTAGGAGGTAATTGAATGACAAAATGTGAAAAATTCTTTACAGTATTTACATTGTTCGGATTGTTGTTCTTATCTTTATTGTCATATTCACAACATTTTGGCCGTTGTACACTTGGGCCCTCTTCAGGTGATATATGTTGGAATAATTAACTCATAGCTGGGGAGAGAAGAGGTGGATTCATACCTTTCTTAAAGGTATTTTGGCATGTGAATATAGCAAACCCAACTGGAATTGGAACTCTACTCTCCAATTAACAATTCTGAGCCATTATCTATTGGAAGTCAATTCATACATTTCTCAAGGTTAGTTGACTGATTTTATTTAGTAGCATATCAACCTTTATGGATTATTTAATGCTGAAATCTAAATATTTTTTAAAAAATTGATGGCTTCAACTAAATATATTTTGAATGTTGTCAACTACAGATAAAATTTATTGCTGGTCATTTTGCTTTAAAATTGGATTATTGGTAATTTTACTTTAAATATGCACTGTTGGTAACTTTTTTATTGCTGGTATTTTTGCTATAAAAATGTATTTTATACTTTCATAGTGTTTTGTTTTTGTTTGGAGGCTCACTATTTGCCCATATCTGGGACCCTAAGAGGTGCTACCACCCTGGGACTGGGTAGACCTGGAACCAACAGCAATTAAGAGATGGTTTCCATGTTTCTCAAAACCTCCAATGTCCCGATCAGAAGCCTTACTGCCAGATGTAGTTTATCATCATACTCAGGATTAAATTGTCAGTTATAGTTCTCTTGATGAATGCTAAAAATACACTGGACAGAACATCAGAAGCCTTGTTTCCAGATGTACCTTTCCCAATGGTATTTGCACGTAAGTGAATATAATGACCCCAACTGGAACTGAAACCCCAATTAACAATTCCTGGCTATTATCCATTATATCACTTGCACATCCAAGCTTACAGCACCTGGTATTGACCAAGTGGTGACCCATCAAGGTACTGATCAGTCAACATTGCTTCACTTCAATGATCATACAGGAATCAGTGTTTTAACATGATATGGCCATAAGCCTATCTTCTTGTGCATATGACTTTTGTGATTGTGATTTTTTTCAATATACATATATCTGTTTCTTTGCACAGTTTTGCATGTTTGTTCCATTTGTGTATCATATTTGAATATTTGTTCCATTTTGGTGCATCTTTTTCTTTTATATATATTTTTTGCATTTGGTTATATATGCTTTTTGTGTATGTTTTTATGTGTGTGTTTTTCATGTGTTTATCAGCATGTGTGAATATATGTACATTTGTGTGTATGTATTTGTGTTTCTTGCATGTTTATATCTCTATGCATATGTCTCTATATTTATCTCTCTTTAAGTATTTATGTAATGTGTCAATAAAGTCACTACCATGTTTGAAATGCATAATGGAAAACAAGTAGAATTAGATTAATGAAAAAATGTTTTTTCTTACCAAATCATAAAATAAGTAAAATTATTATTTCTTTAAAGATAAGTCAAAATTGTCAAAGTAAATCTTTCATGAAAACTTTGAAAAGGATTTTGACACATTTCAAGTGTTATTGAATTTGCCTTTTTTTCTTTTTTTTTTTTTTCTTAATGAAATTCTTTAAATCCTGACATCTTTGGAGTTTTCTGTTGTGTAAATAAAACAGACAAATATTTCAGTTTATAATGAAGCTTTATTCAAAGCAATTCAACAACTACACATATGTGAAGTTTAAACATACATAACTTTTTATACTAGAATACTTTGACGAGGAGTGACTATGGTTGTTTTCAACATGTAAACTACATTCTTAAGATACTGTTTTATACTAAATACAAGTGTCATCTGTAATAGTCATGCTGGTGGGGATTTTTAGAAGTACTTTTTTTTACCAAATAAAGAGTCACCTAGAATAGTCATGCTGGTGGGTATTGTTTATTATCTTCTTTGATCTGGAGTTGTTGCATATACATAGACACCATATTGGTTGACACTGGCTCTTTGTAAATGGCTGAATGGTAGCAGAGCATAGTTTCAATCTATGAACCTCTGGGTTATAAGCCCAACACACTTCCACTGCACAGTGAACAGATTCAATATGCATTGAGAACAAGAACAAGAGATTACATGTCAAAAATATACCAAAATGGAGATACAGTTTACTACAAAAGAGAGGGAATGCTATCCTGGAAGGGACCTGGTTGTGTGATCAGAGTGGAAAGTCAAACAGTGATGGTGAAACATAGATCAGTGTACATAAGGGTTCATCCAAGCTGTTTAATGCATGAGAATGTGGAATCTGAAACCAATACAATACAAATAAGAACTCACCAAACAAGAATGAAACAGACCAGTAGAATCACTGTTTCTAATCAATCTGAAGTAATTCAAGACTCTATAGACTATGATGAGTCACAAGTCTTGAGTGACACCTTCTATCCAGGAAGCCAACTATCTAAAAGCCACTAACATGTTCTAGCAAGAACAATAAATGGTGAATGGACTGAATATGCCATCATTTCCTGGGCAGGTAAAGCAAGAGGCAATTATGCTGACTGGGTAAATGTTTATCACAAAACTTAGATAAAGCTTTAAGTATTGTTTGGAAGAAAACTGTCAAAGAATGGAAGGAGATTCCAGCCTGAAGAAGGTTTGATTACCAACTCCCATTCTCCAGAAACATTAGAGGCAATGTTTAAACAGCTCAAAAATGAGAGATTACAATGTATATAATGAAGTTGAAGACATTGGCCAGAAATTAATCTCAGTGAGATGGGTGACTACAGAAAAGAATGGTAAAATAAAAGCTAGATTAGTAGCTAAAGGTTTTGAATATAAAGAGATTATTAGATCAGACTCTCCAACCTGCTCAAAAATGGATCCTTGGGTAATAATAGCAGTGGCAGCATAAAAAAGATGAAAAATTAATTCACTGGGCATACAAAATGCATACCTACAAGGACAAGAACTTGACAGAAATGTATTTCTGAAGACACCACCTGAGGCAAATACAGATAAAATTTGGCAGTTGAGAAAAAGTATGCATGGTCTCACTGAAGCAGCAAGAATGTGGTATTTGCATATTTCTAGAGAGCTGATGATGAGAAAGAGCAGATATTATGAAGCTATTTTTTTCTCTCATTGTGAGGGACGTCTGCATGGTGTTATGTCAGCTTATGTAGATGATTTCTTTTGGGTTGGAACTGATTGATTCAAGTCTTCAGTAATATTCCCTTGTAAATAAGTTAGAAAGCCATGAAGTTGTTTGTAAATTTTTTAATTTTTTGTTATTATTGTATTTTTTAATTTATTTTCCTTCTTTGTCATTTATTTTCTCTTCTCCATTGCTATTTTCCATCCTGATTATGTGTCATCCGGATGTGGTAGGATGTTGTTTGTAAATGTTTAACTCTTTGTTACTAATTTTTTTGATTTTTTTTTTCTTGGTTTTGTCTCTAATGTTTTCATTTATCCTTTCTTCTTTCTCTTCTCCATTGCCATTTAATAATCAAACTTTTTTTATTCAGCCCCTCCCCACAAATTGTTTACTTTAGAATATGCTTACCTACTGTTATTTATCAATGCTGAAAATGAACTTCTACCATTATGGTCGTTGTCATCGGAACTTATACTAGGTTACTTAATATGAACTCTGCTACATTTTGTTTAGAGTCTAATAGGCTCACCTATCGTCCAGTCTGCACTCTTTCCATGTCTATTGAACAGGTGTAGAGGTCTATCCCTTTTTCCCTGTTCAGAATATAGTTTACTGGTTCTCTTTCTTTCCCTCTTTCTTTCTTTCTTTCTTTCTTTCTTTCTTTCTTTCTTTCTTTCACCATGGCCACAGTGATTTAACTGTCTCATCTTTTTGGTGATCAGACTAACCAATGGCTGTCACTTTACATTATGATGGTACCGGGTTTGCTGGCTGCTGCTTCTGACTGGTCATTAGGAGCCCAAACTCTTTATTAGTGCTTGAAGAGGTTTCTCTGATCAACAGTCGCATAATATCAGGCTATCTGTAGTGCCATGTCACACATGGGTAGTTGTCCCTGCATGTATTTCCAGTGAGCAACCCTGAGGCCACATTATACTCTGCTCTCAGTTACACGCTGGCTGGTTTATATTGCCATTGACGACAGATAGTAACAATTATGGTGGTATTTACCCTCTCTCCTCAAAATATATCTCATGAAAATCATAACAAAAAGAAATAAAACTAAACCAGCTAACAAAAACAAAAAAAAACAATGGAATGTCGAACTGAACGCTTTATTTCGCTCACTGGGGTAGATTGTTCTAGTTCCACGTGCCATGTTTAATGGATGTCAGTTATCAGTTACCCTCTCCAAGTTTTCCACTGACTTAACCGGGTATTAATTTTTTTGTTATTATTGTATTTTTTAATTTATTTTCCTTCTTTGTCATTTATTTTCTCTTCTCCATTGCTATTTTCCATCCTGATTATGTGTCATCCGGATGTGGTAGGATGTTGCTTGTAAATGTTTAACTCTTTGTTACTGTTGTAATTTTTTTGATTTTGTTTTTTTTCTTGGTTTTGTTTCCGATGTTTTCATTTATCCTTCCTTCTTTGTCATTATTTTCTCTTCTCCATTGCCATTAAATAATAAAACTTTTTTATTCAGCCCCTCCCCACAAATTGTTTACTTTAGAATATGCTTACCCACTGTTATTTATCAATGCTGAAAAATTAAGTTTTTCCATCCTGATTTTTTAGTTGGTAGTAGCCATCAGAACTTATACTAACTCATTACTTAATATGAATTCTTTCCCAATATTTTTTACAGGTAGATATGCTCACCTGTTTTCTAGTCCATACTCCTTTCATGTCTATTGAACAGGTGTAGAGGTTCATCTCTTGTTCCCTGTTCAAGATATAGTTTAACAGTTCTGTTTCTTTCTTTCTCTTATCAGGGCCTCAATGATTTAAGTGTCTTAAATTTTTGGTGATCAGATTAACCAATGGCTGTGACTTTCCATTATGAGGGTACCGGGTTGGTAGTTTGCTGGCTGCTGCTTCCAACTGATCGTTAGGAACCTGAACTCTTTGGTAGCACTTAGAAAGGCTGCTCTGATCAACAGTCACCTAATATTGGGGTATCTGTAGTGCCATGTCACACATGGGTAGGTGTCCCTGCATGTATTTCCAGTGGGAAATACTGAGGCCACATTAGGCTCTGCTCTCAGCCACACACTGATCACTGACAACAGATAGTGACAATTATGGTGTTTTTTCTTGTCTCTCCTCAAAACATATCTCATAAAAATCACAACAAAAAGAAACAAAACTAAACCAGCAAATAAAAAACCACCTACCTCCCTCGATCTTTCTTTCTCCAATATTTGAAGTACCCGTTCCAACTTCTGCAGTGTAGAATCTTTCCCTCTTGGAGCGGTCGCCAGATATCTTTGCTATTCTTCCATTGCAACCAATGAATACCTGGTTCCAGGGTGTCTTCCCTTTTGCCAAAAAGATTCCAGCATTCATATGCATAGCCTTTGTGTTTACATCCAGGATAATCTGCTGATAGCTAGAGAATTGTCTCTTGCGTTCACTGACTATTCTTTTATGTGCTTCGATCTTTTTCTACTAAGCTCTGTCAGCTATCTCTTTTCCTTTATTACACCCCCTCTTCTCCAAACTTCAGCATATTAGATGCAATAGCTGACAGTATAGAAAAGGCACTTTCTCTCCATCCATCTGTGAACATCTTTGTCTTCAGTGACTTTAATGCTCACCACGACAAATCGTTGAAACATTTTAAAGGTACTGATGTTGCCGGTATATAGACATTAAATTTTTCTATTGCCCAATCCCTCATTCAAATCATGGACTTCCCTAGTCATTTCTTTAACCAATCCAAGCAACAGGCTTCGTTATTGGATCTATTTCTTACCTCCACTCCTCGCTCTTGCCAAGCTTTGAAATATTGCCCTCTTGGTAACAGCCCACTATGTGATAGCTATTGATATCACCCTCCAAGCATTCATTAAACAGGGACCTCCTATCCATAAGACCACTTTTTGTTACCAGCATGCTGATTGGGGCTCATTCTAGGACTTTCATCTTGCACCCCTTGGACTGACATCTTCAAACTCCCAATTGAAAATTGTGCCACTGAGGATTCTTCTTGGGTCAAAGCCAGAATGAACACTTTCACTTCTTCTTGGAAATACCAGGTGAAACTGCAATCCTCTCCATAGTTCACACCAGCATGCTTAACCACCATCACACACAGAAACCACTATTTCCAGCTATACCAGCACAACAGCTCTTGTCATAACAGGAGCCTATTTGCTACTGTGCATAACAAATGTGAGTGAGTTCCTGTTTACTGAGAGGATGAGGTACCGCATAGCCTCTAAAAACTTTGACTCTCATGACTACTGGCATCTCTGTAATAGAGTACTAAATAAGTACAAGGTCTCTATTTACCCCTCTTCAATTGATTTGAGGTGTTATCATCCTCTACTGATAGAGATGAATCCTTTACTCATAAATTCTCCTCAAACTCTACTCTTGATTCATCTGGAGTATCCCTGCCTAACTTCCTACTTAGAACTGATTCTCTGTAAAGTGATATGCTAGAAGAGATTTCCACAAGTGAGAAGTACAAGACAAGAAACTATTAGAATAGAACTTAATCTAGAAATTTTAACAGTAATATGATGAGACCTATCTGCCAATCAAGTACTATGCTTAAATTTGTGAGGTCCAGGTAGCAAAGAGAAAAATTCATCAAAACAATTTCCATGAAAATATCTATAGAAAAAACAGAAGGAACCAATGTGACAGTGGTGGGAAAGTGATTGAAGCTGAGATGCCTGGTCAGGATCAATAACATTGCAGGTTCTTATTTGAATTTTGTGAAGAATCTCTAGATGCATAGGAGAAGCACCAGACCAGATATAGCAACAATATTCAATGCACAGATGAACAGTAAGATTTATAAATGTGCAGGCAAGTTTCTGGTGAGAATAATTGTCTAGCACAACACAGACAACCAACTTTCTTAGCAGCATTTGAATTTATGTTTATAGTGAATCAGATGATTTTCATTTCAAAGTTTAGAGGCGTTCGTCTAGATAATTATTAATTCAAAATTCTTATTGTCTTCATGAGCATATTCAGGCTAAAGATATGAAGGGCAGCATCACAATTCACATAACTACCAATTTTACCCACACAAATGCAAGAAAACTGCAAAATGATCTTTAAAATTTGAATAAAACCATTTGAAAAAAAGAAAGGAAAAGTAATGTTTTGGAGTTAAAAATATATTGGAACAACACCCTTGAGTAATTAAGTTCCACCAGTTCAAACCTTTACAACCAGGACTATGCAGCATCTATGAATTGAAATCATCTACATTTCTTTCATATTCCATTTATAAGGAAGAAGTTCCACTCAGCTTTTTCCTCTGAACTGCTTCTCTGTGGAACAAACTCCTTTATGGATGCTTTCCATAACACCATCATTTTAATCTCTTCAAGTCAAGGGTATCCTCCTTCACTTCCTTCTATCTCTTCTTACACCTCATTCGATAACCCTCTGCCATGAGTGGCTCTTGAGCCTTATATTAAGTGAAGTTTTGTTTGAAAAAAAATAACTAACTGACACCTTGATCATGGGATAACCACAATAAAACAAGATTTGCTGTAGATTCTTTTTAACCTTATCACTTATAAAATGCAACATATGAATAATGAAATATATCAAATATATCAAAAATACCTAAAAAGTAAGCAATTGGAGGATGTTATGAATATATGGAATGTTTTGAAAAAATTTTGAAAGTATAAAAGATAAGAAATAAATATGAATTGGAAAATAAATGCAAATAAAAGAAGGTGTAATTCTAAAGATTTCAGTAAAGCAGTTTACAAATTCTAAAACGTTAAAAGATTTGCCATGTTAGCTTTTGCCTATAAGTAGAAGTGAAAATGATCTCACAAGTATTTAAAGGTGTGTGGTCTATGTATGCGTATGTGTGTGCTTCTGGATATGTATGTTTCTGTCTGTCTGTGTATGTGTTTTTCTCTTTCTGTGTCTGTGTCCATGTATGTGTGTGTGTTTGCATGTGTGTATGTATGTACCTATGTGTCTCTGTATGTCATGCTCTGTGTCTCTGTGAGTCTGTGTATGTATCTCCGTATGTCTCACTGTGTGTGTGTGTGTGCGTGTGTGCGCACTCATATTACATTGCAAATATTAAGAACAATTACAAATTAGCAAGCCAAGTGAATAAAAGTTTATGTCACAATATTAAAATATTTTTTAAATAATTATTAACAAATAAAATAAAACTATGAGTGTCTTTTCTAACATAAATAATTTTATAATAATGGAAAATTGTAGATTGGATGTGCAAGATTAACATATATATATATATATATATATATTTGGTTGGATTGATGTGAGTTTGTGAGTTTGCAGTACTTATTAGAAAGCGCTCAATATCAGAGATAGAGCTAACATATTTGGTTGGATTGATGTGAGTTTGTGAGTTTGCAGTACTTATTAGAAATTCAATATCAGAGATAGAGCTAACATATTTGGTTGGATTGATGTGAGTTTTGTAACCTAGGTTTCACAATCGTTACAATGCGTGAAACCCAGGGTCACAAACTCACATCAATCCAACCAAATATGTTAGCTCTATTCCGATATTGAGCACTTTCTAATAAGTACCACATATAATATATAAATAATTATATATATATATATATATATATATATTTTATTTATATTTATATACACACACTTTTCACACACACACATACATATATATATATATATATATATATATATATATATATATATATATATATATATATATATATATAAATTCATGAAAGGAGTCATGTATAAAATCAACCTTGAACAAAATTTCTCTCGGTTGTAGTTTAATAAACATGATTGAATTCAAAATGGCAAATTTTATTTTGAACATTTCTTCTTATGTCTCAAAAAAGTAAGACTGGATGTGAGGATTTCTTATGGATGAAATTTTGTCCAGCATTTATTTTGTGGGATTAAGAAAATGAAAGAAATTACTAGTTAATCTCATTTAACTTGTAAACAATTTTATTTTGTTGACTGGAGTTGGTTTGCTAAATATTGAAGGTCTTCATTTCTGCCATCAGTTATATGCTGAATATACACACACATACACTGATCAGCAAAATCATTGTGACAAGAGTGACAACTACTGTATTTAACAACTGTGCATGTATATGAGCAGTTGTGTGATTACTCCATCTTGTCTTCTAGGAAAGATTTCTTAATGCCTGCTAGGTGACATTGTATATAGTAGTATAATAACAGGAAAGGGCAGAAACCTTCTCTCTCTTCTCTCTATTCAACCATTGGAAGTAGTAGTGTCAAGACAGGTCTCATTTCCCATGATGAAACTTCTTAGCCCCAACCAGGTCAGGTATTACATCACATACAACAGACTACACTATCTCCTTTCAAAAAAACTTATGCAACTACAATAATATCTTCACTAGAATCTATTATATAAATATACGTCTCTCTTTAACACAAGAAAAATACCAGTTCAACAAACAAGACAACACTGCTACAATATGGTGACCTCCTTAATAAACGGGTAAACTAACAACATTACAAGTTTTTCAAAAAAACATACTGTCAGTCAATTTCTCACTCATAGTAGAAGGTCCGGAGTTTGTTGAAGAATGGATTTTTCTCTCCTTTTCTCAGCTTTGTTACACAGAGTTCTGTAATAAAATCTATAACAAATTCATTTATTTTATGATTGATAAATGTTTCTACCAAATTTTTCTACCGGCCATATCAAGTTGAAACATTTGTCTCTGTATGATCACTGAAGTTAAATAATGTCAAGCCTGGTTAGTACCTAGATAGGTGGCCACTTGGAAATACAGGGTACTGTAAGATTGAATGTGCAAGTAGTGTAATGGATAATAGCTTGGAAATGTTGATTGGAGAGCTGAGTTCCAGTCTTACTTGGGTTCATTATATTCACTTACACACAAATACTCGTGGGAAAAGTATGAATCCACCAATTCTCCCACATCTATGGGTTAATTAGTAAGATTTGTATCACTAAATCATTATTATCTCAAAAAAAAATTTGTACAATCTAAAAATATTTTCTGACTTTAAACAACATGCAAAGGGTTGATAAGCCATAAAAACAAATCAATCAATCAATAAATGAGTGTCAGCCTAAATATTAACTTTGACTCCCCTTTAAAGGTAAGTAGGCTTCAAGTATATTATCTTGCTATGTTGAATGTTGCAGTTATTGGAAAGTAGAAAGAATTATATAACTTTGATAAAAGACAAACTGTTATGGCCAGAAGACAAAGGAGACAGATGATGATTGATGTTGCATTTAAATTTTTGACAATCATAGTTGACAGAAAAGCAAGAAGCCAGAATAGGAGTTATAAAGATGTTTTATTTTTCGAACATGGTCAACACATTGTGGCCATGTTCATAGTTAATATTATTGAATGTTGGCATTTTTTTTTTTACTATTAAAGCTTCCATTATTTTTAATCTATTTTTTATATGTGGATGAGGTTATTATGCTTGTAATTTCTACTAGTATGTTTCAGATAGAGTCTGATAGGCTTGTGTGTGTGTTTAAATGAGTTCTAATGGAACTGTGGTCAGACAGGTGTAATGAAAGTCATCTGGATAGGCATGTAGTAGTGTGACTGATATAATTATTTATAAGTTTGGTTTGACCACAATACAGTTCCTTAAGGGGCATTTGAATTTGTAAATAACTCCAGATACATACACACAACACAAAAATCCAGTTAAAAGTAAAAATAAAATCATCCTTCATAATAGTTAAATGTATAGCCAAAAGCGGTTGGAATTACAAAATATTTGGACAGTTTCTACACACACTGGGTCCAGAAAAGAAAACACTTGTTCAAACACAAGAAAAATTAAATAAAAATCTTAATCGCAGCACCTTGTTTGTCATCATTAATGAAACATATATATATATATATATATATATATATATATATATATATATAGATAGATAGATAGATAGATAGATAGATAGATAAATTGTCATCTAAATTACACAAAAATGAAAACACTGACATCTCACATTAACAGATATTTACCAAAATTACAGAAAAAAATCTTAAAATAATAAGGAATAAATTTACTCCATAAAATCGCCATTGGCTTCAACCACGGCCTCCAGACAACTTCAAAATCTCCTACAATTCTTCTAGACTGTCTTATTAAGTTGGTGAGCACTGCTATAATCCTTGCCTTCATTTCATCTTTGGTGTTACAAGAAGTTTTGTTGGTTTCTTGCTGAGCTGCAGCCCACACAATAATAATCAAAGGGGCTGCAGTTTGGGGAGTTAGATGGTCAGATATAAGGGGTGATATGGTCACAGAAGTTGTGTGACAGCTATGACTGGGTTCTCCTGCCTGTGTGGCATGGTGCAGAGTCCTGTTGCAAGACATAGGGTCTACCAGCAGTCACCCTCTTAATCCCAGAGCAGCACTACAAGGCACTTGATGTAGGCCTCTGTGTTGAGTCTAAGGCCCTGTGGGAAGATGAACGGAGGCATAATGTCGCCATCACTAGTGATCATTCCAAACACCATGATGTTGACTGGATATATCATCCAACTCTTTCCAAATTCTCTGCACTGTCCTCAGATTGACATCCAAACACTCTGAAACGTTTGTATTGGAGCTTCCAGCATGAATGCTAAGCAGTACAGCATGCTATTTCCAAATTTCTGGTGGAGTGAATTGCATCATGGTGCTGTTTAATTAATTATATTTAAAAAATTAAATTAAAAATATTTAGTGAAATAGGATGTAAAAAAAACTTTTGAAAATGCAATGATGATGGTCACTTTAACCATCATCATTGCATTTTCAAAAGTTATTATTATTGCCATTAGGGGAAACAACTGTTAGAACGTGTGACATTTTAATTATCCTTATATTTGGGAAAAATGTTTTTATGCACACTCAAAAACAATGTTAAATTCTTTTTTAAAATCAGGGGTGGATGATCGCAACGTGTAATAAGCTTTCAAATTTATGATTTGTAAAGATAGATCTACTTAATAATAGCATTACCTAAACTCTACACATTGAAACTAAATTTTAAAATATTTAACAACTTTATCACATTTTGTATTTAAAATTGAAAAAAAAAAAAGAAAACAATTCTTGTAAAAATTTATTTTTCATAGGAAAAAAATTTTGGCTTCAGACAATATTGTCTTTAACATATATTATTTATAAAAGCCATTAAAAACTTTTCTAATTAAATAATTTCTTAGTTTTATTGGGTTTTGTATATTACAATTCAGAGCTGATTTTCGGTAATGAGGTGATTCAACTTTACAAAAAAAATCAATGATTTTTATTCTTCAAAAATTTCTGCTTTTAACTAATATAATCAATAAAAGATGTAACATTGAATTTCTCAAATTTTCATAAAATTAAGTAATTGGCAGGGGGAATAACAGATGTAAAAAAAAATATTTTTAGCCTGACTGTCTAAAAAAAATGTCTAAAATAATTTCATTCATTTGTGAATAAGTTTTGAAAGTTTCATTAAAATCTTACCATTATTTGATTTTTGCAAGAATCTCCAAAACAATGTGTTTTAACTTCAAAAGAGACTAAATCACAATACTAATCTTTGCCCTCACCCACCATGATGACGCAAGAAAAACAAGTTTTTTAAGCAAAATTTCAAACTTACTAGAAAGGATAAAAAAAATGTGATAAAATAATGCTTTAGTCTTTTTTTTTCTCTGAATAATAACAAACATTTTATGACAATAAAACTTTTAAAAACTGTTTCCATTAAATTTGGATCATTTTTTCCATGTTATGCTCTTTTTTTGGTGAATTAATTGAGATACCTATTCTTAATAATAACATAAACATTTAAACAATAAAATTTTTTTCATCAAGTTTGGAGCCTTTTTTCATCATGGTATGCTCTTTTTCAGTGAATTAATGGAGATACCTACTTGAATCTTGATAGACACCTTATGTAGGAAGGTAGTTAGATGTGTAATGATTAATTCCATTAGCCAGCTGAAATATTAGCCTTTTTGTGTTTGTGACCTCCTTGATATGAAACATTTTTATTAGCAGCACAAATCATTTTGTAGATTTATCAATTCTTATTGTTGCAAAATAGAACAAAAACACCCCCAACTCTAACTTGACCTTTGAACGATTTCACCTTCACATACAAAGAAAAGAAAGAGAAGAAAAGAACAATGTGAACCTTCAGATACTAGAAAGAGAATTTAAAAAATGAATGAAAGAGAAAGAGATGAGGAGAGAACAAGAGAAAGATAGAAGGGGAAAAGAAAGAAAATGAAGTGCAAAGACAGAGAGAGAATATTATGACAGAGAGAGAGGGGGGAGATAGATTTAAATATTAAAGAATTTGAGAAGGAAAGTGAGAGAGAAAGGAGATGAGAGAAAGAGTATGCAAGAGATGGGAAAAGGAAACAAAGATTTCAATGATACAAAGCAGAGGAAGGATAAAAGATTGACAAAAGGATTAGACTTAAAAACAGAGGAGGAATATGAAAAAGAATTAATGTGAGAGAGAAAAAGAGAGAAGCAGAAAGTAAGATAACCAGGGACAGGTGTGGGGAGAATTGGATGAATGAAATGCAAATCCACTGGGAAGAAAGAGACAACTTCTGAAATGGATTTATTTCAAGAAATGGAAATCCGATCAGCGTTAGAGAGTAAACTTTTCTCAAAAATGTGTGATAAAATAAACAAATAGAATACAAAATTTCCCCACTCTTGAAATTGGACAAGTCAGCATTTTTATCTTCAGTTCAGGAATGGTTATACTTACTATCTAGAAAGTGAGAAGAAAGAACAAACATCAATTGTTAGAAGACAGAATGTATGATTGTCAGCAAAAAGGACATTCAAAGAAAACTTCCAAATACAAACATAAATATCTAGGAAATATTTCAACAGAGCATGGAAAATGCAACACTGAAATCCAAAAATGCATTGGAATAGAAAATGATGCCTTCCAAAAGCTAAGTAAACTATTATGAAACAGGAAAATGTTGTTACAAACAAAGAAAAGCCTATTGAACTGTTATGTAATATCTGTCCTCCAAGATGGCAGTGAATGTAAGACAATTTCCTCAAAGATGAAGAAGAGATTTGACACAACATAAATGTGGTTCTACAGAAGGATGCTGAGAATACAATGGGTCGAACATGTGAGAAATGACGTTTTAGGAAACAAAAAAGACACTTAGCTGAAATTTCTAAAACACATAATGAGGAAAGTGAGCTTGGAAAATTTGGTACTCACATGACATATTGAAGGCAAGAGAGACAGAGGAAAGCAGTGACTAACCTACTGAATAAGCTTGTGTAAATGGTTGGCAGAGTGGGGACTACGAAATATCTACAAAGGATAGGAAAGTGTGGAGATCTAAGATCACCACATCCAGAAGGGACATGGCAAAAGAGAAAATTTAGAAAGCAGGAACTGTATTTGATGCAATTTTGATTTAATCTACAAGTCATAAATGACTTGGTAACTCTTGAGTGCCAAATACAAGTGCCGGCAATTTTTATTTTATTTCTTTCAATCTTTCAATCTCTTAACTCCCCCACCCTCCGACAGTGTGCTTATTTGGTAAAACATGCTTATTACTTTTCAAATTATTTTCTCTGTGGTATGATTATTTGTCACATGTTTATTAAAATTATATAAAAATTCCCAATGGAATGTTTATTTGCTCATTTTATAAGTTTAAAAATTCCCACTGGCATGACTTATTCGAGATGATACTTGTATTTGGTATAAAAGAACAGTGAGGTTTCTGAGAACAAAAAATTAAAGGTCTTTTGACATTTACTATTACAAAGAGGATGAAAATGCAGGTTGCAAAAATAAAGAAATAAAGAAAGGGAAGAGAAAGAGAGATAAAGACAGAGAGAAAATGAAAAGAGAGATAAATAGACAGACAGAAAGAGAAAAGAGATAAAAACAGAGAAAAGGAATAAAGACAGAAAGAAAGAAAAAAAGAGAGATAAAGACAGAGAAAAAAGATGAAAAGAGAGAAAGAGATAAAAACAAAGAGAAAGAGTAAAGAGAGATAAAAACAGAGAAAGAGAAGAGATAGACAGAAAGAGATGTAAGAGAAAGACAAAGTGAAAAAAATAAAGACAGAGAGAAAGTCTAAAGAGAGATAAAGACACGGGAAGAGAAAAGAAATAGACAGAAAGAAAGAGAAGAAAGATAGACAGACAGAAAAAGAATAGAGATAGAAAAAGAAGAGAAATAAAGACAGAGAGAGAAAGAGAAGAGAGATAGACAGAAAAACAAGAGAAATGAAGACAGGGAGAAAGAGAAGAAATAGACAGAGAGATAGAAAAGAGAAAGAGAAGAGAGAAAAAAGAGAAGAGTGTTAAGGACAGAGAGAAAGAAAACAGATAAAGAGAGAAAGAGAAGAATACAGAGAAAAAAAAGAGAAAAAGAAAAAGAGACAAAAACAGAAAGATAAAAGAGAAAAAGACAGAACAAGAAAATAGACAAGGACAGAATGAGTAAAGAAACAAAAACAGAATGAGTAAAGAAACAAAAACAGAATGAGTAAAGAAACAAAAACAGAATGAGTAAAGAAACAAAGACAGAAAGAGTAAAGAAACAAAGACAGAAAGAGAAAAGAGACAAAGACAGAGAAAAGAGACAAAAACAGAATGAGTAAAGAGACAAGGACAGAAAGAGAAAAGAGATAAAAGCAGAAAAAGAGACAAAGACAGAACAAGAAAAGAGACAAAGACAGAAAAAAAAAGAAAAAAGAGAAACTCAAAAGAGAAATGCAATAAAAATAGAGAGAAAGAGAAAAGTGATAAAGATAGAGAGAAAATGAAAAGCTATAAAAATAGGTAGAAAGAGAATTTAAAAGAAAAAGAAAGGGTAAAAGAGAGAAATATAGAAAAAGTATAACCAATGTATTAAGCAACATAAAGCAAATAGATTTCTAAAGATTTTTTCATTTATAAGCCAGACACAAATAAGTCTTTTATTATAAAAAGACAACACTACTAGCCAACCTCCATTTTATTCTTTTTGCCCAAGGGACGCCATCAGTATGATTTCTTGTTCTCGTTTCTGTTGTTCATAGATAAAGATGATGTTGCTCATATAAATGAGAGTGACACAGAAAATGTGTCTATGGAATCCTTAATAATCGCAGTCTTAAAGATAATCAAAATCTTTTGGTTATTTATGGGAAAAGAAAGAAAACTTGCTTGGAAGACAGAGAGATAAACTAAAAAGAAATAAAAAAAATTGAGATGATATTGAAAGAGTCAAATGAAAAATATAAAAAAAATTGATTAAGGTAGCATAAAAGAAACAAAAAAAAAGAAAAGGATGAAGGAAAAGTGGTAAGAGAAAAATGGAGGAAGATGATTAAGGAAGGAAAAGAGGCTGGTAGAAATACAAGAAAGATAGAAATAAAGAGGGATAGAAAGGGACAGAGGGGATGAGACAAAAGGAGAGAGAGTGAGAGGGGGGAGGTAAATTTGAAGAAAGCTATCCAAATCAGAGTTTTTTTTTCTAATTTCTTTATTAATTTTAGCCATTTTTGGTGGGTGAAGAACTGATTTCCTAAACAATTCTATCCATTATCCTGATTCAATCTGGAAAAATAATTTTCCATCCCTGACTCCTACCACTTCCCTCTTTCCTCTAAGACCTTAAACAGTACCAGATCAATCCAATAACTTTCTGGAGAAATTGCCAAAGATTATTTGATGATCTTCTGCTGAAGACATTTTGCTTTAACATGAGAGAAAATGTTGCAGCTGTTTGGAAAAGTTTATTGACTATGAGACAATCTGTTCATCTGAAATGATGAAACTAATAGCAAAAAGCAGTAACCAGTTTGGACAAATTCTTATAAGTCAACAACATAAAAAAATTACGACTATTTTCTATACAGAAGAACTTTTATTATTTATAATGTGAATGTAGACAGAAGATAACCTCAGCCAGAAGTTCACCTGTAAAGCAGACTGGATTCCCTAACTTTACCAATCTAGGAAAAAGAAAACTAACTTCTAACCAGTGGGGAAGACAAATGGGAAACCACTCCACTATCTTTCCTAAGAAAAATCATGGCAATGTTCAATTTACAAATATCAAAAGGAAGCTGTAGAGAAGCAAAATCATTTATGTCTTTTACAGACATGGAAGACTGACTTATATAAGGATTTCTTTTTGGGGAGATAATTTTTTAGATAAGGAATAATTAAAATTGTTATCTGCCTTATTATTCAGAACCTTATGCTTATTTTGGTTGCAATACTCACAACATTTCAGCCATTGTACTCTTTGGCCTTCTTCAGGCATGTGTCTTCATAGTTGATAAGCTTCTCAGAATTTTGAAGGAATCAATATTAGATTTTCTATATTCCACTATCCATGGTGTATGATATATCAATTAATACTCACCGACCTTATTCATCTTGTTGTTTGTTCATTTCTTCTACTAAACAAGATTATGTGATTTTTCAGTACTAAGATACCGGGGGATTGAACAAACAACTATCAAGGAAACAGATCTGTTTTAATCAACACTTTAGTCCATTAGGCCAACTTTTAAGAGCTATTAACCATAAAAGAGTGAGTTCTGTTGTGTTTTTCTACTACTACCACCAAAACAGGAAATCCCTGTCTATTTTAAAATCTGTTTATACTACATTTGATGCATATTTTTATCATTTAACCCCAAGCAAGGTAATAAAGACACTAAGGTGTTACTGAGTGTTAAAGAATATAATAAAAATAAAAATATTATTAAGGAGTGAAGACAATAAAAAACAGGAATTAAGAAGACAGAAAATAAGGATTGGTATTACATTTAAATTTTTGAAGATCAAAGTTAACTGAAAAGCAAAAGGTCAAAAGTAAGAAGTGCAAGAGAAAAAAACTATTAGCATAGAACTTATGCTTACATCTAGCCATTTCAAGTGTAAAATAATGAGATCTAGCTGCTAATCATGTACTGTGCTTAAATTCGTAAAGTTGAGATACCAATAAGGAAAGTTCCTCAGAATAATTACCATGGAAGTATTTATAGAAAAGGCAGAGGGAAGCTACATTATTGTAATGGGAAAGTGACTGAAGGCAAGATGACAGGTTAAGACTGATAACATTGCAGATTCTTCTTTGGATTTTATCAAGAATCTCTAAATACATAGCACTGAGCCAGATGTGGCAACAATATTCAATGCGTGAATGAACAGTAGACTTATAAAGGTATGAGATAAATTTTGGAGAGAAAAATTGTCTAGTATGGCACAGTGAACCAACTTTCCTAGCAAGAGAACTAGCAATTGATTCAATATATTCTTTCCATTTCATATCAGGCAAAAATGTTAGCCTGAGAAGGTGAAATAAGTCACTCTCCTAGATGTTAGCATCAGCCATTTGATATACTTAATTAAAAAATTCTGCTATTAATGAAACAAGTAACTTTATTACAGTTGATTCTGTGACTATTTATTAATATTTAATATAAAACTGCATGATGTTTGATGCAATATATTGTAGGTCAAAGTATTATCTGCAAAAGGGTTACATGTTTTGTTAAGTTGTCTACTGTCATCTACCATAGACAAAATTTTGCCAAGCTATAAAGAACAAATTGCAAATATTTTCTCAGTAGTTGATTTCCTCAAAAGTGCACTTCCATTTTCTAGTTCATTTAATAAAGATTACCTATCTATCCCCACCAACGCATTCAAAAATATGATTTTTGGATTAAACAAATTAACAAATATGGCTGCCTGTTCTTGATATTTATTAAATTTTTTATTATTAAGCTGGGCTCAGTATAGCACAAGGCTAATGACAGCCATTCTCTTTACTTTATTTGTTCTTTATCATAAACAAAATGAATGACAGTTTTTCTTTTACCTATCTGCTAACAAAAAGAAAACAAAGAAAAGAGTACTGAAATCTTATGTAATATCAGTCTTCCTAAACGGCACTGAATGCTGGACAATCTCCTCACAGATGAAGAGGAGACTTGAAATAATAGAAATATGGTTCTATTGAAAGATGCTGAGAATACCATGAACTGAACATGTGAGTAACAATGAAGTTTTAGAGAAAATAGAAACATAAAATTATACTTATACTCAACATCTGGAAGAGGTAGTTGAAATTTGAAATTTTTAGGGCACATAATTAGGAAAGAAGACTTGGAAAATTTGATACTCACAGGACAGATTGAAGGCAAGCTGGAAAGAAGAAAACAACACATAACCTACCTAGAGAACTTGAATAAATGGATAGTGGAGCAGATAGTCAAAAGACAAAATTTATTAAGAGCTACAAAGGACAGGAAATTATGGAGAGCTATGATCACCAATGCCCTGAAGGGACAAGGCACTTAGAATAAAAAGAATAACTAATAAAAGAATTAAGACAAGGCACTTAGAATAAAAAGAATAACTAATAAAAGAATTAAGACTGAAATTAAATCAGTCACATTTCTTGTTTCTGGAGAGCTGACTCTTTCAAGCTGAGGTTGGAGGAAGGAAAGATGAATTCATTCCTTTTTTTTCCTTTAAGAATTAAGACTGAAATTAAATCAGTCACATTTCTTGTTTCTGGAGAGCTGACTCTTTCAAGCTGAGGTTGGAGGAAGGAAAGATGAATTCATTCCTTTTTTCCTTTAAGAATTAAGACTGAAATTAAATCAGTCACATTTCTTGTTTCTGGAGAGCTGACTCTTTCAAGCTGAGGTTGGAGGAAGGAAAGATGAATTCATTCCTTTTTTTTCCTTTTTTTTTAATTATTTCATCCCAAACAAGGTAATAATGCCACTGAAACACAGGGGACTACTTGAAGTGAAAGAGAATAGTTTATAAGGAACCAGAAATCCAATCCAAAACAGGAAACAAGGAACAAATCTCTAGTCTTATTCAAAAGACTGGGGAAGAGTGTGAACTGGATGATAGGTGAACTTATTTACTCCTATTGAAGGAAAAACAAATAAATAAAATGAAAAATAGATAGTAAATAAAATTTCAGAGTTTAGATGAAGATATTAGAAGTATAAAGTTGAAGTAAACTTTAGAAGGAATTACAAAGCCAGTCTTGAACAGGACATAAGGGCTAAACATCTACTCCTGTTCAAAAGACCATGGATGAGTATGAACCGGATGATACTTTCCAAGGGTATTTGTATGAAAGTGAACACACTGACTTTAGTTGGAATTTGGACTCAACAAACCAATCCCACATTCCATGCTGATAACAACTATGCACACATCAAAATATTAAAATAGTACCCATTAAAAGTGAAGAATTATTTATGTATAGATTGATATTTATATCGAGGATCAGTGTCCCTCTCCATCGATCTGGTGAGGAATAGTGCAAAATCTGGGCAACCTGCCTAACTTTTGGATTTCCAAGATAATTTTACCATGCTGTCCAAGTAGCAGAGTGCTGTCATATTGAACATATCACTTGACTAATCGATGTTCTATTCAGATGTTTGTATCAGGGCAGGATTTACTTGTTAAATTTATCCACTTCTTTTTTTTTTTGCTTTAGCTGACAGAATGTAGAAAAAAAGAAATGCAGAAAAATGTTACATTGTTCATTTTACATATATACTAGCATGCAAAATTTCTTTAATGCCCAGTTGTAGGAGAGACTTTGTAAATCACAAATACAACAATAGTAATGCCTTTGAACAATACTCGGTTAGATGCTGCGTTAATTCCCATATATATATTTTTCCTTTACCCATCTGATTATTTCAAGATGAGGTTGCTTTATGGTGATCCATGTTCAAACCCAAGTGTCAGCAGTGTTGTGGTAAACCCTCCTACAGTAGAATGAATTCTTCCTCCTCTCATAAATACAAACTGCGATAGTCAGATACCGAAGAGAGTGTGAAGTGAAGTGGAGTAGTAGACGCAGTGCTAATCTACTTATTACTAACACTATTCTGTCTATATTTCTGAGATGAGGTATTATGTACAGTATTTACATTAGTCGGACTATTGTCCTCATCTTTGTTGCCATATTTGTCGCAATGTTTCGGCCGTGGAACTAGAACAGTCTACCCCAGTGATCGAAATAAAGGGTTCAGTTCAAAATTCCAACCACCTGAAGAAGGCTGGAGCGTACAACTGCCGAAACGTTATGACAAATATGGCGACAAAGATGAGGACAATAGTCCGACTAATGTAAATACTGTACTAACACTATTGTTTTGTATATACTTTTTCAACCTACTTTCATCTTCTCTGTCTTTCTTTCTGGACCCTGAACAGGCCACAACATCCTATATGAAAGAAATGTTTGAGCCACCTTGGTAAGTTACTTTTGTTAATTTTACCCCCCAATTGCGATTGATTATCAGTATGCTTTTCACGGTATATTTTACAATCTTTGAGGGCCAGTAAACAATTTACTGTATTTTTGTTAATGCTGTATGGTAAATAATAGAGCATCTTAAGAATAGTGATGCTGAAAAAGGCCATACAAAAGAATAGTGATGCTGAAAAAGGCTATATAATGTGCAAATTTTACCTCTCAGCCTTTTTCTTAAATTAAAAATGAAAATTCATTTTTTGTAAAAAATAATCTTTATAGGAATTAAATCCTATATATGTTTTTCAACCAATAAAATGCCATCAGAACATTTGTTTGATAAACAATTACAAGGGCAAATAATGCCAAAATACTTGCAGACAGACATACCACATGTTATTTTTTAACCATTTTTTATGAGCCAGTGTGAAATTATTTTCTAACTAATGAAAACCTTGTATTCAAAAAGTTCACACCTCTATGTGAAATTAGATTTTGGATCTCCCTTATGGATATAACAAAATATAAAAATAGAAGCAAACTGCTTCTCGAGGCTCAAAACAATTTTGAAGGTCAGTTTGATCTACACATGCATAGACACACATGCAGTCCCACACATGCACACAATGGAAGAGATGACAACCACCAACTAAGGCCTTATTCCTGCACACAATAGAACGGAATAACCAGCAGCTGCCAACTAAGCCTTTTCTATGAACTCACAAACACATTAGGCTGACCATCATAAAGTAAGTCTGTTCATATATTTCACACCACCCTAAGAACACTTAATTACTTCACAAAACAAACTTAACTGCAAGGAAAAATGATTATTTTATTGTTGTTGTATATTTCTGAAAAGAATATATAAATGTTATTTCAACTGATGATCTGCTTCTACTTTTCCTCCAGAAAATAACATGTTTAGAATCCTGATACTCAGATAGCAACAGAAACCTGGGTAGACAGTACAAAATGTCAAAGTATGAAGTTACTAATTAAGTGTTGCTGCCTTTAGCTCACATAACTGCCTGAATTTGATGTGGCATTGAATGGAACAAAGTTCAAATTTTCTAATTGGGAATATTTCCCATGCTTCTTGGCAGTAATCCCAAAGCTCTTTGAAATTGCAGTTTTCATTAGAACACTTGTTTCTTCAGTTCCTACCACAATGGTTCAATTATATTGAGAGAAGGACTTTGTGCGAGCCATTCTTACAAAAGTTGAACAACTTCAACCACAAGAAACCTTTTTGTTGCATGTGATGTATGGCAACCAGCACCATCAGGCTTAAAATTTTCTCCAACTTCATAATCTGGCAGAATATTAGGCTGTAGTAAACTAATATAGTTTTTGCTGTTTAGGTTTCCATCAGCTTTAAACAATTTTTTTCTAACATTGCTTTTGATGCAATCTTACACCATTACATGCACACCACCAAATTTTGCTGTCTTTGTGGTGTATCCTGCATTGTTTCTTTCTCCTTCTGGTCTTCTTACATATTCTCTTGTTTGCTTGATTCATTCATTCATTTTCTATGGCTTATCAACCCTTTGTAGATTATTTAAAGCCAGAAAATATTTTTAGATTGTAAGAATTTTTTTTCATCGCAATATTAATGGTTTAGTGATACAAATTTTACTAATTAACTCATAGCTGGGGGTGGGGGGAGAAGAGGTGGATTCATACATTTTCCAAGAATATTTGTGCATAAGTGAATATAATGAATCCAACTGGAATTGGAACTCGGCTCTCTGATTAACAATTCCAAGCCTTCATCCATTACACCACCTGCACATACAAGCTTACATCATCTGGTATTCTTAAGCAAAGTATTAAGAAATAAGAAAATGTTGTTAGAAACAAAGAAAAGAGTAATGAACTGGTATATAATATCTAATCTCATATGGAAGTGAATATTGAACAATCTCTTCATGCCTTTCATAAGTTAAGCAAAGTATTAAGAAATAGGAAAATGTCATTAGAAACAAAGAAAAGGGTGCTGAACTGGTATATAATATCTCTCAGTGAATGTTGGACAATTTCCTCACAGATGAAGGGACACTGATGTGGTTCTACAAAAGGATGTTGAGAATAATAGCAGCAAGGAAGCATTAAAAAAATAGTATCTACAAGAAAACTTATACTTACAGAGAGGGACAGTTGAAATTTCTAGAACACATAATGAAGAAAGTGGACTTGGAGAATTTAACATTCACAGGACATATTGAAACTGCAAATGACTGCTATCAGAAAAAGTATATTTATTGCAGAAGTGGTGTTGAAAGATGAGAAAAGATAAGAAAGTTTATGGAACTTTAAAAACCATGGTATAAGCATAATAAGTGAGTCATAAGTATTTTGTCAAATTATTAAAGTATAATTTAATCTCATGACCTATGATATTCAGATAGCTAATTTGACCATATGACTAATCCAACCTGGTTCTGGATACTTTCAAGGTAAGAATGACAGGATGTAAGACCTTTTGTTACTTTTCTGCAAGGAGTCACAGAGTCTACATTACTGGCTTGATGCTGGCAATTCAGATGTATCAAAGAGAAGTCATAAAGCACTTCCTTTAAATATTAACTTCATAAAGAAATAAAAAAAAATTGCATGCTGAGTTCACTAAGATCTATGGTAAGTTCTTCTTGGTCATATAAATTTTATTCCAGTATATTGTTATAATTGTTTTATGTCTTTGTTAATCATTTCACTTCAGGTATGCATTAAAGTCACTAAGATACAAGGTGTTTGAGTGTGAGAGAATACGAGAAAAAGAAAACATTAATGAAGATTATCATGATATTAATAATGTTGCTATTTATTATTAATATTGTTCCTCCCTTAACAATATGACTGGTCCACTTAAAGACTCTTTCCATAGAAATGATTGTTCTTGCTCTTTTGAATAAAGAGTTCAGATTAGACATATATTAAGGTTATATATGGCCTTCCTATTGAAGGTTTGTCTAATAAAGACACTAACTTGACAACTGATATCTCTGCATTATCTGATATGTTCTGTGGATCCTGATTGAACAATCTAATTTGTAAATTTGTGTTTCTTTATTTTATATTTTATGATACACCACTTTATGGTAAATAATAAGTTTATTTTTTTTTTTTTGCTTATCTTTGCTCTTCTTCCTTACTCTGTTTTAATATATCTGTATTGATAAAATCCAAAGAAAAATTTGCAATGTTATTGGTCCTGATATGGTATCTTGGCTTATATCACTTTCCCACCGACATAATGTAGATTCCCTGTGCCTTTTCTATAAATACTTTCATGGTAATTGTTCTGATGAACTTTCTGCTACAGTACCTAAACTTTATACATTTAAGTGTAGTACTAGATTAGCAATAAGGTCTCATCAATTTATAGTTGAATTGGTTAGATGGAACCATAAGTTCTATGCTAACAGTTTCTCCTCATGCACTTCTTGCTTGTGAAACTCTCTTCTGGCTACATGCTTTCTAGCTTTGATCTTCAAAAATTTAAATGCAATGTCAATTGTTATCTTCTTAATTCCTATTCTTTTATTGTTCTCTCTGTAATGTTTTTCTTTTCTCATATAGTTTCACAATTAGTAACCCCTTGCATCTTAGTGGTTTTATTATCTTGTTTGGGATGAAATGATTAAAAAAAATCATATAAATATATATCTCCTTCCAACACAAGAAAATACCCTTCTTCAACAAAGGAAACAAACTGATAACTTCCAAAACAAACTGGCAATTTGATGGTGTTACACTACCTTCATTTTCTACTGTCTTCTTGATTCCTCTTCTTTTAATGTTCTCACTCCTTAATAATGTTTTTCTTTTTTTCTTATTCTTTCACAATCAGTAACCCCTTGTGCCTTAGTAGCTTTACTGCCTTACTTTGGGTGAAATGGTTAAAAAACAATATATATTAATGTACACTTGTAAAATATCTGTTTTTAAAGCCATAATAAAGATTTGTATCCTCCAAAGATTATTTAATTTCTAATTTTATGAGGAGACATTTAGAAGAATTGACATTTCCAACTCTTAATTTCTGTGGTAACCTAGAAAGGGTTACTAAATGAGGAATAATCAAAATTGGAAATGAAATGCTAATCTTTATAACATCAAAAAAATACAGTACTCGCCAGCGGTGTGAAGTAGATGTTATAAAATAAAATAAGACATATCTCGGCTGATTTGCAGGCAAACAAACTAACATACTCAAGAGCGAGAGTCGGATGTGAATGGGACAAGGCCCTGTCACAAAATGACCATTATTGTTGTTTACGCATAAGCCCAACGCACGAGTCCCGGTCAAAAAATAAAATAATATTTTAAAGTGTTTCTATTTTTCGACCAATAAAAATGCTTCCCTCCTAATTATACTCACGTCGTTTTTCGAGCCTGTTAAGCCATAAAAAATGCCATAAAAGGGGTCACACGGGGAAGTACTGGCAGTCAACAGGAGGCCAGGGAAGAGACCTGTCATGGTCAGGATGAGTGGTCGGCAGCAGTCAGCAGCAGTCAACAGGAAGCCAGGGAGGAGACCTGTCACAGTCAGGCTGAGCGGTTGGCAGCAGTCAGCAGCAGTCAGTAGGAGGAGCGCCATGCCAACCAGTGAGAACTACTATGAGAGATCAACCCAGATCGGAAGCCGGCTTATGAACTATACCACAAGGTAGCTGTCCCAAACCCACACGTTCCTGTTAAAATAAATCATGTAAATCTATTTCTGCTGTTGTCGTATTTCTTTCTTGCAACCATACGCTTTTCTATAACATAGATAAACTACTGCTAGTGGTGGACTACTTAAACAGCATATTACCTCTACTTGTAATAGTGTCTAACATACTTATGAGGATTGGCACATACCCATTAGTGTTCATAGGTACGGTATATAACAATTTCTTTTTAATGCCAATATCATTAAATGATGTAAGTCTTTCTAAAACCTAAATTGCATGGATATATGAATTGCTACATATAAAGAATATCAAGACTTAGGACCATATCATGTTGAAACACTGGTTCTCATATGATCACCGAAATTAAGCAATGTCAAGCCTGGTCAGTATCTAGATGTGTGACTGCTTCAGATTACCAGGTGCTGTAAGCTTAAATGTGCAGGTGGTGTAATGGATAACAGCTGAGAATTGTAAATCAGAGAGCTAAATTCCAATTCCAATCAGGTTCATTATATTCATTTACATGTAATTGCCCTTAGAAAAGGTATGAATTCACATCTTGTTCCCCCAGCTATGGGTTAATCAGTAGGACTTGTATCAGTAAATCATTATTATCTCAAAAAATTATTGCAATCTGGAAATATTTTCTGGATTTAAATAACCTGAAAAAGGCTGACAAGCTGTAAAAAACAAAGCAATCAATTAAATACTGTAAGCCAAATGAATTCTTTTCTCTATTTCTCATGCTGAAAATAATTGCTATGATGATACTTATATTAAAATGCAATTTTAAATTATATAAGAAAATCAATTACTTTCTGAACAATATGATCATATAACACTTTTATCAAATAAAATATTCTACAAATTCTGTACATGTTATTAAATCATGATAATTATTTACAACTTGATATCCATTCTTTATTTCCTTAATCTGAAATGAATAATTTTTATTTTTAATAATCTAGGAAAGAAGTTCCCAATCAGGGGGAAATTTCAGGTGAGGGGGGGAACCTTTTATGTTTTCTTGGTTTTTTTTTACCAAATTTTGTTTATTCTCTAGCATTCTATTCAACTTTTTTGTTTATTGAAGTATGCTTCAGTTTATTTTCTATTGATATTAAATTTGTAAAACTCCTGTATAAAAATAATCCATGTAAATGTATATGTACTAATATTGAAAAGAATGAAGATTTTCAATAAATATATGCACATTATTTGGAATACACTATTTGAGTTGGACAGTCTTGAAATGGGTTGAATGACATTCTGACTAATGGTGAAAATGGTGCATTTGGCAAAATGGTTGAGAACCACTAATCTAGGAAGAAATTGATTTTCCTTAAGTGTAGTTCTGATATTCTGGTATTGTTATTGGTCTATGAATTATTCCATCTAATGTAAATGTGGAGTAGCATAATGATTACCTACTTGTTAGAACAGAATCATTGAATCAAGTTCAAAATTCAGCTAAGACTACTTTGAACTTAATAGAGAAAAGCATGAATCTATTTTTTCCTGCAATCTCTCTCATCACCATATATACTGATTGAATGTCTTACCAGAGGCATGTATGCCACAATAATTGGCAGAAAGTGGATGTGTTAGAAATGCTACAAAATCATTCTGCCAAAACTACCACACCAGCTCAGGCAATAACCACAAAAAGCTGTAAGTCCTTTTGCCAATCTTGACTTGATACAATAAGATTCAGACTAGCAACCAATCTTTTGTTTTAGTGAAATTGGACAAAAAAGCTACCAAATATTTTTATAGAATAACTATAGTTTTTAGGGAAGAATGTATGTCATATCCATAGCTTTTCAAGTGACATGAGATTTTGTGAAGATCAAAAAGATATTGAAGATAATCAATGTCATGGACATTCATGTACATCAAGAATAAATAAGAATTATTTACATTCAGACTATTGTTCTCATTTTTGTGGTTATTATCATAACTTTTCAGCCATTTTCTTTGCTCTTCATCAGGTGCTTCTCAGTCCAGGTAACATTCAAGGGATTTTGAACTGATCCCTTTATTTAATCTACAGAGGTAGATTATTCTCCTTCTGCTGACCATGTCTAGGGATATCTCATTCTTATTTAGTACTTCTCAGTTACTGCTACTGCTGTTTCCACTAAATTCAAATACACACTACCCATCTCACTGATTGAACTCACAATTACTATATTACCAAATTCACAAACCAGTACTTTAATTACTAGACTATTTCACATGATTACATGGAGCACACATTCAAATGTGAACATTTTCAAACAGCTCAGAACGTAAATGTTTTATCCTTCCTTTTTAGAGCTATCTGCATACACGTAAATATAACATCTAAAAGCAACAACAATGGAACTTGTTTCATCCAAGCAACCTGACTTCTTCCTTTCTTTCTTCAGCAAGCTAACTTCTTAATTTCATCATTTACATTATTTACACTTTGACCCTCATCTTTGTTGTTATTGTCACATTTCAGTTGATGTGTTCTCTGGCCTTCATCAGGTACTTGCTGATCTGGGTAATCTACCAGAAATTTTGAATTGAACCCTTTATTTCATCTAGGAGCCATGGCAAATCTACTAATAAAGCCCTAATTCCAGAGGGGCCCCCAAAGCAACTTTTTCTAATAAGTAAATCTTTCAACAAAATAAATGATTTTTTTTAAATGCTTATTATTAAATGAAGCCATTTTAGTGATACAATCATAAGTCAATGTGTTGAAGTAATTAATATTGGTCTTAGAATATGCTCATTTCATATGGTCTCAAAATTCCCCTGTAATTGTTCAAATTTCAAAATTTTCTTAGGAGCTTGCTGCAGCTGAACCCCCAGCTATATAGGCTCTTTGAGCTCACCAGAATCTATTCATAGCCTACATTTTGGCAGTTAGATCCTCACATTTATTGTTGCTGCTTGCAAAAAGAGTCTGTCATATCTGTTCAAGTTTCAAGGTCACCAAAATGTAGGTCCACCACTGGCTACTAGAGTAGATTGTTCACATTCTACTTCCTATGTCATCTTGTTCTTATTTAGTACTGCTCAGTTATTGCTCCACTTGTTTCCATTGAATCCAAGTACACTCTGCACGGTCCAGTGATTGAACTCATAATTACTATGTCAACAAATCTCTAGACATAGCTAGTACATTGAGAACAAACTACCTCCATAGATTAAATAAAGTGTTCAGTTCAAACTTTTTCAGAAATGTCTAATGGTAATATCTGATGTTTCCTCATAAAGTAACGTAATAAAAACAACCAATATGAAAATGCTATTTCGAAAGCAAAGAACTTATCTCATAAATAATAACTGAAATTGTTCACATTTATTTACTGAGGTGATTCATTTACAGAGGAATTAACAAAGACTAGAAATAGCTACAGCTATTACCCATGGGTAGTTGAGTGCATACTACTTTCTGTAAGTCAGTAACACTACACTACAATGGTGTCACCAATATATAAAGACCGAGCAAACAATTATCATTGGATAATTATGAGTACCCAAAAGGATTCTAGCTCAGGATTCTAGCAGCTGAAGCTCAAACAAAAAAGCTGAAGGATTTGAAATCAGTTGGAGAAAACCAAATAACTGATCTCTTATTAGCAACTGTTGGTTATGAGGCTATTATAAAATTATCAGCAATTACACATCCAAGACAGTTGGAGGAAATGACATTTGACAATATAAGTCAACTAGTAGTGAGAAATATAACAACCAAGAAAAAACTAATGAATGTAGAGTGAGCTAAGTTTATGAGCATTTCTCAAAAAGTGAATGAACCAGTTATCAAATATGTTCTTCATTTGAAACAGTCTGCTAAATAATGTGAATTTGAGAAACTGGAAGTGGAAAACCAGTCAATTGAAGAGGATTTGATCCAAATGAAATTAGTAAATGGCCTTCAAAATGAGTAATATCAGCAAATGACTCTAATGCATTTACAACTGGGAAATTTGGTGCTAGAACAATGTGTTGAATTTGTTCAGCAACAAAAATTGATTCGAAAATTTAATACAACAAAAATTACAGATCTGGTAGAGGAAACAAACATATATGCTAAAGAAAAAAGACAGAATAATGTGAACTTTTTATGGATACCAACATCGAAGAGAAAAACAAAAATATCCGGCATATAAAAAAAGACATGAAAAGTGTTTCAAAATGAATCATTTTAAATGTATGCGTAAATTCAACAAGAGAAACATAGAAATGGTTTAACAAAATGGAAATAAGTATGGATGTCTTTTCATTGAAAAAAGAAATGAGACAACATCAATAATGTTTTATTGGACATGCATCTAGATACAAGAAGTGACATGATGTTGACACCCATAAATTTATGGAAGAAATTAAGAAAACCAAGATTAAAGAAAAGCTTTGTTCAATTGAATCAGTTTGACGGATCCCTGATAAAAATATTAGGCTATTTTGATGCCTACATGGAACTAAAAAATAAGTTTGATGTATACCAATTATCATGGCAAACTGTGAAAAGAATCATGGTCCAATAGGAAATGATATATTGAACATAAATTTGACAAAATTAGTAAACAAAGTCAAGAAGAAACTAGAATTTTAAAAAACTATGAAGCAAAGTTAAGACTAAAGGAAAATATCTCCCCTTCATATTTTCAAGCATGAAAAGTGCCAGTTCATCTACTACCAATAGTTGTGGAAAAACTAAAAAAATTACTGGAACAAGATCTACTTCAATGAGTTCCACCAGGAGGGAGCAAATGGGCCTCCTCATTAGTAATTTTAAGAAAGAAGGATGGGGATGGGGATCTGCATATTTGTGGTGACTACAAAATAAGGGTAAATCACAAAATATGTGCAGACCCATCTCCTATCCCCAATGTAGAATGGGCTTTGAACTCCCTTATTAGTAATTAAATTGAACTAAATCAATCATTTGAGGTATTGATATTAAATATAAATCCCCACCCTAAAATTTAATAATTTATCTTTCATTCTTTATTTCTATTGCTTCAAAATTGGATAATATTAAGTACTCGCAAACATCAGGTGGTTGCAGAATTAGCTCAGAACCAAATGGCTTTGACCACTTTTGAATTGGTTCAACAGTTCAGTTTGATTTCATATGTATCATTCAACAGTTGGATTTGATTTCATGTGTAGCGTTTAGTGTTAGGTGTGTCCCTGCACTAACTTGTCAGAAGAACCATAGCCATTACACCAAAAAGACATGCAAATGTTTATTTCTTTTTCTATGGGCTGGCTCTCATGTAAAATTGTCTTCCAATCTTCCAGAGATGGAAAGTTAGAAGCTTTCGAGACCATCAAGAATTCAAAAGTCAAGATGGACTGTATCCTCCATTAATGAAAAGCAAAGCAGGACAATAATCAAACAAATGAACAACATTGATCAAGCAAAATATTTCTACATATAAAGAGAAACAACTATCTTGAACTATTTATAAAAAGAAAAGAAAAAGAAATAATGATCAAAAATTGTTAATAATTGTTAATTTGGTAGATAAGTAAACTATTGAACATTTCTTTTATGAAACTTTTTATATTTTCTTTCCTTTCTCCTATTCTTTGTTTATCATTTCCTTCTGCCACTCTATATCTTTATTATATTAAAATAAGTATAACTTTATATCTCATGTTTGTTTTCTATATGTTATCTGTGCTTGTATTGGACCCTGAGAAGAAAATATCACTTTTTTTCTTTTAAATGAACTTCATTCACAACAATGTTTGAATTTTGTCAAGAGATAAAATTCATAAGATCAGTTATTGCTCACTTTGTTTCTATTGAATCTAAGTCTGCACTACCTGACTCAAGAATTAAACTCACAATTACTATGTCACCAAATTCACAAAGCAATGCTAGGGACAATCTTGATTGGAGAACTTGGAGTCTTAAACACTATTTGCTTGATGCTTATCACGTTTGAATGCATTCATTGCAACATTGTGATAATAACAATGAAGATGAGGACAATAGTCTAATCTGAGTATAAATATTGTAAATAATAACAACACTTCCTCAGAAATTACAATAAAAATTATAAATAAGAATATTCAAAATTATAGAAAAAAAATTTTTTTAAATAATTTCTTACAAAATATTTATAAAAAAATAAAAAATAAAAAATAATGATAGTCAAAATACTATAAAAAACTTAAAAGCTAATTAATTAGAAGATAAATTATAAAATAATAATAATAACATAAAAATAAATAAAAGATTATAAAATAAAAATTAATAAATAATAATAATAATAATTGAATGAAGAGGAATAGAAGAAAAAGAAGTATCATGATCAAATTCCTTGAAGAGTGTTAGAACTGATGCACATCTTTGAAAATTTAAAGTGATTACCAATGAAAATATTTTTGTTTAAATTTTTTAGATGATGAATTATTATCATACACTGATTTATCCACCTTGATTGTTATCATCACAATGTTTCAAACATTTTACCATCCAACATTCCTCAGGTGTTTACCACAGTTGGCAATCTTCCAGAAATTTTCTACCATTTCAAGCCCCTGGGATACATTGTTGACATTCCACAATTCATGCTAAAGGATCTCCATATCAGTTAATTCTACCTACATAACTCATCCTTGTAATATCACTTCCAATGAATCAGAATATATAGGAATAGGAATGGTAAAATTAGCTGTTGCCACACAGGAAACATTCAACATTCATTGACTGAGCAGTTTTACTGTAGGTTGAAATTTATAAAAGTGCATTATTAAAAGGGTTTTTCAATAAATTTAACTTCTCAAGTTCAATAAATGTTATAGTTCTTTCTAATACTGGCATGAGTTTCCTTATCTTTTTATTTTTGGTAATGTTGAAGGTTTACATTTTGATTGTATTTTTATTTTCTCTTCTAGTTCCGGCTTATGGTCACATAACATTGAAACATCTGTTCCTGTGAGATCATGAGTTAAGCAACGTTGATCCTGGTCAGTGCCTAGATGGGTAACCACTTGGGAATACTAGAGTAAGCTGTAAGCTTCAATGTTCCAGTGGTGTAATGGATAATAGCTTGGAACTGTTAATCAGAGACCTGAGTTCCAATTCTTTTTTTTTGGGGGGTCACTTCTGTATAAATATCCTTAGGAAAGGTATGAATCCACCTCTTCTCCCTATGGGTTAATTAGTAAAACTTAAATTAGTAAATCATTATCTCCTTAAAAAATTCTTGCAATCAAAAATTTTTTTCTGGCTTTAAATAAGCTACAAAAGGTCAATAAGAAAACAAATCACTCAATCTTCTAGTTCCATATGCCTCTCATTTTTTGTGTGATGTTGAAATTGTTTAAATGATGTGGTTCTTGTTATTTGGTAAAGCTCTTTGTGAATTTTGTATTGCCAATCTATACAGTCAGAAGAAGGATTGTCTTCTTTAAGAATTATAGAATTAATTCATTTTTTTTTAATCATTTCACTCCAAGCAAGGCAATAAAACCTCTAAGATGTAAAGGGGTTAATGAGTGTGTGAGAATATGAGAGATAAAGAAACACTTTTAAGGGCAGAGGTCAATAAAAGGACAGGAATTAAGAAGACAGAAGATAATGACTGACATTGCATTTAAATTTTTGAAAATCAAAGTTGACTGAAAGGTTAGAAGCTAGGTGGGTGTTCTATAAGCAGGAAATGTGCAAGAAGAAACTGTTAGCATAGAACTCATGGTTGCATCTAACCATTTTAACTGTAAAACAATAGAGACCTTACCAAAAATCTAGTAATACACTTAAATTCATAAAGTCTATGTACCAAAGAGGAAAGCTCATCAGAAAAATTATCATGAAAATATTTATAGAAAAGGCACAGAGAAGCTACATTAATATGGCGAGAAAGTGAATAAAACCAAGATGACAGGTCAGGACTAATAATACTGCATATTTGGAGCCATTTATAATCACTGATTTGAGAAAACAGTTATATACTGATCATAGTTTATATATCTCTGAATGAGTTAGAGGTCATGCATAACATTCACATGAAAGTTTAGATCTGACAAAGTTATTAAAGAACTTATTTTCAGGTCAATATTTTGGGTTTGTAGCATCTTAGATTGTTGGATAAAAGTACCCCTAGTGCTATGTATCCTGTGTTTAATTTCCTTATCTCCTATGACTTTTTATACAACTTGATCCAGAAAAATCTACCCCCACTGATTGAATGAAAGGTTTGGCTCAAAACTCCTGGAAGTTTACCAACCTTAACAGACCCCTGAAGACTGAGGTAAACAGTCAAAACAAAAAATCAAGATAAGAATGCTAGTATGAGTAAATCAGTGCATAATAACTAAAATATTATTATAAAAAAAAAACTAAGATAGGGTTGTGAATTCAAAAGGCTGTGGGCTTATGACCATATCATGTTGAAACATTGGTTCCCATACAATTACCAAAGTTAAGCAATGTCAATGGGTGGCCGCTTGGGAATACCAGGTGCTGTAAGCTTTGATGTTCACATGATATAATGGATAATGGTTTGGAATTGTTAATTGGAGTGCTGAGTTGCAATTCCAGTTGTGTTTGTTATATTTATTTATGCGTAAATACCGTTGGGAAATGTATAAATTCATCTGTTCTCTATTAATTAGTAAGACTTGTATCACTAAATCATTATTATCTCCAAAAAAAAATCTAAAAATATTTTCTGACTTTAAATAACCAGCAAAGGATTGATAAGCTGTAGCAAAAGAATCAATCAATTAAAAGCCTGATGGAAGCTCATTGAAACAAAAACCAGACAAATCATTGTTCTACTTATTAAAATGTTGTACTTAAAATATTTATTTGCTTATTAAACATAATGCATTATAAGTTAGGTTTGGTTGGTTACTTCAAAATCTTATTAACCTCATTGTATTATTTAGTATCAAATATAAGTATTATAGGATATAAATGACAATGAATTAATTAATTTCATTGTGCTTTCTAATGCTAATGATTTTCACTGATATGAAGTGCAAAGATTATGTTGATTCAATTGTTAGGTCTGCTACTAAAAAAGTTTAGCTTACTGTATCACTAGAATCTATCTTATATATTTATAAGTCTACCATTCATCAATGCTTTGAATATTGCTGCCACATCTGGCCTGGTGCTCCCATTATACATTTAAAGATTCTTGATAAAATCTAAAGAAGAATCTGCAATGTTATTGGTCCTGACCTGGCATCTCAGATTCAGTCACTTTTTTTTACCATCATAATGTAGCTTTCCTATGCCTTTTCTACAAATATTGTGCGTGTGTTATCCTCAAGTATATCTATATATATCTATGTGAGTTTTTTTCAAGTAACAATAATAATTGAATCAATTCTTTCAATTAGGTTTTTTGACTGGGGATGTACAAATAATTTTTTTTCTTTTTTATCACAGCTGTTCTGTTTATTTGTTTACAAAGTCAATTTCTGTCTGAGTCGGTTTTATTGAAAGATGATATTTATAAATATCAGTCAGTTTAGGACTGACTACTTGCTCATCTCCACTAATATACCAAGTCATTCAGAAAGTAATATTGCCTTTTTAGAGAGCAAAACCATTCAAATGTAGCAAATGTGAAATGTACTGGTAGAGACTGGTAAACAGAACATGCAGTGGAATATTCCTATGATAATAGAAATGGTATCAGCTGTTATTTTAAATTGAATAAAATGTCATTATTTATGTCTTCAATTATTTTTAGCTGCCTGATTACTTTTGTTAAGCAGATAAATAGATAAGTTTGTAACTGCATTGTACTTATGAAAAACTTTAATACTGTTCCCATTTTTTGAGGCATGAATAAACTAGTACATAAATGTGTGTTGTCTGCCTGGTGTGTGTGGCACATAAATCCTGTGGTGAGGTTTGTACAACCAAATTGTTCCATAGGTGATGGGGTGATTTGCTCCATACTCAATCAGTTTTATTCATTTTCTAAATGTTTTTTTCTTTTATTTTTATTCATTTTTACATTTTTTTTACTTTTATTCATTTTTGTTTTTTACTTTTATACATTTTTAATTTATTTTTTGTTTATTTTTTATTATTATTCATTGTGTTATCTATTTTTATTCATCATAACTTTATTTATATTAATTTATACTTTTATTCAATTTATTGATTCCAGTGTAATGATTATCAGTATGGAAAGTGGAATCACAAAATGAGTTCAAATTCCAGCCTAGTCTATTCCATTTACTTTTGCACTAGCACCTTTGGAAAAAGGATATGAATCCATCTCTTCTCTCCCAGCTATGGGTTAAATAGTAGAATAGACTGGGCTTTGGTTTTAAAAAAAAGGAAATTTAATTTTTTTGAAACGGTAGTTTTTATGCTCACTTTAGCTTTAATTGTACACAAAAACTATTTAAATGATATTTTATAACAATAAGAAAAACAAGGAAATAGAGTAAACAATAATTTCCTAAATTTAATATTTTACACTGTATGATACTCCTTAAAGTATTCTGTGTATAATGGAGTTGTGTATTCTTTGCACCAAGTTGTTACCATTTTTTGCGTCTTTTCTTTTTGAGAAGTATGCATGCAGACATTGCACTCTCTTCGGCTTATTCTTTCAGTTTCATTTGCAGGCAAATTCTCCAGGAAATGATGTAATCCCATGAATAGAATAGTAAATAGAATCTTTATAAAACATAGTGTTGCAAATTAGTCATTTAGACTTGAATCGTGAATGATGCCTGCATCATTGGAAAAAAAGTTTAAATCTTTGATATGATATCCGCTGATCTCAAACAAAAAATAAATTGATGATGCCTGCTGTTTAAATATTAAATATAAAAATGGAATCAGACCTTCAGAGAAGACCTTACTGCACATCTCTGAACAGATGAACAGGGTTGTTCAATCAGCAATGAGGCACTATTAACAGAGTTTGTGTATTGTGTGACTGCCACATTCATCATAACAATGTGCCTTCTCATTCGTCATGTTTTGATCAAGGTGGTTTGGAAAAATATTACATCATCCAGATATGCAAATCCACCTGATATCCCAGATTTAGCTCTTTTTGACCTTTGACTTTTCCCAAAGCTAAATTCACAGTTGAAAAGGAGATTTAAGATGGTGGATGAGATTAAGAATAGGTTAAATGGCAGAATAGACTGGGCCTTTAAAAAAAACAAGAAATTTATTTTTTTGAAATGGTAGATTTTATGCATATTTTCGCATTAATTATATACAGAAAATATTTAAATGATATTTTATATTATAGCAAAAAGGAAAAACAAGGAAATGTCACCCAGATATGCAATTCTGCCTAATATCCCAGATTTAGCTCTCTCTAACCTCTGGCTTTTCCCAAAGCTAAATTCACAGTTGAAAAGAAGATTTAAGATGTTGGACAAGATTAAGAAGAAATTCATAAGGCTGCTGATGGTGCTCTTGAAAGAGAACTTTGCAGACTTTTAAAAATAAAAGGGATGCTAGGTTATGTGTGATGTTTCAAAGGGTGTATTTTAAAAAGAACTAAGGTATCAATGTGCTACAAAGGTTATTTTTTTTATTAATATTTTTATTATTAAATATTATTAATTAATATTAAATGTCTAAAGGCTTTTCAAGCAGTTCTTGTATATAGAATCATCTGCATTTTTAATACTAAAATTCACTCAATACCAGACTCAAGATTAAGTCAATGAAGAGTGTTACTGCTAAAATGATTATAAGACTGATATATAAAATATATGTATGAAAGAAAAGATGGTAAGAAATGAAGATTATGAAGATAAGGAGAGAAAATGAATGATTTTTGACTTGAAGAGCTTAAGATTGTAGCATTCAGTGAAGCACCCACATCGGATTCTGTTCCACAAAGTAGCAGTTCTTTGGGAAAAAGCTGTTTGTATGACATGAGTTGATGAGAAAAGAATTGTTTGTGAGGCTCACATTGATGATAATCATCTAATCTGGTACAGCTTTCTGGTTTGCTTTATTAAAACGAAAAAAGAGAAAAGACTGTCTTTTATTAAGGTTGTTGATGGAATCAACCCAATTGTTTTCTAAAAACAAAAGCAACAAAAAGAAGAGTTAATAGTCTGAACTCTTAGACTGTAGCAATGAAACAAATAAGTCATTGAACAAAACACCCATGAATCAAGTGTGTTCTTAGCAAAGTAAAAGAAAAATGAGCTGTGTTGCTAGGGTTTTTTTTTATAGAGACTTTGTTAGGACATGTAAATTTTGATCTGACAAACTGGGTATTTAAGGTGCATATATAAACTTCTACATTTGAGCACCATGTGTAATGAAGTGGCTGTGCATATAGCAAGAAAGACTTGAATCTTTTGTATTTAACTTTACTTTTTATTCACTCCAATATTTTATCAGTTACTCTTGGCTAGTCTATGGTGCAAGAAACCCTATCTTCCCTTCCCTAAGACACTCAGACCCTACCATTTCCTGCAATATCTGAGAGAGGCTGCTGCATCTGTTCAACATTCTTATTCACACTTGTAAAACTGAATACCAGCGTGAGGTCATATACTTCTGCATTTGATGGCCGAGATTGACTCCTGTCAAACCCAGCTTCTTTGATAATCTGGTATGAATTGCATACAGTGTCTATTCCAGCATCATGATATTTGTTGCACATGGGTGTTGATGCACGGGTTCCATAACCCACATGAATTCTTTGACATGGACTGATAATGAAGCCCTTCTTCCATACAAATTGCATGCCTGAAGAAGGCTGTAGATTGGAACAATCCAATCATAGTTGTAATGATGAGTAATAAGAATGAATCTACTTTTGATATTATAATGACATCTCAAATTTACAGAAAGCATCTTCCATACGAATTAGAAGACTGAAAAAGGCTCTAAAATAGAGCAGCCCAATTATTTTGGTAATAATGAGTAATAAGGGTTTTTTCAGTGTGTCCATGGCACTACTGAATGTGACACAAGTTTGAGGTTTAAAGTGGGTTTGATGGCATTACTGTGGAAAAATTGCTCAAGCCTCCTCAGCACTTTCCCTTTTGGGGATAGCTCAGACACTGGGCAATAAATCCAGCTCCCTCCCAAAGAAGAGGTACTGCCTAGGAGAAGGCCTCCTGGGGCTTGAGCTTAATATTTTTAATACATTCCCAGCATCTGTGCCAGATAAGTGTTATGGGACCTTACCCATAATAACATAATGGACTATTTCATACGTAATAAATACTGCCTCTCAAGAGGAAGTAAGGAGTTCAGTCTGAAGTCTGACAACCGGCTGAACTCTCTGCCTTTGGGCAGGGAGGAACCTGAACGAGCCTATGCTGAAGGTTGGAGTCTCTTTCGGGGAGGTAAACCAACCCTGAACCTGTTTATACAGGTTCAAAGGGCATATTTTTGGCCGAGCCCATGGGCTCGGAGATCCCACGTTAAACTGGCCTTGTGCCACATGATGCCCGCGTGGGGGGGGAGTGACTAAATACTGTCCAGTCTGAAGTCTGGAGTGAGGTCCGTCAGAAGTCCGTTAGTCAGTCAGAGCGAGTCAGTCAGTCGAGTCAGAGGCAGTCTGAAACAGAGTCACGTTCAGACAATTACTACTAAACCTGATTGTTCGTACTAACACTTTCTACTTCTTTGTATATATTCCTGTTTGTAATATATCTTTTTTATTCCATATCCATATTAGAGTTCTTCTTTATTGGTTCTACCTTGGACTATCACTGTAGTACAAGGAACCGGACCATAACAGTGGCGACGAGCGATTCGAATTCATTCGGTGGAAGAAAAAAAAAATTTTTGTTCCACAGCATAACAGTGGCGACGAAAACCAACTCTCTATGCAGAGGACATACCTTTTTGTTCGCTATCTGTCGCGCATAACAAGTGGCGACGAAGATTCAAACTCTCACGTGAAGAACAAACAACAAAATCATCTCTCGTCAACATAACAAGTGACGACGAAGCGACGAAGAAACCCCTAAAAAGGAAATACGAACTCTATACACGGAGGACTTATTTTTTTTTGCTATACATCACATATAACAAGTGGCAATCTGGAAAACCCTTAAAGAAAAATAAACTCCCTACTCAGAGGACATATTTTTTTTTTGCTATCCGTCATACGTCACAGTGGACGACGATTACATTCTAAAAAAAAAAAATACGTTAACATGGAAGATTTTAAGTCAACCATTATGGAACTTATCAAAATCCAGTTTGAACAACAACAAAGGTACGAACAAAAACATCTAGAAATGCAAGAATTATTATGTGCAATGGCAAATAAAGAGCAAAAACCCAAGAACGAATCAGTTCTCTCTCAAGATGCTATTTGGAGTAATATCAAAGATTTCAAGTATGCACACAACAAAGATAAAACTTTTGCAAATTACTTCCGAAGGTATGAAGATCTATATGATTTTGACTGCAAAGATTGGTCAGATGCATGTAAAGTACGCCTTTTATTAAGAAAATTAGGCACAGGCGAATATACCAAATTCGTTGATTATATCCTTCCCAGAAAAACAAGCGAGTTAACGTTCAAAGAATCTATAAAATTGCTAACGGAACTTTTCAGCTATAATACTTCACTATTTCATAAAAGATGGAAATGCATGAACCTTACAAAAAAGGATAGCGAAGATTACGTAACTTTTGCATACATTGTTAATGAATATTGTGATGACTTCAAATTATCAGAACTCAGCGCTGACAACTTCAAATGCTTAATTTACGTCCAAGGTCTGGTTTCAACAAAAGACGCAGAAATGAGACGTAGAATACTTACTAAATTGAAAAATGAACAAGATCTGACACTCCAAAAACTAGCCGAAGACTGCCAGAGATGTGTCAGCGTAAAAAAAGACTCTAAAGACATAGAATAAGCTGGCATAGCATACATACGCAAAATACGAAGACAAACGAAATTTCCCTCCTCACAAACAAAGCAAACAAATTTTTCCTCCTCACAAACAAACCGAACTGATTTTCCCACCTCAAGAACAGGTAAAACAAAATTTTCTAATTATAATCAACATAAGAAGATACTACCACCAAGTCCATGCTATCGTTGTGGGTCTTGGCATTGGGTTAAAGACTGTACATATCATGCTAAAACTTGTCTATCATGTAAAAAAAATTGGTCACAAAAGTTCTCACTGTTGGTATAGAAAAGAAAGCCGAATAAGAATTACGAGGACCAACCAAACAGATGAGACTAATATAAGAAAATATGTACAAGTTGAAATGCAAAACAGCCAAGCTTATTTAAGCCTGGGTGTTGTGTTACATTTGTCTTGGTGTTGTGTTACATTTGTCTTGGTGTTGTGTTACATTTGTCTGGGTGTTGTGTTACATTTGTGTTGTGTTACATTTGTACATTTGTACCCTGAAAAATACATGTGCACCTGCACATGTATTTTTCAGGGTATTTTTTAGGAAAAAAGTGTGTCTTGTAAGCTGGAAAATATGGTAATTACAATAGAACCTAAAAGAAAGATAGTAATGCAGAACGATTTTTAAATTATTATAATTTATTATAATTAAAATTTTAAAAAATGAAAAAATTCTTGTAAAAATTCATTATTCATGGAAAATTTGTTTTTCTTAAGACAATAGTGTTCTTAATATAACTTATTTACAAAAGCAATTAAAAGCTTTTCTAATTAATAATGTCATAGTTTGATTACATTTTTTAGTTTACCATTCAGGGTAGATTTTCAGTACAAGTAGCAAAAGTTTGAAAAAAAAAAATTGAATGATTTACATTCTCCAGGAAGTCCTACTTTTAACTAAATTTAATTTCACAAAATTTAATGAAATTAAGTAAGTGGAGGGATAACATATGTAAAAAAATATTTTTTTTTTTTAACAAGTAATTTCAAAAATAATTTCTCTCATTTTGAATAAATCCTGAAAGTTTCATTAAAATCTGACAATTATTTGATTTTTGCAAGAATTTCCAAATCAATGTTTTTCACTGGAAAAAAAGCACAAAAAAATCTACTATAATTCCCCATGTATAGTACACCTTTTATTCATAATATACACCACCTAAAACTGTGCTGAAAGTGTGGGAAAATGCTTCTACACATGCATAATATGCACTTCTTGTTTGATAATCAAACCTCATAAATTATACCTCTCCAGTTTCATTATGGCCAGTATTTTCTACTCTTATTCATGCTGTAATTGAAGATATTTATCAAAATTTCCAATCATCACAATTCTAAAAGGAAATGGAAATACCTATATTATGTCTTCTGCACAGACTCATTAACCTGTTTTTGTTCAATAAAATGTGCAATTTACCGGATTTGTATTTAGTTCAAGTTAGATACACATAACTTGAGTTGTGTTTAAAAAGTAGACAGAATAAGAGTTGATCTGATAAATATTAAACAAAGAATAAAATGAATAACATAACAAAGAAATCGATTCAATGAAATTTATTGGTCTTGATCATGAGGCAATTTCTGTTCAATTGAGGTTCTTCTCTAGATGGATAGGTTGTTCCTCTTCATGAACCTGTAGCACCAATTTAGAAAGGCTTTGAAAGTTTCCTCAGGGTATTTTTTCATCTTTTTCAGGGCCAACAACTTTATGTCTATAGTGCTGATGACAAGTCCAGCAGCCTGCCTTTCTGTTATTTCCTCCACCAATTCTTTTTCCATTTGAGGATACTTGGCTTCTTTTTCTCTACCGGGGGCTCTTGAAGAAGGTTTGGCAGCCATAATTTTTTCCTTGTTTTTTCTCTATAATCTTATATTTGCTTCATTTATATCATACTTTCTTCTGTTGCACAATTTCTCACTTGTTCTGCCACAGCAATAACTTTTCTCTTGAATTCACTGGGGTAACTTCTTGAATTCATTTTTAACCAGGGTGTTGTAGAGTAAGATTAAGAGTAGGTAAGAATAAGGTCTGTTCTTCTCAAGACAATGTTGTGAATTGCTGGTCATTGAGCACAAATTTTACCAATATCCATTTCCATCAAAATAAACTTTCTTATTCCGGTAGTCTTGACCAATCAAAGCATATCATACAGAAGCAACATGGCGGCACCTATAGTTCGTCACATAGTTGTAAGTTTTTCACAAAAATGGTTTTAAACATAAAATAATATTATTCTAATTTAGTTTTATAATAATTCTTATTTTACTTTACATTTGTAAGTATTGTTAGGTACATATGATTGTATTTGACACACTTATGGGGTCAAAATCGCCGAATGTTAGTGTCAAATTGTTATATGTTTGTGGTGAGTAGTTATTTCACAACTGAAATCTGTATATGAAATAGTGATTTTTTGAAGATTTTTTGTAGCTATGCATAATAAGCACCCCTAATTTTGCTTATTATTTTTTAGAAAAAAATGCGTATTATACATGGGGAATTATGGTAATTGCAAAAATTATGTTTTGTGGTGACATAAAAAAAAACAAAATATTTAAACAAAATTTTGAATGTGTTAGAAAGGTTTAAAAATTTTTTTAGATAATTAAAAATACTTTGGTTTTTCCTCTTAATAATAACAAACATTTTCACAATAAAACTTTGTTTTTATTAAGTTTGTAGCTTTTTTCATCATGCTATGCAGTTTTTTCAGCAAGCAAGTGGAGGGACCTAGTTTCTTATCCTTAAGGCTTCTCATGTGCTATCCATTTCAGTTGTTACTGTGTTGAAAGTCTTCAAGTAATGTGTCTTCTACTGTTTGGCACAGTTCTTTGTGATTCTGTAGTGCCCATCCATAAGGTTCAGAGAAGAGTGCTCCTCTCTAAAGCCTAAAGGGTTCATTTTTAATCATTGATCTGAGAAAACAATTGCATACACTTGACAGTTTAGATATTTCTGAATGGGTTGGGTGCCATGCATGATATCCATATGAAAGTCTCAATCTGACAAAGCTATTTAAGAATATAGCTTGAATTTTTAGGTTAATGTTAGGTTAGGTTTTATAGCATCTTGTGGTTTGGTTGAATGATTTGCATGTAATCAAAACTTGCCTATTGTGTTCTTTTTATATTAGTTTAGGCTTTGCTATAGAAATAGCATTGCTATTCTGTTTTGTACAAAGGAATTTTAAAAATGCTCTATTATTGCTCAACCTGTTTCCACTGACTCCAAGTACACACAGATTGAACTTCCAATTGCTATGACACCAAATTTACAAACCAACACTTTAATTAAAGTTATTGTCCACATAGCCTAGTGGATTAAAGAATTGGTTCATAAATTTGGTGATGTAGCAGTTGTAAGTTCAATCCCTAGACTCAGTAGAAACAGAGTGAGCAATAACTGAACAGTACTAAAAATAAAACTAGACGAGATATCCCTAGACATGGGTAGTGGAATGAGAACAGCCTACTCCCATAGATTAAATAAAGGGTTCAGTTTGTAATTCCCTGTAGGATATCCAGATTGATATATACCTAAATAAGACAGGAAGGTACAACAACCAAAAAGTTGTGATAATGACAATAAGGATAGTAGTCTGAATGTAAATAGTTTAAATTGTCACACTATCAGTTTCCCAACACAACATAATTAGGTTATTTCAGTTTATTCATTTTGTATTTATTATAAAATGTAAAGGAGAAATTTCATAGGAAAATCTTTTGCTGAAAACAACTCTGAAATGTTTTTTTGCCTGAAAATTAAAAGTGATATGGACATCATGTTAACATCCTATGGAGCTACACTTAAACCATTATACATGTATATATTCAGCTTAGCATCCAAAACTTTCATCTTGTTCAGAATCATCTCTTGGCAAAAAACATCACATCCACATTATTCACAATGCACACTGACCTGAGTGAGTTACTTGTCTGCAAAAAGAACATGATTTGCATGTTAACTCCTTCATCACATTTTCAGCACGCAACCAATCAACTGTAGAAAGGAAAATACATCCATACTCTGCAAACCAATAACCAGGTATATTTGAAACTGAGAACAACAAACAATCCAATTTATCAGCAAAATTACCAGGTATTTCTGTCAAATTCTTCGTCAGAAGAAATGAACAAATTTTATCACCAACAGTAATCTGTGAGTCTAGTCTACTTCTTTCTGGGTTATGACAAATGTTCAGAATGCAATTTGCCATTTCAAATTAATATCCCTGTACTGAACTACAACCAATAGTAATTTCATAAAAGGTTGGTGTATATATTACTTCTACAATGAACTTACAAATGTATGCAAATATTAACTTCTCACATGTACACTTAGGCAAAATGTAACAGTTTCTTGCAAAGGCCATAAGACATTACTTAAAGAAAAACTGGCATGTATTTTCAAATCACATGCAGAAAATAAACAGAACAATTAACCACCAAATTTTTTATTCTCTTTAATTCAATAACTTCTTAGAAATATATTCCTTTATTAATGATGTGATATTATCTTATTCAAGATGATCAAATGTCAAATGTAAATTGTTTGTTTATTTAGAATATTACATTTATTAGAGAAAATTAGTTCATGCTAACCTCCAGGACAGTGACTCATTGCTCCTTCTTGGACTAATGTTTTCTGCTGATATGAAGTGAAAAGATTATATTGAATCAATTGCTAGGTCTGCTACTAGGAAAGTTGGTTCACTGTATCATGCTAGACAATTTTTTAAGCCAGAACCTATATCACACATTTATAAGCCTACCATTCATCCAGGCTTTGAATATTGCTGTCTCATCTGGTTCAATGATTCTGCTATGTATTTAGAGATTCTTGATAAAATCCAAAGAAGAATATGCAATGTTATTCATCCTGACCATGGCTTTGAGTCATTTTCCCACCACAATAACATAGCTTCCTTGTGCCTTTTCTATAAATATTTTCATGGCAATTGTTCTGATGAACTTTCTTCTTTGGTGCCTACATTTTATGAATTTAAGGTGCAGTACCAGATTGGCAATTAGGTTTCATTGTTTTACTGTTGAACTAGGTAGATGTAATCATAAGTTCTATGCTAATAATTTCTTCTCTCACACTTCTACTTGTGGAACTCTCTTCCAGTTTCTTGATTTCCAGTCAACTTTGATCTTCAAAAATTTAAAAGCAATGTTAATCATTATCTTCTGTCTTCTTAAATCCTGTTCTTTTATTGTTCTCTCTCTTTAATGTTTTCTTTTTTTTTTTCATATTCTATGACACTCAGTAATCTCTTGCTCCTTAGTGGCTTTATTGCCTTGCTTGAGGGTGAAATGATTAAGAAAAATATGTTCAATTTAAATATGAAATGAGTTATAAAATTAACTTCAAAAGGCCTTTTATAACCCCCACCCTGCCTCGGTATCCAGGTGTCATTGCCAGAGAGAAAGGAACATTAGACATCTCAACACAGATGCCCATTTCAATTTCATCCAAATTGCCTGTACATGTATGTTTGAATTTATTTTAATTCAATGACAGACCTAAAATATTTCTGCAAGGTTAAAAAAGGACTTTAAAAAATAATCCTATTTTTGATTGAATAATTTTCAAAAAGTTGAATAGAATCTGATAATGATCTTGTGTTTTAAGGTTAAAACAAAAAAAATATTTTCTCTTCAGCTTTATGATTTTATTGTTTAGCTCAGGGTAAAGATTGTCCAGACTGAGTAGGAGGAATATGCATACAGCAAGAATGACACAGGAAAAAATTTTGGTACTTGGTTGGTCTGTTCTACCCCACTCACTATATTCACCCTACATTACACCAACCATTTTTGATTACTCTAAAACACTTTCATAGGAAAAACTTTCTCTGTTGAAAACCAGATCCAAGAGTTCATAAAAAACATTTCACATGAAAACCTGTGAAATTTTACTCAAAAACTATCAAAGAGTTGCCTGATAAGTGGCAACCTCTCATTGAAAAAATGAATATATTATTGAATAAAATGTAATTGTGCTTGACTGAATAGATCATCCTACATTGTGTTTGAGTTCTCATTCATGTCAATATGTGCAAAAACTGGGAAAGGCCTGGTGTATGTTCACAAGGGACCAGGTGAAAAAAATTGAATCTTGTTCCAGTCTATTTGATTATGGATTCACATGGCATAGTCTTGGGGTTAGGTAGGTGACGCTTGCAATGACTTTACTGCTACTCATGGAACAACAGAATAATGGATCAGATCTTTCCTTGGGTCAGCAAGAACTAGAACACTCTCCAATCACCCCTAAGCTTATTTCTACATCATGATGTGTGGCTCACAACTCCTTAACAGGCATCTTGGAACTACACCCAATTCTAAATTTGACTCAGCTTATATACTCTGTGACCAGAAGTTTCTAACTTCCAGCCAAGTGGCAGTGATCCCAAAAGTTTTTATAATTTTTTTTCTTTCTGTATTTTCTTTTGGTCAGCAGGTGACTGCTTTGAAGTTCTCTTTTCTTGAGTTTACTGTCGCACAATCATAAAACCTAGCCCAATTCATCCAATGTTAAATAAGATAAGCTTATTATACTTATGATTAAAACTAATTTTTTTTTTGTTAACCCTTAATTCTTCATCTAAAATATCTCAATCAAAAGACAAAACCCAAAAGTCAACTTGTTAACTGAGAAAGTTATGTGTTTCCACTAGTGCTAGTGGTTGGTGTTCATGTAGCAGTAATTAGATATGTTTTTCACTGGCAGATGAATTCCCTGACAGAAGTAAATTGGTTGAACTGTGAACCAATCAAATCCACCAGCGGAAAGATACAAAAGCCAGACCTGCTGTGAGGAAGAAAAAAAAGGAATTCTCTTTTTTTAGCCATGGCTACCAAGGGGTCAACAACAGAGACGATGAGCTGCCAACTACTACCTCGCCTCCTGAACTGACAACACACTTTTCTTATCGATGAAAGTGTGCAAACTTTTGTACAACCATGTATGGACAGTGTACCCAAAACTTTTATTTGTTGCCTAAAGGTTACCTGAACAAACCATTAAATTTCATGTAAAGGGATTACCATTCTTGTTATTTTTCTAACTGAAATTGCTGACGCTTACAGTGACCCTTAATCTTTCTTTACATTTAAACCCAGGTAAAAACCAGAATTTTGGTTTTGGATGTTGATTTTCAAGTCAGGCAAATCTTTAGCAAGCTTTACCAGTCTTCCTACTCCAAATTCTCTTGATTTAGCTTTTGGTGCTGAACTAAGATAAGTTTAATAGATATCAAAAGAAAAGACTAAGGTGTACATTTTCAGGATTTTTTTCACTTTTAATATTGCTTAGGTCTTTACAAATAAATTTGTAAAATTTCTAAGAGCAGAATTATAACTCCAGATTCAAAATGTCAGCAGTATTTACATATGAACAAAGTTTTAACACTTTCACTACTGCATTGTTATAGCATTGTTGCCTGACTGTATTTGAGAAAAATAGGAAATTGCCATTTACTGGAAATAAAGGGCTAAAAAACTTTGATTTCAACAGATTAAGGTAAATGACACTGCCAACATACAATATAATGAGAATGCATCACAAAATAGGTTATATGCTCCTATAAATCGAGGACAGGGTTGGAAATAATACTAAGCATTAGTTTATAACACAAATAAATGCTAGGGATTGATATTTTCTTGAAAACATATATATATATATATGTCAACAGCTGTTAGTGCAATTTTAGTAAAAACACGTAAGCTCCACAGCAGTGGAAGTGTAAATAACTAGGCACTTTATACTCATTTTTGGATAAAATCTAACAAATTTTTTTTATACTCTATACTATCAGTAATATTCTATGGCTATTGTAGATTTTATGAGTATATTGAATTATTTCTACTTTAAAAAGAAATGGTCAATTTGAGTGTAATCTTCTAAATGTGAGAGAAGTGCTTCAATCTCAACATTCTTTTTTGTCATTGGCCCTATACATTAAAATACTTGTAAAATCTTATCACAAAATATACAAGTTTTATGGATCTTGTTTTTTAGTTGAATCAGGTCAGAAGCATCATTGTGATCTTTCTTTGAGATATGAAAAAATATGTGTTAAAAAAAGGAAAAAATAACAAAAACTGTGACATTTTTCTTGTCACCCCCCCCCCCCATGAATCTAAGAACAACTGACAGCTGACAAGCTGTGTAGAAACTTAGAGAAGACTTCTTAAGAAGAATGGTAGACAAATTTAACTTTGTGAACAAGGAAGTTAGATGAGTTGACCTTTCATGAAAAGACTAACTTATAAGGTTTATAAAACAGTATACTTTAGTTTATTTGTGTAAGAACCAAATATTTGGACCAGGAACCATTTCTAGCTTGGAATTTGTAAGTTTTCATTTATTAGATCCTGATATGTTTTAAGGTGGACAACTATCAAAAGTAAATGCTGAATACACGATGTGAACCAATTTGAAATATTAATGATTTTGTTAACATTTATTATTTAAATGGAATTTCATAATTCCTTACAGAACATTTAAAGGAGTCATCAATTCATTGAAAGTAAATATTTTTAAGTTAGTTTTAAAAATAATCTATCATATCACTGTGTTGTGCTAGATGGTTTTCCACTCTAGAGTCTATCTTACATATCTATTAGTCTACCATTTGTCCATGCTTCTATCTATCTAGAGCTCCTTGATAAAATCCAAAGAAGAATCAGCAATATTATTGGCCCTGATCTGACAGCTTTGCTTCAGTCACTTTCCCTCTGCTGTAAAGTTGCCTCCCTTTGCCTTTTCTAGAAATACTTTCATGGTAATTATTTAGATGAGCTCTTTCCTATGATGCCTAGACTGTTAAAATTTAAGCACAGCATTAGACTGGCAACAAGGTCTCACCAATTTAAAGTTGAGCTGACTAGATGTAACTGTAAATTCTAAGGTAACAGTTTTTTTTCTCACACTTCTTGCTTGTGGAACTCCCTTCTATTTTCATGCTTTTCAGCCAACTTTAAACTGCAAAAATTTAATTGCAATATCAATTGCTATATACTGTCCTGATTTCCAGTTCTGGTTGTTCATTAGTTCCTTAGCTAACTCATAGTTACACCCTGCTAATACTTCATAAACGATTTTGATTGTGAGGAATGAGTCACTTCCCCATCAACCTAGTTACCTCCCTGTGCCTTTTCTATAAATACTTTCATGGTAATAGTTTGGATGAGCTATTCGCTATGGTACCTATACTTTATGAATTTAAACATAGTACTAAACTGGTGACTAGGTCTCATCAATTTACAGTTGAGTTGGTTAGAGGTAACCATATGTTCTATGGCTAACAGTTTCTTTTATCACACTTCTAGCTTGTGGAACTCCCTTCCAGCTTCATGATTTCCAGTCAGTTTTAATCTTCAGAAAGTTAAATGCAATGTTAATCAGTGTCTGCTGTCCCTCTGATTATTTTTCCTTTGCTCCTGCTCCTTAATAATGATTCTGTTTTCTAATTCTTCCACACCTAATAACCCCTTGTGCCACAGTGGCTTTTTTGTCTTACTTGAGTTGAACTTGTAGAAGAAAATATATATATATATATATATATATATATATATATATATATATATATTTTAAAACAGAGAGAAATCACTAACGTTTTTGGTTATAATGTAAATTTGTTTAGTGTATGTATTATTCTTCATATTTTTACTACATGCGTTTCTGGTCCCGTGACCTTCTTCAGGCAAATTAAAGGAATCAATTTTTAAAGGATTAAAATTTCCTTATGTTATTTTAATGTTTCATTGTTCATTTTCTGTATTTGTAGTGAGCTTTGATCTCATTTTTTCAACTGTTGAAAAAATTAGATCAAGGCTCACTTCTTTCTTCTTCTGTCTCTATTAACCTGTATATAAGAGAGATGGAATATTCCATCTACCAAAAGCAGAGGGGGTACAAAGTCAGACATGGAACTTTCTAGATTGTATTGTGACAGCCATCAAGAAGGAAATTACTGGAAAGTAATTGAAACTCACCTGAAGCGAGCTGAATCTATAATGCTCCTCATGCCAATGACACTTCCACCGAGCTTCTCTACGGCATATGACTTCACTGAATTTTGATGTGTTCCTCTCGAATTTTAAACTGGGGTCATCAGGAGAGAATGTGCACCGTTTCGGGGCCTTCCTCTCAACGGTTTCAGTTGCACACCGGCCCCCCTCACTGATGTGAGGCCCCATTATAACGATATACAAATGTTGTAAATAAACTAGTTCAAATGTGTAATGGCGAAATTAAATTTACAAAATTCCGAAAAACGGCAAACCTCGCGTTCTGAGAATGCAACATGAACCTCATTACGCATTCACGATCAGACATGTCATGCCGTCATGTTCGCTGAAACACTCCACGGAGTATTTCGTATTTTCCATATCCACATAGAACTATTTTCTGTTACTTCTATTAGGCGTTTTATACTTTTGGCCCTTATTAGGCCCTTTGATTCCAATTTGGCCCAGAAATTTGTACAGAGTGCCTGAAACGAAACCCCTTGCTCCAATTTCCACTGCTCTAACAATTGCATTATACCCCTCCTTTATTAGCTCTGACTTTAGATCTTCATATTTATTAGTTTTATAATCGTGGCTTTGTTCCATCTGGCATTCATATGGTACTGTTAACTCAACCAGGATGATTTTATGGTTCACTCTTGACAGGAGAACAATATCTGGTCGCAGACCTTTACTTGATATTATTTTGGGGTAATTATTACGCCAACCAGGAAGGTCTGCAGATACCTCCCAGATGCCACCAGAACTAAGGAGTTTTTTTTTGTATTTTCCTTTTAGAGGACAAAGATCTATCTTATGGAGATCTTCTTGTAATGACCTGGATGTTTCTTTTACTTGATTGGTATCTTTTAAGGATTGATTGTACCAACGACCTAAACTTTTCACTGGTTTTTGTGATACAGTAGGGATTCTTTGGCCACCTACTACAAAATTTATGTTTTTATTCAACTTTCCTTTTCTAAGAGAAAGACTTCTGGACTTGTTTGGTTTAAATTTCATCCTACACCAACTTATCAGGTCGTCCATCAAGCTTAATATCTTGCGAGTTGAACTTACTTTGGATGAGAGGATTGTAGTGTCATCCATGAACGCTTTCACTGGTTGCATTTGACAACCTCTACCAAGCTCAACAACATCAGCCTTGTTGTTTGTCGCTTTGAGAATCAGTTCCATTGCTAGAACAAAAAGTATTGGTGACACTGTACATCCCATCGCAATTCCAACTTCAAGTCTGTTCCACTTAGTCGTAAAGTCTTTTGTAGTGAAACGCATGAGGAAACCATCAAAATAAGTTCCTAACATAATAGATATTTCCTCAGGAATATGGTACATTTGTAATAATTGTATCATTTGGTGAGGTACTGATCCGTAGGCATTAGCTAAATCCAACCAAATGACATCCAAATCTTTTCTTTTAATTTTTGCTTTTTGAATGGCCTCCCAGATCATGTTTCCATGCTCTAAGCAACCAGCTATTCCTGGAACACCACCTTTCTGTACTGACGTATCGATATACTCATTATCGAGAAGGTATTTGGTCAACCTCAATGCCAAAACTGTGAAAAATATCTTTCCTTCTACATTGAGAAGCGAAATTGGCCGAAATTGACTGATGTCCCTGGAATTCTTTTCTTTGGGTATGTACACCCCTTCCGCTATCATCCACTGTTGGCTGATATGGTAATTTTTCCATGCTAATTTTAAGTTAGTATGCAACCATTTAAGAAGAGTGGGACATTTTTTGTACAGAAGGAAAGGTATTCCGTTAGGGCCAGGTGCAGATTTATTTCTACTTTTGTCGACTATGCGTTTTATTTCTTCATGGTGGGTGGTTTCATATCAAACTTCACTTTAGGAACAGCTGGCCAAAATAAGTTGCTATTATGATCTAGAGGAATATGTCGTTTAGGATCAGAGTACATACCTCTTAAATGTTCCACTAGAACATTTTCCTCTATTTTAAGTACACCTGATCTTGGTTGATCAAATATATTCCTCGCATATTTGTACGGTTCCTGGAAGAAACGCTCTTGGTCTTTCCTTCGTTTCACTCGCCACTTTCTCAAATTTTCAGCTCTGCTAAGAGCATTGTGTTTCTCTTTAAGGTCCTGCCAGATTTTAAGCAAGCCTTCTTTCTCGTCAAAATTTGCGAAACGGATTTGTCGTTTTAGATTTCTTTTTTTGTTTCTCAAATCTTGCATTAACCGTTGACGCCTGTTCTTTTTGGGTGGTGGCTTATCATTTTCCTCCTTCACACCGTAGATTTCCTTACAAACCCTGTAGATTATTATACTACTTTCGTTCAAACGTTCGTGATATTTCTTTCTTCCCAGCTCTTTACGTAATGTCTTGCTAATGATGTTGTCTAGCATACACCACGCTTCCGAGTTCGATGCTGGTGGAAATTTGATTCTTGGCAGTTTGTGTTGTGTCCCATCCTTTGATTCAACAGCTTGGATATCCTCAGCACTGTGGTATGCATCCTGGCATTGGTTTTCTGATGTCTTATCTGTGTTGACAGAGCGCTGCTCCTGAACTGTTTTCAGAGAAGCACAACCCATTTTTGTAAGGTGAATCTTCGCTCCCTTTTGGGACCTGAATTTCCGACCGCAAACACATGGGAAGTCCGTGCACTTTTCTAAATTCATGGTTTGTTTTTCATTCCGGGTTCGTTGCCGATTATTCAATTTGGATTCATCATCCTCCCTCCCTTTCAGTGAATCCTGAGGGCATTTCCTTTTATAATCCTTTTTTAGCGTTACTTTAATGAACTCTGGGTTGCTGACCGGTGAGATCATCTGGTCTTTCCCAGCGTCCCCTGTCTTTCCAGGTGTCTGTTAGTCTGTTCCTAACCGCCATTCAGTCTATTCCTGAAAGCCAACGGACTAGCCATGAGTTTGAAGAAGGAAATTACTGAAAGTAATTGAAACTCTCACCTGAAAGCGAGCTGAATCTATAATGCTCCTCATGCCAATGACACTTCCACCGAGCTTCTCTCTGACATATGACTTCACTGAATTTTGATGTGTTCCTCTCGAATTTTAAACTGGGGTCATCAGGAGAGAATGTGCACCGTTTGGGGCCTTCCTCTCAACGGTTTCAGTTGCACATCGCCCCCCCTCACTGATGTGAGGCCCCATTATAACGATATACAAGTGTTGTAGATAAACTAGTTCAAATGTGTAACGGCGAAATTAAATTTACGAAAAATTCAAAAAACGGCAAACCATCATATCAGTAGGCATATTTGTTATGAGTTTCATTTGTAGTTCTTTCTTGGCTCTCCACAATTTCAGTTTAGGCATTCAATATGATGTTCACCTCCACTTACTATTTTTCCATTTATTACTTTTTCATCTGTCTCTATCAACCTGCATATATGTATATGAGAGATGGAATATTCCATCTACCAAAAGCAGGTGCAAAATCAAACATGGACCTTTCTAGATATCTAGAAATTTCTAAAAGTTTTCAAATGCTTGTGTTTCTGTTCTTATCTACCTTACGTTTTAAAGTATCCTAATTATTTAAAATAAGTTACCAACTGTAAAATGCTTTTTTTTATTGTTATTTTTTCTTTACTATTTTTCACCCAATACAAGGATGTGTATATAGAATAAGTTTTGGAGTAAAAGTCTTTGAAAAATAAATATGTGTGGTTCAGTTAAAAATTAAGGTTTGTCCTAATTTAATTCTTAAAGTATTAATCAAAATCCCTTGCAGTTGTTTAGCTATAAACAACAAAGTGTTTAGAAAACCATGGAAAACATTTGTAGAGTTACTTTTACTTTTCCTAACCAAAATCTTCTTCCAATATGGCTGCTCCTCTAGACATACATAGAAAGCAAAGAGTTTTTATAATATTTGTTTTTGGAAGAAAAATGTGTTGCAAACATTCATAGGAGGTTAGTTGATGTTTATGGAAGGGTTGTACTTGATATAAACATACTGAGAAGATGAATCAGTTGAGTTCATGGCCATCCTAGAAAGAAAAGAGAAACTAACTTTAGTGACAGGACCTGCAATGGCAGTCCAACTGCTGTTGTGAATGAGAATGAGTCTGAACAGGCTTATGGTCTCAATAAAGTTGATAGAAGAATAACTATTTTAAATCTCTGTGAAAATCTTCAGGTGAGACATGAAGTGTGCTTGCAGCTTAGTGCTTAGTTAGTCTGTGCTAAGTGGGTCCTAGAATGCTGACTGACTTCATGAAAGAGCAAAGCATGGTTGCTATTCAAGAACTTTTAGAACTGAAAAATGAAGGAGACACCTAGAGAACAATGATGAGGTGAAAGAAGCAACATACACATGGCTACAAAATAAGCCAAGATTCTACAAGTTTGATAATAAAAGCCCTCATTAAAAGCTTCAATATCATTGTTATATTCTGCTTCAAATTGGATCTCTTTCTGTTTCACTTTGCATTTTGAATGGATGTGAATGCTAAGAAAGCAAAATGAAAAATAAAAAAAAGTTGTCATCTGTGCAGGGGCTTCAAGCATCACATCTGGCCTACAAAACAAATACCCTCAAAAAATATAAAATACAATATAAAAGAAGCCAATCATGAACACTGCCACCAAAGAACAAAAAGTGAAAAAAAGATGGGTGTATGAGTTGCCACATTTGCTTTTAAGAACTCTGTTCATAATGACTGAAACTAAATTGTAGTGAACAGGCAAACTTTAACTAATCTGTCACCAGCTCTGATGTCACTACTAGTGACCTTGGTCAACAGACTTGACACACATATCAACTCCAGGCCATAACAACTCTACCCTTCCTCCAAATCACTTTCTTTGCTCACAAAGAGATATCCCACTCCTAACACCACAAGTACACATCTTCCCTTTTGCCTCATTGGCAGTACTTGTTTTGTTTGTTCTACCATACACGTGTTTATAACACCATTATTTAAATGGAAGGAAACTATATTGATGAGTAGATTTAGAATACTGAGATTTTTGTGTTCATTTTCCTATGCTGTTTGCTTCTACAAGTAAATCTATTGCAATTAGATCAGAATGGACTTTACTTTTTGACTGGTCTTCATACTTTTGATAAACCTTTATATTTTAATGATGTAACTTTTGGCATAACTTTTGCATGTTTTAGTAAGTCATTTTATGAATTCACATTAAAATTGTATTATTCAAATTGGTTTCCTTTTGAAGCTAATTTTTCAATTCATTTGTATGGATATTTGCTTTTTTTCCTCTGTCTCTCTCTATTTCTCTTTTAGATTGTTTTTTGCTTGTTTTTCTTAAACCAGCTTAATGCTGGATTCCTCTTCTCATCTTTTATTCATTGTCATTGAGTTTATGACTGTAAGGATAACAAAACCCACATAGAATGCTAGGAAGCATTTTTTTGCCTCAAATAATGGTCAAGGGGATTGAAAATTCTTATTATAAGTATCAGCTATACTGAGCAAGAATCAATAAATTGTGGAGGAGTTCTACAAACAACTTGACTACTTTATGTAAATGGGCACTGCATTCTCTACAGCCATATTTGGAACAGATATCTGGCAGGCATATGTCTCTATTTAGCAAGAAGCTAACATCATGAGATTCTAGTAAAAATTTGCAAATTTTCGTCTATTATCTGAGAAATGTATTATTTTTTATCTGTTGTTATTTATTTATTAATTAATGGACAAGTGATATATCATCAAATATATGATAACTTTATATTTTAGTAATATCATTCACACATTATTTTTGTTGTCTTCATCACAACATTTCATATGGTTAATTCCTCAGAATTCTTCTATGGAATGTGATAACTGATGATCAGTTTTAATGGATTATTTATTCATATAACATCGCCAATGTTATGGTTGAACAGACAAATTAATAGACTATTTAAAACTATTTTTTCTAAACTTAGACTTAGTAAAGCCTAAAGTTATATATAAATATTGATGGTTCTTTGTTTAAAAAAATCATGCCAGAATTTTGAAAACACACACATTCTTAAAACCTTAGAGCCATATAAACATTATGTCTAAATCCGTGGCAATATGTTTTGTTCATATCATGAACAATGTCAGTGTGAATAGGTGGTAGGATAATTATTTTATCCGAAACTTTGGGAATAAAATGAACTGACTCAAGGGTTTAAAATAAATACTATATTTTTATTTATTTTCTTTAAAGTAATGAGTGAATCCTTTGGTATTCAGCATAACAAAAAGTGTGTTAATCAGGCAGATATTGTTAGCATTCTGGAGAAAACGTTGTTTAGTGGTCATTTAGAAGTAAGATCATGATAGGGGTAGTAGTAATATCAGAATTTAGGTCAGTGTCAATCTACTGTGTTCTTTTCAGCTCTGAAACAGGGCAGAAATGTTAGTAGCTGATGACCGCTTAATTAATTCTTCAAGTATCATATGTGGCTGCATTCTTTTGTTCTGTCCTCTCCCAGTGTCCTTCTCATCCCCATCTACTCTTCTGTCCAGGGTGTCAGGTTTTTACCAGGCTCATGAACTTGGCATGAACATCAAAAGCCTCTCTTTTTGACTGGCTAAATTATTTTATATTCCGGCATTCCTTTCCTTTACATTTTTTTATAATGGAACTTATGCGTGGAGCCTCCCTGATTTTTGGTATTTCTCAGTCACAAATAAGTAGGCTCTATTCCTACAACCTTCCAGTGTTTTTCAACCAGGTTCAGTCTTTTCTTTTTCTTTCTCTTTTGATTTGGGGGTTGCCTTCTCATAGGTTGAAAGAAGTATAGAAAGAAAAGTTTAGAGAGAGCAAGAGAAAGAAAGAGATAAGGATTTTAAAGGAAATTACAATTGATTTATTTTAATTTGAATTCTTTTTATATTTTTTTATATATTTTATTTTCATATTATTTTTATCAGGACTCACTACAAATTCATTAGTGTTCATAAGACAAACTTAATACTTAAAGAATGAAGTTAATTATAAGTAACATGCTTGTTGGGAATCCCTATTTTACTAACAGATGACTATTAATTACTATTTTGTTTCAATATTTATTCAGTCATTATCAGAGCATTCTGAAGAGAAGTTGATTACTTTATACAATTAGATTTGAACTGTAAAGCTCTTATAACTCAGTTGGTAAGAGCAGCCATCACATTAAGGTAAGCATCCTGAAGGAAAAAGGTATAATGGCTCACAATATCTCATCAATAAAAAATTCAAGAAAATATTATGATTAATCATCATCATCATCATCTTTCAACTTTGTTGGTCAGAACTCCATTGACAACCCCTTTCCACACTGTTTGGTCTTGTATTGCTGTCCCCAGGTCCCCAATGTCTAACCCTGAGTCCCAAGCTATGGTATCTGGGAAAGTCAATTTTTGTGAGAAGACACATCCAGAAGGATGTCATAGGAGTAAGCATGAGACGATTTCTCTGTCTGCTTGATTGTAGTGGCCAGCAACCTGTAATTGTTTTTGTTTGAGCCTAAGAGAGATTGGTCTTAGTTCTCCATAAATTGTGTTAAGTGTTGCATGGGATTTCCAACTGATGTTCTGGATTTTTCTAAGAAGATATGTGTACGTTCCATCCAGTTGTCTTTCAAGACAAACAGATAATGTCCAAGTTTCTGATCCATACAGTCGGATTGGTTCAATCTATATTTGAAAGGATTGAACTTTTAAGGAGGATGGAATGTTCATGTGACAAATCTTGTGAAATTTGTTACATGCATTCCACACAAAAGCTTTGCAGATGTTGAAGTCTTTTTGGGAATCTATTATGTGAGATCCAAGATATTTGAAGTCCTCAACTCTTTTGATGAATGTATTATTGAGTGACTTCAACTCTGATGATTCAGGAGAAGTTGTGATATATTCTGTCTTACTCTCGTTGCAATAGAGACCTACCTTGTTCTCTGCTTGCTCAAGTGATTGCATCAAGGATTCTGCATCCTTGATACATTAAGAAATTAATGCAAGATCATCAGCAAAGGCAAGGTAAGTCAGGTATTGTGGAGGGTACCAACTACCCTGGCAAGTTTTCAAAAGGAGTCCTTTTTGCTCCATATATAGAGTTGGTGCATATAATCAAAACATTAACATCAAATATGGCAGCACTGAGTAATTAACTTTACACAGTTAAATTTTATTTTTTACCAGCTATAAAGCTCTTGTAGCTCAATTGGTAAGAACAGCTTAATAGACAGATTTTTAAAGGCAAAAGAGAAATCTCACCAAAAGATTATTCTTTCTTTATTATAAGAAGTTAAAAGGGATAGTAAAGGGAGCTAACTCTTTACTGTTCAAAGATCAACCTTGAACTTGAAACCCTTACTAATCTAACATTTGCTAACTGCTGTCCAATCAGAATACCTTCTTGGGACCATGCAATGAACTCCGTCTTGAAATCTTTCTCTTTTGCAACAAGCAACTGTAGCGACCATATGTTTATTGGAGCCGTACTTCCCAACATTAATGGAATACAGAGGCTGCAAAGCCCACTTGTTCCTTGGACATTCTTCTAACAGTTAAGTCCGCAAATATAAATTATATTTGCAAGCCTTCTTTTTACCTATTGTGCATACACTCTTTTCTTCAAATATTGTCTCAGAGTTGTTTCTCTTCTTCAAGTGTGTCCATCTTTGACTTTGTGGAAATAATATAAAGATTTTCCAATTGCAGTTAAGTAATTACAATCAGAAAACCTTTATATTATTTCTAAAACTGTTGATTATAATTGGCAAATGGAATAATAGTCTGAGTAGTTACAAAGAAAAGCAACTAAAATTAATATGAAAGAAATACTAGTCAAAAATGAATAATGGTTGATCATGCTTCAAGTAATATTATCGGAGTTATTTCCTTTGAACACAGTTGAAGGTCAGACTAGTTGTAAGGAAAAACAACTGAAATTAACATCAATAATTGATGACTTTCTTTGTAAAAAAATTAATAAATAAAAGGAATAAAAATTAAACATAGAGAAAGAAAAAATGAGTCATTTATTCTTAGTAAATCTACAAAACAAAAAAGAACTCACAGGATTTGCATTAATTACCATAAATATATTTTGCATATTATTTTTAAATACAATAGGTCTGTGGCTTTTAAAATAGGTTATTAATAATAATATTAGTAAAATGATAACTTAAGCATCTTTTATAGTTTCTAGCTACAATACAAATACAATTTAATCAATAATGAACAATAAATTATTCTAGATTAAATGAATAAGAAGATTTCTGTTGAGGTTTTTATGTAGGTACATCAATAATTTTGCAGGCTAATAAAAAACTTTTATTTTACACAACAAATATTTATTTTTTAATATAATCTCATTTTTTGCCAATGCCCTTAATTTATTGGGAAATACTAATCTCATAGATTAAATATTATTCAGTGAAAACATCAGTCAAAATTCAGCTGGTAACTGCATGTAAGGTTGTAGACATTGATCTTACCCTCATAGATCTATGGAAGGTCGAGGGGATGAAAATTTGGCCTTATAAAAAATATTCAATTTGTTCACAAAGAAAATGTAAAGGAAAAAAAGAAAGATAAAGTGTAAATTCTAAATTTTTATATTCCAGAAATAGTTGCAATGATTTTCATAAAGAATTTTTTTTAAATTTTAGTTAAGTTTCTTCTTATAAAGTGAGTTTTTGTAAAACAAGAAATAGAAGAGGCACAGGAAGATTTCTTAATGACTCCCATTACTACTCCAACTCAGACTGCTACTTTGACTGTTACTCTCACTGATTACTTGATACGTTGTCTTTTATTTATACCTGATGTCTGAACATAGTAGTGAACAAAAGAATATCCACAAATATTGAACAGAAAAATTGTTGGCGATATTTGAAAATGTGTTATTTGATCTGTAAACATTTCCAATAACTATAAATGCTTAAAAGCTGAAACTTTGCAGATTAATAAGTTTGATGTTTGTTTTAAATGCTGTGTAATTTTTTATAAGTTAATTAAATTTTATTTTAAGTTGAGATTCACTTAATGAAGATAATGTAACTTATTAATAATTTTCATTAAAAAGATGTTTTTATAGTATCTGAAATTGATTAATTAATAGAATATGTTCTAATAATGTCTGCTAGAAATTGTTTGTTTTACCAAATCTTAATTTTTATTTAATTATTTTTCTTCATAAATGCAATAGATCAATCTGAGTGAGGTTTTTAATTCTTTGTTTTCAAGGAAAGATAACTGAGAGAATATTATCAATGTTGAATTAAATTAAAACTATTAAGTACTGTATTTATTTTCATAAATATGCTAGAGAACAACAAAGATAATCATCTGAAAAAATACATTAAATATCAGACTAAATTTAATTTATATTAAAATTACCCATAATTAAAATAGTGTTGAGTTTGTTTCAAAACTAATACAGTTGCATATTTTCCATTGGTACTATATTTGATATGTGAGCACAAGTAAAAAAAATTATAATTTCAAATGCTGATTCTCAAGGAAGTCAAAACTCACTTCCTTGAAAGATTGGCAAAATACAGTTTTCTGACAGCATTTTATCTCATTTGATCTTGTGCCTAACTGATATGTCCTGAAAAGGGATATATTTGTTCGAAGTTGCAAAGTGGTTTTGGACTACTGTAACTGAGTAGGACAATCTAGCAGGTAACCGTAATGGACTGGTCCTCGTCGTAGTGGTAGGCAATAGGCAAAGACAATAGGCATCGTCCTGTACCTCCACATCAGTCTGTATTTATGGCTGACACCAGCCAATCATATTACTGTGAGGGGGAACCCAGGTGTATGCATATTCATTACATCACTTCCCCCTAAGCTAAATTTTCCTGTGAAATTGGCGAATGTTGAACGGGAATTTCAAATGCATCATACAGGACTTCCATTGGAATCTCTTCGGTATTTTCCGTGACCTCTGTAGTGTGTCTGGGTCTCAGTTGATCCCAATGTCTTTTGCACCAAAATTTTTCCCCTTTTATGTCATATATGACCTGTCCAATTCTTTTGGTTATCATTCCTTCTTCCCAATCCATTTTTCCAGCCCTAAAGTTCTTGAGAAAAACTTTGTCACCTGGCTTATACGCTTTAGTCATCTGATTTTCTTTTTTAGCAGTTTTCTTTGCCGGACTAGGCAACAGCCTGTCAAACACAGCGTTTTTTTCTCGCAAACATTAACTCTGCTGGCAAAAACCCTGACATCGTATTCAGGTTTGGCATGATTCTATATACTGCCAAAAATTTCTGAATACTTCTTTCATTCGTGTCCACGCCTTGATGTTTCTTCAACACTTGCTTAAAGGTGTTTCTGCCTGTCCATTCGATCTTGGATGATATACTGGCATTTTCACATGATCAATGGACAATGATGTACAGAATTCCCTGAATTCTCTTCCCGTAAACTGCGTTCCGTTGTCACGGACTAAAGTTTTAGGGAATCCAAAGTGACTAAAAATTTCATTAAGGGTGTTTATTGTATTTGTTGCAGTCAGATGTCTGCACTTAACAATTTCTGGCCACTTAGTGAAACTGTCTACAATGATCAGGTAATAAGATCCATTTATGGGCCCTGCATAGTCGATATGCAACCGAGTCCATGGGTGTTTGGCTATGGTTGAATCTTTACCGGTGGATCCCTTGCTGCCAGTTGACATCCTCTGCACTGTTTCACCAAATTTTCTATGTCTTGGTCCATTCTTGGCCAATAAGTATAGCCTGTCATTAGAGATTTCATTCTCAAAATCCCTGGATGGCCAGTGTGAAATTCTTTCAGAATTTTCTTTTGCAGAGTAACTGGCATTACAACTCTATTTGCATATAGTAATACCTGTTTGCAGATTGAAAAAGGTGACACACTTATTCCTTTTTTAGTTTTCTCATTCAACCAGACTTGCTTTTTCATTTTTTTAATGAAATCATTATTCACCACTGCTTTTTTCACATCTTCTAGTGTAACCGGTAGTTCTCTAATAGTGTTGCATAACACAGTCGACAATTCGCTTTTGTCTCTTAGTGCTGCTATTACTGTTTCTTCCACTGGTTCCGTATATCTAGGTATCAATCTTGATAACCCATCGATATGACCTAGCTTCTTTGAAGGCATATATTCTATTTTGAAATTATAATTCAATTGAATTGCACCCCAATGGTGTAGTCAATTTGCCGTATGAGTTGGTATATCTTTTTTGAATCAAATATTGTTAACAGCGGTTTGTGGTCTGTTTGCAGAATAAATTCTCTTCCATATAGAAACCTGTAAAATTTTTTTACAGCGTAGATTATTGCTAAACTCTCTTTTTCTTTTTGACTGTAACTTCGTTCCACAGGCAGTAACATTCTCGAGGCATGTGCTATTGTCTTCGTAGATCTGTTCTTGAATTTATGAAGCAATACCATACCTAGTCCATCATTACTGGCATCTGCTGCTACAATGATTTTCCTCTTTGGGTCAAAATGCGCTAACGATAGGTCTGCTAATAGACAGCGTTTAATTTTTTTAAAAGCCTGTTCGCATTCTTTCGACCATATCCACTTTGTGCCCTTTTTCACCAAATTATTTAAAGGAGCTCTCATATCATACATTTTTGGGATATAAATGCTATAGTAACTTACTAATCCCAAGTAGGCCTGGAGTTTAGCCACATTATCAGGTGCTGGCATATTTTTTATAGCCTCAGCTCTTTCTGGATCCGGTTTTCTTCCTTTACTGTCAATGATCTGCCCTAAATATTTTATCTTTTTTAAGAAGAACTCGTATTTTTCAGCACTCAGCTTGAACCTGTATTCCTCAATTCTCTGAAATACCGCTCTAATATGCGTTTTGTGCTGGGCCTCGTTTTCACTTTTAATCAAAATATCATCTAAATATGCGATTACATACTCCATACCAGCCAACATTGTGTCCATTATTTGCTGGAATAGGCTTGGAGCTACCTTCAATCCAAAAGGAAGATGATTTAGTTTAAAAATCCCTTTATGCATGTTTATTGTCAGGTACTTTGAACATTCTCCATTGACTTTAACCTGAAGGTAAGCCTCCGACAAGTCCAACATTGAAAACACTCTACCTCCATTTTATTTAGTGAATATATCCTCTAGAGATGGTAGAGGGTATGCATGGTCTTTCACACAATCATTTAAGCCTGACGAAAAGTCAGCACACACTCTGATTTTTCGGTTTTTCTTTTTTATATATACGGTTGGAGACACCCAACTTCTGTAACAATAGAGTGATTTTTTCCTCATTGGACTATTGTTCACATCTTTTTGTAAATATTGTTTCAAATCTATGAAAATAAGCCAGAAATGTTGAACAACTGTCAGGGTCGTATTTAAATTCAGAGAGTGAATTTGAAATTCCTTCAGCAGAAAAGAATCTAGAACCCGGTTCTTTTGTTGTCCTCGATAATGCGTCTTCCCAAAGTACTTTATTGTCTTTTGCCTGTTGTTTGAATAACTTTTCAAACCTTCCTTGTTGCTGAATAAATTATTGTTGTTGTTGTTGGAATTGTTGCTGTAAAGTGACTTGTAGCACCTTAGTTAATTCCGCAATTTGTTCCATTCTGCCAACATATCCACCAGAAAAATTTTGCTTCAATTTATGTAGACAATAAAATTTTCTATGTCCAAACAAGAGGGGGGTAATTTCTTACTTTCTGTATGCATTGCACAAGTTTTTCCTTTTCTAACGTTTCTCGTTAATAAGCGTTAAAACAAAAGTGAGGGAAAAATTACTTACTTTCTGTAAGTGTCAAACAAGTCTTCCTAATGTTCTTTGTTAGTAAGTGTTGTCAAATGTATATTTTTTTTTTAACTTGTCAGGTCATTTCAAATTTCATCGCCAACTGATATGTCCCAAAAAAGGATATATTTGTTCGAAGTTGCAAAGTGGTTTTGGACTACTGTAACTGAGTAGGATAATCTAGCAGGTAACCATAATGGACTGGTCCTCGTCGTAGGTGTAGGCAATAAGCAAAGACAATAGGCATAGCCAATAGGTGTCATCCTGTACCTCCACATCAGTCTGTATTTATGGCTGACACCAACTAATCATATTACTGTGAGGGGGAACCCAGGTGTATGCATATTCATTACATCACTAACCAAAGTCAATTTAATAAATATCATAAAATAATCTTTAAATTCATTATTTAAATTCATCATTCCTTGACTTATTCTCATTAAAAATAAATACAATATAAGTGCCATTAACAAAAAAATAAAAATAAATGACAGCAAGGGGCCAAACCAGCACCAGCCATATTCTAACAGACAATGGATACCATGCTAACCAGATTGACAGGAGTTGCAGCATTTATTCATTGATGACGTCATTGTTACAGGTGAAACTCAAGATGAACTTTTGCAATGTTTATTTTCTGTTTTCAGCTGAATTCAACAATACGGATTTCATGTTAAAGCTGAAAAGTATGAATTTTTCCAAAAATAAATCAAATATCTTGGATTTATTTTTTGACAAAAAATGGTAGACAACCAGACCCAGAAAATATCACAGCAATAAAAAAACATGCCAGCACCGACAAATGTAACAAAATTATGTTCTTTTCTTGGCTTCATTAGTCACTACAGTGTTTTTTTGCCTGAACTTCATTGAGTTTGTGCACACCTCAAGAATCTTTTGAAAAAAATGTTTCACAGGAATGGTCTGACACATGCCAGGCAGCCTTCAAAAAGATAAAGTCCTTACTTTCTTCCAATCTTTTGCTGACACACTACAACCCATCCATGGATATTGTGGTGGTCTTTGATGCTTCCAAATATGGTATTGGAACTGTTATTTCTCACATTTTTCCTGAAAGGAATTAGCTTATGCAACCAGATCACTGATACCTGCAGAGCATTATTATAGTCAAATTGAAAAAGAAGTATTAACAATAGTCTTTGCTATTAAAAATCCCACAAAATAAAGTATGGACATCATTTCACTCTTTTTAGTATTTTTAGATCTAACAAAGTCATCCCAGTGTATACAGCAAACCATCTTCAATGATGGGCTACTATGCTGTTAGATTACAATGTTTCTATAAAATACAATTCAACCAATACTTTTGGTCGTGCTGATGCATTATCTATGCTCATGATGAATACAATAAAGTAACAGAAGACTCAGTCATCACAGCAGTATCTCTAGATCCAGAAGTCACTTCAGTGCTTGCATCCACTGTAAGAACATTATCAGTCAATTCTATAATGATTCATAAAGTTACAGCTTCTGATCCAATATTGAAAAAGTGATAAAATGGTCAGAAGTATACACTGACAAAAGAATTCAGCCATTCTTTCAGCATCAATCTTCATTGTCAGAAATTGACAAATGTCTTTTTATGGAACGCATGATTGCCCCATCTTCATTACACAAAAGAGTGACCAAATATCTCTATATGGTCATCAAAGTTTTAGCTGTATCAAATCCTGAGCATGCTATGTTTATTGGCCAAACATGGACAAGTAGTTTGGTGGAATTGGTAAACATATGTTCCAACTGGCAACTGGCAACAAAATCTTCCAAGAAAACTGAGTTCCTGGCCTATCCCTGAATTACCCTTGTCATATCTTCACATTGGTTTTACTGGATCCATCAAGGACTATTATTATTTTGAGTTGATGCTTACAGCAAATGGCCAGAAATTTTTCAGATGAAACAATTTTTAGGTTAAAGCAAACTGTCAGTCAATTTAGAGTCCCATAGATACTAGTTTCTGATAATGGCACTGCTTTCACTCCAAAGAAAAGAAAAATGGATCATTATATGTTACACTGGAAATGTTACATGTGACATGAATATAGAGTCTTCAATCTGGGTTTGACATGCAAATTATAACCATCTAACCATAAAGTAACCAAATCAAACTCTACTTTACCATTGGACATTCTAATGGACACCTTTGAACTGCCTCAACAAATTTCCCAAGTAATACCAAAGGACAAACATAGGTCTCTAGCAAAAAGTGCACCAAGGAAATCACATTAATTACAAAGTAACACATACCCACTGCAATTAAATCCCCAACAAAAGTCATATGAGCACAAAGCTAAAAACCAAAAGTGTCAGAGGAAGCTAATTTCTTTTCCCTATGAAAGATGATAGCTCAAAATTCAATTGAGTTACTTCCTTGTCTTTGAAGATGACCGCAGCACTTCTGAATTAAACCAAACAAATCCTTGCTGTTCTCAAACAGTAAATAAACAAAAGTTTTTATTTATGTGCAAAAATACACTTGTCTTTTAGTTTCATTCATTTTTGTTCATCCCAACAGCCTGGGATATAACATTAATGAATCCCATATTGTATTTATTTCTAAGCTAAGCCAACTGAGGATGCCCTCATAGACTAGCATAGTTGATTTATTATACCATAAAGTAGACATTTAACATGTTATATTCTTCTGACAAGTTAAGTTCACATTAATCTTTACTATACATGATAGCATATGAAAAACTGCTTATTTGCCCCAAAATGCGACCAGGATTTTATATGTTAAGTTAAAGTATTTGGTAGGCTAATATTTACTTAAGTGCCATAGACTACCAGTTGTTATACAAAGCTTAACTCCTTAATACAGTAATATGGATGGTTAATAAAAAAAAAATCACCATAAAGAGGTGAATCAAAACAAACAAGCAAATAACAAAAAAGAGGCTAACGACTTTTCAATCCTCACTCTTCATCCAACTAGAGACAAACATATAATTGTATGTACAATGTTTAAAAAACAGTAAATAAAAACAGCTAGGGAATTGGCAGAGTATAAAATGATATTATATATAATCACAAAACAGCGGAGCTCACTCTGATTACCATTTGAGAATACAGTTTTCCCTCTGTATGCAAAAGAAATGGCAGCTTAATTTGTTGTAGGGTAGAACTCAACATATTTCCTGCTCTTTCCTACTACTGTGACAATAGACTACTCCTACTTATAAATTTGGCAAGTAGCCACATTAGAGGAGGATTTGAGTAGTATTTGATTTACTCAAGTTTTTCCATTCTATGTATGAGAATCTAATAAACCTTGTCTTTGTTTCTTCTACCTCATTTTCTGTTCCTTTGATACTCTCTAACTATGGCCTTTTGAACAAGTACAACATTACAACATAATAATTTTTTGATTATATATAATTTATTTTCTCCTTAAAATTGACTTTGGGAAAGACATAAATTATCATTCCCTGCATTTTGCCCCATTGCAGTAAATATTTAATGATACAGCTTTTTAGTGTCAAGAGTATGGAGAAATTTTTGAAAGAAATAGATCTTGGTAATTTAAAAATTCTACTGGATACCAATTTCATTGGGTGTTTTCTGTTTAATGTGATAAAATTAAAGGCTTGCAGGAATTCTTTGTTAATTTCTGGAATGCTTCATCTCATTATGAAAAGAAAGTAAAGATTTATATTGTCAAAGGTATTTTTCAAGAAGTATTTGTTGTTTGAGTTTCCTAAGACAATATGAATATAAGTCCAGTACAAGACTGGCAACAAAGTCTCATTGATATACAGTTGAATTGACTAGATGTAACTGTAAGTGATATGCTAATAGTCTCTTTTTTTGCACTTCTTGCTTGTGGAACTCCCTTCTGGCTCCAAGCTTTCTTCAAAAATTTAAATGCAATGTCAATCACTATCTACTGTCCTCCAGACTACTCTTCTTCAGTACTCACTTCTCAGTGGTGTTTCTGTTTTCTAATTCTTCCACCCAAGTAACCTCTTATGTTTATAAGTGGCTTTAATGCTTTTGTGACGGTTACACACCTGGCCCAGTGTCGGATCCTTTGGTTACGGCGCCAACGGTGACGTCGCTCCTCCTGGTCGCTCCTCCTGGGTCCAAGCGTGCCGCTCCAACCCTTTGGTCAGATGATCATCAGCCTCGCCTTTCCCGACTCGGGCCCAATACCTGGTCACTAAAGCAACTATACTGATCTCCGGTCTGTCTACCCACGCTGTGTTTAGATCTTAGACAGACGGGACCAGCAGGATCAAGGCCGATACAAGTTGAGTCCGACGGGGTGGCAAAACACAAATAAAATAAAACTCACGACACCAAACAAAATTGCTGAAAAAGGGTAACAACCTTTTTATATCTTGAAGTCCGTTACATAAAAAACAAAAGTGTTCTCATTTCCCGACCCGCTCTGTGGACTATGGCACCAAGCTTCTATCACACAATAGAAAATGTCGAATTACCTACTTTCTAGAATCATGTATGTATGTCGGAGTGTGGTTCAGTTCGACACTGGGGCTAATTTCTATCGATCATTCGCAGTTGATTCTTCTCTCCGACTTGAGTTGTATTTCTTCTTCTTCGTCTGCTTGGGCTGGTAGTTTTCCTGTTTCAACTTGGTGGAAGATTTCTTGTTTCAACTTAGTGGAAGATTTCTTGTTTCAACTTAGCCACAACTCTCTGTCGTCTGAGGTGGTCTCTTCTCACTGCCGTCCGAGCTGAACTTTAACTTCATCGACTTTCGGCTTGTCTGCATCTCCAATTCTTCTCTGGCTTTCAGGCAATCTTCTTCTTCATCTACTTGGGCTGGAAGTTCTTCTTGTCTGAGGGTTCTTTTCTCGCTGCCGTCCGGGATGAACTCTAACTTCCCATCGACTTTCGGCTTGTCTGCATCTCCAATTCTTCTCAGGCTTTCAGGCAATCTTCTTCTTCATCTACTTGGGCTGGAAGTTCTTCTTGTCTGAGGGTTCTTTTCTCGCTGCCGTCCGGGGATGAACTCATTTTTTGTCGATTGGGGCCCTTGCTTTTATTGACGCCTTTTAACAAACCGGGTGGGTCTGTCGGCGTCAGGGTTTTCTTGATAATTCCAAAACTGCATTAATTCTGTCTTCTCCATTATCGCTATTGTTTTTTCCCCTACTTCCTCATAGTACCTTTGGTGGGGCGGGCGCACATCCATCTCTCTTAGTCTCTCGTATGTCAGGTGACCGCTTTTCAACCAATCGTTCCTGATCGAGCATTTCTTTCCTTTTCTTCCGCAAGTCACGTGATCGTATTCGACCAATTGTTATTGGTCGAACATTTCTTTCCTTTTCTTCCATTGGTCACGTGATCGCATTCGACCAATTGTTATTGATCGAACATCCTCTCCCCTCTGTTTGCGGGCGTGGTTACATCGTTCTTGTTTAAAAAAACAAAATCCAATTTTGCCCCTTTTTGCACGCACGCAAAATGACAATCTTTTGGCTTTCTCTCACCTGGACTTTGTCAAACAGCCCGCTGCTAATTAGTCTTGACTTTAGAAAGGATCTTTTTCCGCCTTCTTGGCGCCCTCTGTGAGCCAAAAGCAATTGTCCTCTTTTTACCTCTTTTGTTTTACCTGATAGTCGAAAATCTTAATTATCTACATTGAAATGTCTCTACTTTATTAACGTGGGTGTCCAATTCTTAACAGGTCTGTATATCGTTCCACCGGTCACTCCCCTCAACCCAAAGACACACTTTTTCTCTGATTAAAAATTGTTTCATTGTTCCCAAAATTTCTCTTTATCCAAATTGATAAGGTGTCTTTCCATGCAAAAGTAGGCTAGGTGCTCTGACCGACATTCTTACCAAAATGACTTTTCGAAAATCGGCCAAGACGCTGACCTAAATCTCTTTCTGACTCCTATCTCCACCCTCAATTGGGTCATGCGTCATACATTTCTCTTTCTTTCTTTTTCTTCCTTCCTTCCTTTTTCCTTTCTTTCCTTCTTTCTTTCCTTAGGATCGTCTAGTACACTCTTAGTGAATTATTTTCAACTCAGTTATTTTCCGTTTAAAAAAAAAAATTAACAACCTGTTTAGTAACCGAGTAAGAAAAAAATTAAATCATATTTCTATGAATATTTCTAATAATGCAAGGTGCCACAATCCTCCCTAACCGATTTGTCATTTACCCGTAAATGACACCTAAACCCAATTACATCATTTAACATGCACCATGCATTTGTCTCATGCACTTCTATTCTACTTTCTAACATGCAAGGGTAATGTTCTTTCCATTTTCTTTTGTTCTACATGCAATGAAATGTTCTTTTCATTTTCTTTTGTTCTACATGCAATGAAATGTTCTTTTCATTTTCTTTTGTTCTACAGGCAATGTAATGTTCCTTTCATTTTCTTCTGTTCTACATGCAATGAAATGTTCTTTTCATTTTCTTCTGTTCTACATGCAATGAAATGTTCTTTTCATTTTCTTTTGTTCTGCATGCAATGTAATGTTCTTTTCATTTTCTTCTGTTCCACATGCAATGAAATGTTCTTTTCATTTTCTTTTGGTTTACATGCAAGGTAATGTGTGCGTGTGTTTGTAGGTGCAGATGTGTTCATTAGGGTTTGTTCTTCTTGGTCAATGTTTTCCTCTCTGCTGTGGGAGGTTTCTCCGCCGCACGTGGCGGTCCCATGCCAGCCTCCTCCATTGGTCTTCCAGCAATTTCTTCGCCAGTCCTGTCTGAGTGAGGAACACCGCCGCATCTCCCTCTCGAGTTGTTGCATGCTCACTAGACTGTCGTTCGCTAATCTTCTCTTACTCTTAATCTTCCATATTATTACACCCCGAGGGCTATAACTAGGAATGTACCCATTACTATTGACCAACTTATCGCGATCTGCTCATCGTCTTCCCAAGCTACACCTTCGTCTCCCAACGCACTTAACTTATCCCTTAAGTGATCCATATCGATCTTTTCTATTGGCTTCATTAATACTGGCATCTTATTTAAGGTAACATTAGAGAATCTCTTTACTATCGGCTCCCCATAATTCTGTACAATTGACTAAGCCTCTACCAATCATCTCTATGAGTGAATCTTTTTTTCTTCATACCTTTCTTCCATCTGGTAATAGGGGGCAAGGAGATGGACACCCCAACCGCCGAACACCCCATGGGTAGCGACACCAGGGATAACGGTGGCCTTATTCTTAATGTCCTTGTGGACTCTCCCCCACATACCCTAGACAGGCTGATATGTTTCTGGGTGGCTACTGCCCACACCCCGTCTGAAACACTGATAGCTTGTGGTAATGCCGAGTTTGTTAATACCTCTACTTGGCAGATTCTTTTGATTCCTTCCCCCCTCCCTTCAAACAATTCTAGTATGCACAGTCTGCGGTTACCAGTTTTATAGATAGGGCTCAACGAGGTACAAGTCCCCAGGGTATCATCTCTACACCTTCTAGCTTCTTCAGCTGATAGCAACATGAATTTCGTTCTCCCAATTTAATGCTATGTAGTCTGCTTCCACCTTGTACCTTGCTATTATTCCTGAAAGGTAACAAATTCTCTTGTTGTTATTCTTCACAATCACTTAGTCTCGCTTTCGACTCATCACTCAATCATTTCATAACTTTTCTCTTAGTTCGGCTCTTCCCTCCTCTAACTAACCTCTAGCAGACAGAATGGTCCGGTCAGGTGTGCGTGGCGCCCACTCTAAAGGTCGTACTTCATGACACCACTGGTGGCCAATCAATAATGCCAATGATCTTCCGTTCCTCGTGAGGTGCAGCCCGCATCTCCATCCCCTCCACTCACATCTACCATAGTCAGCCAATAGGATTTTAGATGAGCCAGTGTCGTTATCTGTCGACACTAAATGCTTCTATTCTGCACAGCCCTTTTGTTCTACTGAGATTTGGGGTTCTTCTCCCTCCCTGATCTCATCTTCTGAGGTGATTCCTGTTCAACCTCTGCCCTTCTTTCTGTATTTAACTCCCGTCCAGGAGGTTTTTTGTCCTCTTCTTCATCCTCTGATTCTTCTTTCTGTTTAGAGTCTTCGCCTTGAATGTCTTCAATACCTCTCGACTCTATGTCTAAACTTCTCCTGTTCTTTATCCTTTCCCTAAGCTGGGAAAGGGGTATTCGATCCTCCTCCTCCCACTCGCTGGGTCCTTCGTCCTGTTCAGGGTGTCTCTTTTTAGAGCCTTCGACTGCCTGGTTGGACCTCTTCGTCTTTTTCTTCCTTTTCTTCGGACATGGGGGTGTGATGGCGATCTCACGGGGTCTTCTCTGCACTGATTCAGTCGACGACTGAACATCGCTAATCCCCGCTGAGGGTTCCAACTCCGTCCACTCGGACTGCTTCGTTTATCTGGTCAAGTCGACCTATTTCCTCATCTTCTTGGAGTCTTCCTCCGTCTCCATTTCTTCCGTTCAACCAGAGTTACCTTCCTTTTCCTTGTCTTCTTAGGCCTCGGCTCGCTCATTTCCAGGTTAGCTATTTCAGCCTTCTTCAGATCATTAGCATGAACCCTCCTCGCTTCGTCCTGCCACTTGATCCCATATTACATATGATACTGGGCCCGTCTGCTCTACTATCCGGTAGTACGTTCCCATCTCTGGTCCAGTTTTCCTTCTCTCTGGTGGATTTTATAGTAGACAGGGTCTCCAACCTTCAATTCTACCACCTTTCTTTCAGCATTCACCCTCTCATTTCTTTTCTTCTGGGCCCTCTTTATTCTTCTTCTGGCCTGTACGAATATCTTATGTTGCTGTTCCAGCAATAGTTGATGATGATCTTCTCCCATATACCTTCTTCGGGGCTTCAGTAGGTTATCTACAGGCAGGACCACGTCTCTGCCAAACAACAAAAAATAAGGAGAAAATCTAGAGGTTTCGTTTATCGTAAAACCTCACGGCCGCCAGAGCCTCGTCAAATACAAGTCCCAATTTCCAATGTTTTCTCTGACCAACTTGGCTAATACATCTCCCAAGGTTCTATGAAACCTTTCCACTTTAGCATTTCCCTGGGGGTGATATGGGGATGTTTTTATGTGCTCTACATTCAAACCTGTCAAAACCTCTCTCATGATGCTGTTCACATTCTCCGTGCCATTATCTGTTACCAATTGCACAGGGGCACCATACCTAGGAAGATTTCGCTTATTATCAACCCGCCACAGTTCTGGCCTTCTTGTCTGGTACTGCAAATGCTTCAGGCCAATTTGTTAGCCAATCGACAAAACTCACTATATAATTGTTTCCTTGTGCAGTTTCCCCATATGGTCCTGATACATCCATACTCACTTTCTCGAAGGGAAGTTTGGTACGCCTGTTTCCTCCAAGGGTGCCATTTCCTGCCTTCTGCTCTGCGACTGGCACACTACACAACTTCGAACATAGTTAGTGACTTCTCCGTACAGTTTGGGCCAATAGTACTTTCTTCCTATGAGATCACATGTCCTATCAATTCCCATGTGACCCAACCTTTCGTGGCACTGTTCCAATATCTCTGGTCTTAAACTTTTGGGCACATACAACTTGGGTTTGACTTCTTCATCCCTTCCTGAGAGATAATACAGCCTTTCCTCTATTATGGCATACTTGGTGGTCTCTCCTGACTTCACCTTCTCTCTCAGAGCAGCTATTTCACTGTCTGCTTGCTCCTTCACAATTCCTTCTGTCCAGTAGGGATCGGTTATTATCTGGGCGTCCCTTCTTCGTCCGATTCTAATATAGGGCGATCTTTTAGCTTATTAGAGTTAATTACTCCTATTCTATAGGCTTTATCATCTACTCCCTGTTCTACCCTTACAGATCTTTTCTTCCAGTTGTTTCGGGTATTCTTGAGAGTAAATCTGCGCACGTGTTTTCCTTTCCTGCCAAATACTCTATCTTACAGTGGTAGCCACTTAACTTAAGTGCCCACTGTTGAATTTTCTTATTATTTGTCCACTCTGCCTGCAATAGGTACTGCAGAGGCTTGTGGTCTGTCTTTATAGTGAAGACCGCACCATTTAAATAGTAGTCCAGTTTTTGGAGAGCATACATGATAGCATATGCTTCCCTCTCTATTACTGGCCACCTCTGTTGTGTCTCTGAGAGCTTATGGGAGAGGAAGTATATCGGTACTTCCTCTGGTATACCTGGCACTGGTCCTTCCTTATCAGGACACGGCTGGGTAAGTACTGCCCCTACACACTGCTCACTGGCATCCGTGTATAATATCATGGGCTTGTTGAGGTCTGGATACGTCAGCAGTGGAACGGTTGTCAACTGTTCCTTTAGCTTAATCAAATGCTCGTTGACAATCCTCTGTCCATTTGAACCTAGCGTATTTCTTCGTCAGGGCCACTAGCGGTATGGCAATTCTTGAAAATGCCGGACGAAGCGCCGGTAGTAGCCTATAGCTCCTATAAAACCTCTTACCTGCCTCACTGTCTTAGGCTCTGGCATTTCCCTTATGACCTTTACCTTATCCATGTCGGGTTTAATACCGTCTCCGTTTATGACGAAGCCTAAATACCTAGTTTCTTCCCTCAGAAACTGACACTTTGACAATTTCAATTTTAATCCGTGTTTCCTCAACCTTCCCAACACCTGTCTTAAATGAAAAAGTGTTGTTCCACTGTCTCCGAAAATATCAAGATATCGTCTAAATACGCCATGGCAAAGCTCTCAGTATCCTCCTAACACTATTGACATTAGCTGTTGAAGACTCCCGGGCATTAGCTAAACCGAATGGCATCACTCTGAATTGAAACAGTCCCAGGTGACACGCGAATGCGCCTTCTCCTTGTCAGCCTCATCCAGGGCTACCTGCCAATACCCGGACCTCAAGTCCAACGTAGAGAAGTACTTTGCCTTCCCTAATAATGCCAAAATGTCGTCTATCAATGGCAATGGCACCGCCAACGGCTTCGATATAGAATTCAGCTTTCTAAAATCTACACAGAAACGGTGGCCGCCATCTTTCTTACCTACTATTACTATTGGGAAGCTCCAAGGAGAGATCGATCTTTCGATCATCCCAGCTTCCAACATTTCCTCTACTGCCTCTTCTACAAGGGTCTTTTTATGTATAGGTGTTCGGTAGGGTTTTAATTTCACAGGGGTGGTCTCCGTGTCGATTTTCATTTCGACTGTGTGGGTCTGACCTAGCTCCTTGTCTGACTGGGCCACCACATCTCGATTGTTCCTTAACAGACCCCCTACTCTGGTTCTAAATTGATCCGGTGCTAATATGTCCTCATCTAAGATTCCTTCTGTTTGCTCTACTAGCTTCCTTCGTTCCTCCTCGAATCTCACCCGATTCAGAGTTCGTAGGGGAAGCGCTCTCCCTATCTTCTCCCCTCTCCTAACCTTTATAGTCTTTTGGGCCTGGTTCACCATCATAATGGGCACCAACTCGGCTGTCTCCACTGCCGTTTCGCACAGGGTTACCTCGCCATCTTCTAGGCCCTTTCCTTCTACAGGGACCAACTGCAGAGGTCCTCTCCGTACCTTTTTTCTGACATTAGCCTACCCTTTCCCGACACTGCGGTCCTAGGAGGTAACTTTACATCTTCCTCCACCACTATGGTTATCTCTTCCTCTGGTGGGCATCCCAACAGCGTTCTCTCGCCGTTCACCACCAACACAGTAGGATTAAACTCGATCTGGGCCTTCTGGCTCCGGAGCCAATCTTCTCCCAAGATTGCCTCTGTACACAGGTCGGGGGTTACGTAAAAATTTTGGGTGCTTTTCACCCTCCCAATCCTCACCGGGAGCCTCACCATCCCTTTTATCTCCAGGGGGGCCCCATCTGCTTCTTGTGATCTCTATGTCCGCTTCCGTAACCTTCTCTTCCGTTTCACCCGCCTGTATGTCTCCTCTCTCATCAATGACACAGATGCTCCTGTGTCCACCAAAGCCCTCATCTCTCTACCACCTATCTCTGCTCTACAGGATAGTTCTCTCTCTGCGTTAGCGAAGAGAACACCTGAGCTTTCTTCTTCCTGGGTCCCCACCTTTGGGTTAACCCAGCCATAGGCGCCGGTAGTAATATATCACCTTCATTTTTCTCATGAGGTGGAGTTCTGCGCCCCCCCTGCACCTGGGCGACCCGGCCGGACCTCTCCCGGTCTCCCATGGCCGTTTCTAAGAATACAGTCTCTTTTCAGGTGTCCTGGCCTCCTGCAAAACCAGCACCTTCTTGTTGGACAGCTTGCAGCAAAGTGGCCCGTCCGACCACATGTCCAACATCTTGCTCTTTCTCTTTTTAACTGGGTTGGCCTTGTGTCTATCCTCGGGGGAACCCGTCCTCTATTCAAGCTGCCTGCCCACCCACTGGTCCAAGTTTTTTTATTTCTTTCCTTTTTAACTGGGCCACCCTCCCTCTTAATTCTGGGGTGGCCCGCTGGCTTTTCTTGGGCTCGGCCTTCCTTGTTAATATTGGTGGGGCACCCTTCCTCAGCCCGCACCACTTGGCCAGGTGTCCTTTCTTACCACACCTGATGCACCTGTCACGATTGAAGTCTGGGGCAACCCCACTTCGTCGGACATTCCGCCGCCCTGTGGTCCTCGTACCCACAGGTCCAGCAGACCAGCCCGTGTCGACCCGGCGTGGGCTTATAAAGCCATGCCTGGTCGACCATGCCCTTCTATTGGGGTCCTCCTCCCATAATTCTGCCCGATCCACCTCTTCCTTAACCCTCTGATTCCACACGGGGTTCTTCCGCCTACCCCCTCTTTCCAGCCTCCTGACTTGGTATCTGCTTCTTCCCACACCTCTTCACTTTATCCCACACCCCTGGCTCTCCCTGGCCAGCTCTATCGCTGCCGACAGTCTGAGCGGTCCTTCTTTCAGTACGTAAAATTTAACACGCTCGTCGCTCAGCGCCTCCCACATACAGGTCCACCAGCTGAGCCTGCATAACCCGCGTTATCCCTGACCACTTCGGGAATGCCAATGACGATAGATTCCCCGCTCGGGCCCCTAATTCTCCCGGGGTTTCATCCCGTAGCTGTATCAGTTTTAAAGGGCCCTCATGGCCTCTATGGCCCGTACCTTCGTCGGGCGAACTCTTTGGTCAGCAGTTTTTTTATTTCTTCCCAAGCCAAGCGGGGATGATTCTCCACGAGCCCCCCTTACGAACTCAGACGCTTTTCCCTTTGTGGCATCGTATGCCAGGTACAGGGTTTTTGGTCCGAGAGCTCGTAGATGGTTTCGGCTCTTCTCGAGGATTGCCAGCCAGTTCTTAAACTCCTTTCCGCTGCCATCAAATACTGGGACCCTCGGTCCACCCAACAGCTTCCTTTAATTCCACTGACAACCCCCGCCCTACTTCTTCTTCACCCCCACTGCTCTATCTGACTCATAATCTGACATGTCTACAGAGAAAGACAGTCTATACAGCAACAATCAAGGTTGGGAAACAAAACAAGGTGTCCTACCTTACAGACGATTCTGTTCCTTCTTTTCCTTTGGTCCCGGTCGTTCTGATTTCTGCTTGAACTTTCAGCAACGGCGGTCGATCGTGGTCTTCTCAGGGTTGAAATCCCTCGGTCACCACGGCACCATACGTGACGTGGTTGTCTCAGGGTTGATCCGTTGGTCACGGCACCACTTGTGACGTGGTTGTCTCAGGGTTGATCCTGGTCACGGCACCACTTGTGACGGTTACACACCTGGCCCAGTGTCGGATCCTTTGGTTACGGCGCCAACGGTGACGTCGCTCCTCCTGGTCGCTCCTCCTGGGTCCAAGCGTGCCGCTCCAACCCTTTGGTCAGATGATCACCAGCCTCGCCTTTCCCCGACTCGCTTCCAATACCTGGTCACTAAAACAACTATACCCGATCTCCGGTCTGTCTACCCACGCTGTGTTTAGATCTTAGACAGACGGGACCAGCAGGGATCGGGGCCAATACAAGTTGAGTCCGACGGGGGTGGCAAAACACAAATAAAATAAAAACTCACGACACCAAACAAAATTGCTGATAAAAAGGGTAACAACCTTTTATATCTTGAAGTCCGTTACATAAAAACAAAAGTGTTCTCATTTCCCGACCCGCTCTGTGGACTATGGCACCAAGCTTCTATCACACAATAGAAAAATGTCGAATTACCTACTTTCTAGAATCATGTATGTATGTCGGAGTGTGGTTCAGTTCGACACTGGGGCTAATTTCTATCGATCATTCGCAGTTGATTCTTCTCTCCGACTTGAGTTGTATTTCTTCTTCTTCGTCTGCTTGGGCTGGTAGTTTTCCTGTTTCAACTTGGTGGAAGATTTCTTGTTTCAACTTAGTGGAAGATTTCTTGTTTCAACTTAGCCGCAACTCTCTGTCGTCTGAGGTGGTCTCTTCTCACTGCCGTCCGAGCTGAACTTTAACTTCTCATCGACTTTCGGCTTGTCTGCATCTCAATTCTTCTCAGGCTTTCAGGCAATCTTCTTCTTCATCTACTTGGGCTGGAAGTTCTTCTTGTCTGAGGGTTCTTTTCTCGCTGCCGTCCGGGGATGAACTCTAACTTCTCATCGACTTTCGGCTTGTCTGCATCTCCAATTCTTCTCAGGCTTTCAGGCAATCTTCTTCTTCATCTACTTGGGCTGGAAGTTCTTCTTGTCTGAGGGTTCTTTTCTCGCTGCCGTCCGGGGATGAACTCTAACTTCTCATCGACTTTCGGCTTGTCTGCATCTCCAATTCTTCTCAGGCTTTCAGGCAATCTTCTTCTTCATCTACTTGGGCTGGAAGTTCTTCTTGTCTGAGGGTTCTTTTCTCGCTGCCGTCCGGGGATGAACTCTAACTTCTCATCGACTTTCGGCTTGTCTGCATCTCCAATTCTTCTCAGGCTTTCAGGCAATCTTCTTCTTCATCTACTTGGGCTGGAAGTTCTTCTTGTCTGAGGGTTCTTTTCGCTGCCGTCCGGGATGAACTCATTTTTTTGTCGATTGGGGCCTGCTTTTATTGACGCCGCAACAAACCGGGGTGGGTCTGTCGGCGTCAGGGGTTTTCTTGATAATTCCAAAACTGCATTAATTCTGTCTTCTCCATTATCGCTATTGTTTTCGCCCCTACTTCCTCATAGTACCTTTGGTGGGGCGGCGCATCCATCTCTCTTAGTCTCTCGTATGTCAGGTGACCGCTTTTCAACCAATCGTTCCTGATCGAGCATTTCTTTCCCTTTTCTTCCGCAAGTCACGTGATCGTATTCGACCAATTGTTATTGGTCGAACATTTTCTTCCCTTTTCTTCCGCAGGTCACGTGATCGCATTCGACCAATTGTTATTGATCGAACATCCTCTCCCCCTCTGTTTGCGGGCGTGGTTACATCGTTCTTGTTTAAAAAAAACAAAATCCAATTTTGCCCCTTTTTGCACGTCGCAAAATGACAATCTTTGGCTTTCTCACCTGGACTTTGTCAAACAGCCCGCTGCTAATTAGTCTTGACTTTAGAAAGGATCTTTTCCGCCTTCTTGGCGCCCTCTGTGAGCCAAAAGCAATTGTCCCTTTTTTACCTCTTTGTTTTACCTGATAGTCGAAAATCTTAATTATCTACATTGAAATGTCTCTACTTTATTAACGTGGGTGTCCAATTCTTAACAGGTCTGTATATCGTTCCACCGGTCCTCCCCTCAACCCAAAGACACTTTTTCTCTGATTAAAAAATTGTTTCATTGTTCCCAAAATTTCTCTTTATCCAAATTGATAAGGTGTCTTTCCATGCAAAAGTAGGCTAGGTGCTCTGACCGACATTCTTACCAAAATGACTTTCGAAAATCGGCCAAGACGCTGACCTAAATCTCTTTCTGACTCCTATCTCCACCCTCAATTGGGTCATGCGTCATACATTTCTCTTTCTTTCTTTTTCTTCCCTTCCTTCCTTTTTCCTTTCTTTCCTTCTTCTTTCCTTAGGATCGTCTAGTACACTCTTAGTGAATTATTTTCAACTCAGTTATTTTCCGTTTAAAAAAAAAAATTAACAACCTGTTTAGTAACCGAGTAAGAAAAAATTAAATCATATTTCTATGAATATTTCTAATAATGCAAGGTGCCACAATTTGCTTGGGTGAGCTTGATTAAAAAAACATAAAACAAATAACCAGCACTGAAAGTTATTAAATTGCCTTTAAATTTTAGCATCTTAACATCAGTATTTGTCTTCATATTCCACAAAATAAAAGCAAATAATGAGTGTGTAAAAGTTAATATTATAAATATGATAAAAAACCATTGAATAAAACATGCAAATATTATAAAAATTATTGTTTCTCAAAATAACATTATATGTTATTTTTTCTGACCTACTTTCATACTTCATTGAAGACTATGTTTCAGAGGTGAAGGTTAAATAAATTTGAAAATTAATCAGAAAGCTGTTTACTGATATGAGATGTGTGTATAAAATTTCACTTCTCCACAAGCATTTAACTCTAGATGTATGGCACAAGGCTGATAAGGCAATACAACAATGATGAAAAAACAACAACAATATTTATATAGGAACTAGCAGCATGGCCCGGCATTGCCCATGCTTGATTCAAAAATCGTACGACTCATACAGTAATCGCTATCACTTGACTTAAAATATTTTTGCCCTTCCTTGCCTTTAAAAGAGTGCCCTTTGCCGTGCTGATGTTGCTACATGCCTTACTTCTTGCCTATCTCACACTGCGAATTTTTTCTAAGCTCTATACTAAACATTAAACTGTTATGAAAAAAGAACTAAACAAAATGAACACAAAACGATCAGCTTTAAAAAAGGACTCGTAACTGGAAAAACTGAATGAAAAAAGAATGTTAACAACAAATACTTTTTCACACACAACCCAGTTCTGCAGAATCAGAATCAACGTTGAGTTTAAGCAAGTGAATGAGCCAATTGGAGTAAAGTGCCACGCTGATTTAAATTTTTCCCACATGTGACGAATGCAGCTATCAATTTTTTTTGCATGCTAGCATGCTAGTTATTATTCGTGTTAGTCAGCTGTTGGTTCTCACGCTGGACAATAGAATCTTCCTGCCTATTCGTGGCAGCCAGCTATAGGCTCTCATTCTGGCCAGTAGAAAATGGCCACAAACTATATGAAAACTGCCGTAGAAGCATGAAAAAATCGATTATTTCCACTATCGATGGAAGTTAGGAAATGCAAAGTTGGTCTTGGCCTTCCTGCTAACTTGGAGCATGTGCATGTAAATTTTGGTGCAAATCCGCTGAAAATTGCGGCTGTGCATTCGTTACACACACACACACACACACATTCTGCCTTTTATAGATAAAGATCATACAAATTATCAAGAATAAACTGCTCAGAATACTTAGCTGAGCTATGCTGAATTTTAAAGATCAATATTGTTAATTTATAATGTTCCTTTAAAACAGTGTTTTTGGTACAAAATTTACAATGTAAAAATAAGAGTTGTTTACCCTTAAATATGAATTTAATTGTTTAAAAACTTTTCTTTGAAAGAAAGAATTTTTTATCTGGTCTCACAATGCAAAGGAGTTTGTTTTTACAAGAAATGTTCATTGTGAAATAGTTGAATGTTTTTGTGTAATATGAATACTGTGAGAATTTGTTTGGTAAAATGGAACTTTAAATCATTATTTGATGTTTCAAAGAGTTTCTGTTTCATACTAAATGAAATTTAGTTTGTGTACTTCTGAAAATAAATACAATAAATCTTGCCACTAAAAGAAAAGGTTAACCAAAGATTAAATTTCGTTGAAGAGAACTGAGTTAGAGAATTTCTGTAAATTATGTCCCGAAAAGCTGAAAATATATTCAGTAAACTTGTAGCTTCAGAAGACGTTTTTTAAGTACTTTTCTTGCTGGTGAAGAATTGGAAAAAACTGGAGTATCCAAGTTAAATTTCTTTAGCCTGGCAGCAATGTGTCTGGTTGACTTTTCTTTGGTCTCACTAATGGGATATGTTTTCACTCCTTATTTATTTGGTTCACTGTCATATGACTGGCTCCAGACTGCCTTTCAAAAATATTGGTGGCAAAACCTGATTGTGTTGGTGTCATTCATATTCATTATTATTTAGTTAATCAGCAATCAGAAAAATAGCAAGGTCTGTGTGATTCACTTTTTGCACAAAATTTTTCATTTTTTAAGAAGACATATTGCATTGCATTATTTTTTAACCAATGATTTGTTGAGAAGAAATTTAAAAACTGAAGTGGAATGCTAAAACTATTTTTGTAAAAGATGAAATCACTTTCTGATTGATTTAAACAAATACATTTTATTTGCTTGTCAATCAATTAGAAATAATAACTGACTCCTTTTATTAATTATAGTTGCTAATAAGTTAATTATTGGATAATATTAACATGTTTTTTAAAAGTTTTAAGGAACCACAATGAAGTAATGGATAGTGGCTTGGATTGAGGAATTGGAGAGCCAAGTTCAAATTCTAGTCGAATCCATTACATTCACTTATGTGCTAATACCCTTGGGAAAGGTATGAATCCTTTTCTTCTCCCTCCAGTTATGGATAAATAGCAGGACAGGCTGGGTTCTATAGCCTTGGATGGCAACTGGTCTATCGCAGAAAGAAATGGCAACCCACTGCAGGAAAAAAATCTGCCTCATCAGTCATATATCGAAAGATACATGATTGCCTAAGCATGTATTATGCATGGCACATAACTGACTGAGTAATTTAAAGTGAACATGCTCCCTTCTCGTGAAGACTCAAGCTGCCTCCTGGTTATGAAGCCTTTACTTGGGATAGCCTTGGTCTGGGATGTTCTTTTATGATAATCAGGCTGGTGCATGCTACCCACTTAAACCACGAGACCCAAGTGGGGGTGGGGAGTCTGATTGAGGGCAGTATTTTGTGACTCTCACTATCTTATCAACATTTGCTTTTTGCTACCTACATTTATATGCATTACAAATTAAACTAAGTTCAACTCACTACTTACTGTACATAATTAGTTTGCAATAAGATTTGTATTTTATATGAATACAACCTTATGAAAACTGAGATATAGTAGAATGAGGGGTGCTGTATCACAGATTCAGGGGTGGGGTGTATGATAGATTCAGGATGGGCCACAACACCCTTGCACTGGCCCTGAGGACAAGAATATATTTTGTTTTATAAATGTCTATTTATATATACTAACCGGAATGGTTATAATCAATTAGTAAGTGTATATAAATAAGTGTTTATAAAATAATAAAATATATATTGTAATGCCTCCTGATATATGCCCATCTCTTGCATGTGTGCATACTGCAGAGAGCCAGATAAATGTCTTATAGCAATCTAAACTCAGAAGACAAAGACTTGTCCATCAACAGGTTTATTGAAAGCCAAAATGATGAAACTAGATAAAGAAATAAATATAAACTTGAGATTAGTTTAGTTCAAATAGGAAAATAAATATAAAGGAAAGGTAAGTACAAATATAACAAAGGGAGGTGCAGGCAGAACAAAATACTCAGACCATGGGTATAAATGAATAAAGGAGGTAGTAAGTAGTTTGGTTACAGGAATATGTCATAAAGTCTTCAGTGATAAGTCTACAGAAAAAAAGAAAGTTAATAAAGTTGCTGTGTGACACTGTGAGAACAGTCAACATGTGGTGAAAGGGGTTCTACATGGCGAAGCACAGCAGCAAGAATAAATGTATACAAGGTGGCTACCCTTAACAAATGTTCAAATAATAATTGTGATACTAAAAGAGACCAATGCAGAAAGAAAAAAGTTAAAAAGTTACATACTGGCAATGCTATAATTGGGGGAGAAAAGTAGGAACCATATGCTTTGACCCTGTGGTTTATTATGTCAGTTCCTGTAATTATCATGGACTAAAAAAGAAATGGTAAAAAACAATGACTAATCCAAAATGTACCTAGGGGATTGTTGTAGCATGCCTACGGATGATAATGGGTATGTTTCCATTCACATAAATACAGTAGTAAATGAGAGATTGCCCAGCACAGCTGGAGACGATTTTCCAACTGTGCTGGTCAAACTCTCTGCTTTCAGACAGAGAGGATCCTCAGACAAGTCTATGTCAAAGGGCAGAGTCTCATCTCAGGAAACAGCTACCTGACCCCATTTTATATAGGGTCTATGGGGAATTTTTGGCTCGGATACCCCACCTTAAATTTGGCCTTGTGCCGCATCTGACCGCATGGAGCAGTTGGTAGATATTTTGCAGTTGGAGATTCATTGTGGAATTTACTTGACTCACTTCTAGCAGTTGATTACTTCTTCGACGCACCGCTGGCGAATTTTATATGTGTTGTTCTTGTCTTAAGTATTATTCATTACCAACCTTTGTTTGATTATTCTATTCAGTTACTTTCCCTAGGTTACAAGAGGGATGGACAAGGATGAAATAAAACAATAGATATGCTGTACTGTGGTAACAGAACATGTATTCTGTATTAATTAATACGATCATTTTTGTCTGGGTCCTGATCAGTGAGGAAGCACAAAACTCTGAGTTGACATCAGATAAGTTCTGATCCAAAAGTTATTTCACTAAGTAACTATTGATAACTTTATTATTAAAAATTATGTTCACCTTGATATACACTGAATTATATAATTTGACATATACCAATAGGTGGTATTACTATTGTCATTTTATTTTAATTTAATATAATTCATTTAGTTTCCATATTAAAAAATCAATGAGAATTAAGAAATAGTATGTAAAGTATTTTTAATAAAGTTATCTTTTCAATACAAACTGTTACAACAATCATTAAAAATGCTGAAAACAATTTCTAAAAAACTATCATTGATAACCCACTTCTGATCATAAATTCATACCATATAAATAAAAGCTATTTTTAATTTATACATGCAGTTTGTCAATATGTGGTTTGTTAATTTCTCATTAATAATTTTGAAAAAACAATCTAAACATTTCTGACTGTTTATTTATTTTTTACAGCAAGTCATTTAACCAAAAACAAAGAAATAAAAAGAATGATTTCATTTTTAGGGCAGAAATGTAACAAGAGAAGATGACATACGACAAATAAGTCAATACTATCATCCGATCATGTAACTATGATACAAAGTCTAGGATTTCTCAAATTTTATCAAAGACAGTGTTGGGAATTTTTGCGCACACTTAATAAAAGCACATACTAATTAAAATTCACCAGTGGAAAAATATAATTCATGATGCAATTCATTGATTTTTATCAAAAACAAAAATTTCCCTCAAAGACAAATTCACTTAACATAAACAATTTCCAAAAGTATTAAAATAAAAAATAAATAGAATCATTGATTTTAAAATGTCTAAATAAATAATTTGTGCATACTTATTTAGTTTTTAAATATAAGAAGAGCTAACCAAAGAAGCTTTGGTAATGTAATTGGTCCTGACCTGGTATCTTGACTTCAGTCACTTTCCCACTACCCTGATGTGGCTTCCCTCTGCCTTTTCTGCAAATATTTTGTATGTTCCAGCCTTCTACAAGTGATAGTTCTTGGAATTTTGAACTGAACCCTTTATTTAGTGCATGGGGGTAGATTATTCTAATTCCACGTGCCATGCCTTTGGATATCTCATTTTCAGTTAATTGCCCTTGATAACTCTCCAAGTTTTTGTTCCCTCTGCTCTGGCCAGTACAAATAATGTAAATAGTTACAATACCTTATCTCAGAAATATAGACAATTTATAATGTTAATTTTCTAGGTAAGCAAGCTCTCCTCTTTTGGAAAAATGGCAGAACACATTCTTCACAGTACTAGTAAGAGTACTACTATTCAGTAGTAGCAAGTTAAGCTTAGTAAATACCAAGTTCTAAACCTCAATAAAAATAACAAATCTTACTTTCTGAAAGGAATGACAACAAAGATGTAGGTATGCAAAAGACGATTATCTCCCTTTAGTTGAGATGAAGTCACAAAGATCATGTGACAGTCTGTGCATGACATCATCACAAGTTGCTATTTATTATGCCTGGAGGCAAGACCTGTCTTCCCAGGCCTGTTGCTATTTAGGCTATGAAGATTGACAAATGTAACAAGCCCACATTGGTAGGTTGAACAGAGGAACCCACATAGTTTCATCAGAAACATAAATGATGCCACCAACCTGCCCTTTTTCCCCACTGGGAAATATTACAAAACCCTTTCTCTTTTCATCGCTGTCTCATCCTACTGCTTGTTGTGTATATATGTTATAGTCACTCTGTGACAAATTAGTGATAAGTATGTATATATCAGTATAAAAATTCTCTTTGAGAACCAAGCATGTTTATCATTCTGTTCTTTCAACTATTCCCTTCTGTCTGTCTATCAAACTGTTACTATATCACAGATATAATAATGCCTGTGATGGGGAAATGCAAACTAGAAATATTTTATCTTTCCTAGCATTTCCATTAATGTTATCTCCCTTTGAGAAAGAGCTGATATATTATTTACATGCTATAAAAATGAGAGCATATTATTGTTTTCACAAATGAGTCTATAAATATTTTCCTGGGATAAAAAATTTAATTACTGCAGCAAAAAAGAAGATCAAAGAATTATATAAAATGGTATAATTACTGTGAAGTAGAGAAAACCAAAGCAGAGGTGATAGGATAACATAAATCTGTTGTTACCAATTAATGAGTGGTAGACACTAAATAAGCTTGCTCAAGATCATTATAAATGGTGGGAAATTAGACATGTTGTTTGCAAGTTACTGCAGGTGAAAACAACAACTAATGTTGGTGTGTTTTTTTTCAACTTTGGTGGACCTTCTTGATCCCCAGCAAACTCTGTGTTGCATTGTACACAACACAGCATACAAATGCAATAAGCTGATAATTCTACCAAACCAACAAGAAACTCTTCTACAATTTAAATCTATCAACATTTTCAGTAGGATTTTGCTCACACTGTACATAGAAATAAGAACATCTCATTATACAAATTTCCATTTATATCTTTTTATATTCTTCCTGTTTAGTTTTGCTCAGGCAATAAAATGTTATTAAATGTACAATGTTAATCAACGTGAAGTTGTTCCCCTTGTACCTTCTCCATGAGTGAGGTACGACTGAGGCGGAAACACAGGGGTAGAGACAGTTGGTTATCACCACGTGGTGTTGGAAGGTCGCTAAATAAATTCTCTCTCCACACACAAGTCTTGTTGGAGTCATTTATTTAATTCACATTGGTAGCAGAGCGTTTAGATCAAAAAAAAAAAAATGGCTTCAAAGTTTATTTCCCCACCTGCCTTAAACACGGACAAGTACAATACTTGGAAAAAAGAAATGCAAGTGTGGGAACTTGCCACTAGCTTAGAGATACATAGACGCGCCCCAGTGGTACTTCTATCCTTGGAAGGAAAGGCCAGGGAAGCTGTACTAGAATTGGACATTCCCACCCTAAATGCCGATGATGGCATGGAAAAGTTATACCAAAAACTGGACACACTTTTCTTGGAAGATGCAAACCAGGCGGCTTTTACAACATATGAATCCTTTGAGCGACAGAGCACTGATTCAATTGATGATCTTCTTATCTGCTTCGATCGTAATGTTGCAAAATTAAAGGAACACAAAATATCGCTGCCTGAACTGGTTCTCGTGTATAGGGCATTAAAAAGCGCAAATTTCACCCCAGAGAATGAACGGCTAGTGAAAGCCATGGTTAAGGAACTTAGTCTTAACAAAATGTGTAAACAATTGAAGAAGATTCTGCATAGACAATATTGTGACGCTTCATCACCCACCACTCCTCCAGTCGTGGTGGAAAATGAAATGGATGTTGCCTTCAGCATGGATAATCAGGAGGAGCAATCTAGTGGGACATTTTACAATCGTTGTTCAAATAGAACTACTCGCTTTTCTGGTCGGCGAGGTAATGGCAAGAGGGGTCATAACAGAAATTCAACACGCTCCACTGATAAAAATCTAAACCCACTAGGACCTGAAGGAAACACCACTAAATGTTTCACATATGGATGCAAATTCCACTGGGCTTGCGAATGCCCATACACAGAAGATACTTCGCATAAAAAGGAAGACAATGAAAACATACTCGTCTCTAACCTCGTGCTGATGAGTCAGCAAAAAGAGGAAGATGGCGCTAACACGTTTTTGGGTGAAACACTAGGCTCAGCCGTCTTGGATTCTGGTGCCTCTGGGACTGTTTGTGGAAAGAAATAGTACGAGTGTTTTCTTGAAACCATACCAGAAAAACAAAAAATATATATAAAAGTTCGAGACGGAGTGAGAACATATAAGTTTGGTGATGGAAACAAACTCAAATCCATCTACACAGTCACTCTACCATGTATCATTGCCGATGTTGAAGTCAGTATCGTAACTGACATTGTGGACTCTGACATACCACTTCTGTTAAGCAAAAATTCCATGAAAAGAGCCAGGACATGCCTCAATTTTGAGAATGACACTGTTACCATGCTGGGGAGAAAAGTCCCAATGCAGTGTACTTCATCTGGTCACTACCACATCCCTATTAGCAGACCTCTACCAGACCGAGGTAACTTCAAGCAAATTTTATTTATTAAAGAAATTGCTAGTAAAAATAGACTAGAGAAAATTAAAATTGCCAGAAAGTTGCATAGACAATTCAGTCACCACAGCAGCAAAAAGCTATGTGATTTAGTGAGAAATGCTGGAATGAGAGATTCTGAATTTATTAAAATTCTACAAGAACTTCCTAATTCATGTGAAATTTGCATGAGGTACAAAAGGGCTGCACCTAGACCCATTGTTGGATTCTCATTAGGAACCTATTTCAATGAGAGCATTGCCATGGACATCAAAGAACTTAACGGCAACAAGGTACTGCACCTAATTGACCATGGTACAAGATACAGTGTTGGAGTCAGGATTCCTAGTAAGGAAAGTTCGGACATTATTAATGCCATCTTCAAGCACTGGGTTGCGTATTTTGGAACTCCGGGATTTATTCTCACTGACAATGGCAGAGAGTTTAATAACCAGTCATTTAGAGATATGGCGCAAAATTTAAACATTGTGGTATGTACCACTGCTGCTGAAAGTCCTTGGAGCAATGGGTTAAATGAAAGACACAATGGGATATTGGGAGAAATGGTAAAGAAAACCATAGAAGATACCAACTGTTGGAAGAACTTCGATATGTCTCAGGGTAGGGTGTTAAGCAAGATGGATATACCCTTACATATGTGCCACCATGTTTGACAAGCACCTGCTTATGTTCCCACCCTATAACAGTTCCTGGACCAAGCCATCTATCACACAGGTTTCTTTTATAAAGGACGGCATCACCATTTTTATAGGCTTGTACTATACCTGTTCTAACTTGGTGACGAAGTGCACGTCTTAGTTTCTCCGAGGACTCACATACTATGAATTGTTTCCTGGCAGCATGCATAGCATTCAGGTTATCTGCAACAACTTCACTGGTTGAAACACCTTCTAATGCAGGAAGTTTGTCATTTAGAAAAGCAGGTAGGTTGGGATTTTTGCCAAAAACAAGTTGATTGGGACTGTATCTGTGAACACTGTGAAGTGTGTTTTTGGTACTTATGGCCCATGCAAGTGCTACCTCGAAACTACAGTTGGTAGTATGGCTTGACTTTAATTTCTTTACATACTCATTTTGTCCAAGTTTGATATTCTCATTATTGTTTTTTATATCTAATCCTATGTATTAGGAACTCAGCAGTTTCTTCGGTTTTAACTGCAAATACATGATGAAGCCTGTCTATAACTGCTTTGAAAGATCTCTGACCCTGCAAAGCAAAAATCATCAACATGAGCAGCAATTATACCTTGCAGTTTGTTTCCAAAATGCCATGTAAATATTGCTTGATCATATTTTGAAGCTATTGCTCTTGACTTCATTAATTCTTCCTTGAGTGTTAAGTACCAGGACCTAGAAGCATCAGTCAAGCCATATACACATTTTGAGAGTTTCTAGATATGGCCCTGAGGTACAGTGGCTTCTTTAGGAGGATCCAGATAAACCAGTCACTCCAACTGCTTGCTCTGCAAGAATGCTGTCTTTATGTCCATTGATTTACACATCCACTGGTTAGCTGCCATTATTGCCAGTGCTATGCATAAACCTTCTTTAGAGCATGTGGGAGAATCATTCCTTATGTTGTTAGTGTCTCTATCCTGGAAGCCTCTTGCCACAAGTCTGGCTTTATAGGTTTGCTTGCCATTGGAATTTTTATTTGTGTAAATCCATCTTGTGGAAATTTTTGGTTGACCTTGGTCAGGTACTTGGGTGAACACAGCTTTGGAGCTCTTTCTTTCTTGCCTCTTCCAGTTCCAGGTCATCATTAGAGGAGGAAATCATTATATTTTCCTCGTCACAAGAAGTGTGTTCATGTTCAGTTTCCTCAACCTCACTTGTTTGCCACTCTGATACCCCATGTTGATTTGTTCTGAGTGTAGACTCGAGGCCGAATTGAGAACAATTAAGGAATTGTTTCTTAAGAACGGTTACCCCGAATCAGTTATTAAAACTGTCAATGAACGCAAAATCAGGAAGTTCACTGAAATTAAGAAATATAGGCCTTCCAAATGTCCTATATATGTCAGGCTCCTTTTGGCTCGACAATGTCCTATATATGTCAGGCTCCTTTTGGCTCGACTATGTGGGCAAAACTATCCAGAGGCTTGAGGTTAGAATTGCCCAACATGTCCCGGGCTGCGTGCGCAGGCATGAGTTTGTGACATCCAGGTGTTCGCAGACTCATGCCTCTGCTATCGGTGAACATCTATTAAATTCTGGTGTTTGTAGGACTGAGTATTCTCCCCATTTCTTTTCAGTATTGCACAGGGCTAGGAACAGACTCCATCTCGACATTTTGGACTCTGTTATTATCAACATACGTAGGCCGGCCATCTGCGTACAACGGGAGATGAAGTTTAAGCTGGCCTTATTTGGGGGAACGGTTACATGATTTGAGGTAAAATAATTTTTTTTTTCTCCCCTTACCATCTTGTTTTACTACGGTATTAATAAAAACTTTTCTTGTTAGTACTCCGTTTTAGATTACCGACGATTGTGTTTGAAAATGTGTCGGTCGAAAGGTACCTTACATTTTATGTTTTAAACGTGGATATTGTTGTATCTTATGTTTAATATGATCCCATATTTTTTATTCCTCAAATGTCTGATTAGATTTGGCAGTACTAGAAATCTGTTTAAGTATTTTCGGGACAAATATGGCTGCCACTTTGTGAAAACTCTCAACAATACCATTCGGTTGAGAGGAAAAGTAAGGTCCCTCTTGGGTAAGATTCAATTCTTGAAACTTTGTTCTCAAAATTGTGGTATACCTTGTAATATCTCTCGGCGTGTTTCTCGGGTTAAGTGTCGCAACATTTTTAATGTTGAATGAGCTTTCCTCAGAGACGAAATTATTTATTTTTCTGAAGCGCTCAGTTCAATTAAAACCAATTATGTATCTATCTGGGGTAGAGTCTGGCGCACTTTGTCGTTCTATGATAGGTTTCGTTTTGCGAAATATTTGTCGGAGGGTGATCTGGTTGTTGGTAATAGGATTAGGACCAAGAATATGTCTTATTTGAATTTCTTAATAAAAAAGAAATTTGGCTAGCGTGTTACAACAGACAGACATATTTTTAACTTGTCTGATTATGAGTTGTCTGTCTCCGAGAAGGTCGTCTTGTCTCGAGGTCTTGAGTTTTGTATTCCTCCTAAGAAAGTTGAGAAAGTTGAGGTGTTTAGTAATTTCAAGGTCCTCCTTTCTCAATTATTAAAGCACCATCCTAACTCTGAGGACCATTTGCTTCGCCTTAAAACCCGGTTAAAGGACTTGGCATATGGCATTGTAGACTCAAATGTTAACTCCTCTAGGTTTGTGTGGCAGAGGAGGCATTTTCAGACAGTTAGGTCATTAAAAACCACCCCAGACATCTATATTACCAAGCCCGACAAAGGTGCCGGAGTTGTTATATTGAACCACTCCGACTATGTTGGCAAGATACTATCTATTCTTGAGGATAGTAGTAAATTCCGGAAATTGGGTGATATTAGTTATGATGATACCCCAAGAACTGAAACTTGATTCCAAAAAAAATTACTGGAATTTTATAAAAGTAATTTTCTATTGAAAGAAATTTACAATAATATTTGTCCTGTTGGTTCCCAACGTCCTAGGATGTATGGGTTACCAAAAATTCATTAAAGAGGGCGTTCCACTTTTTTATCTATGTTGGGTTCCGCCCAACATAATCTTGCCAAGTGGTTATTGGATGTTCTTGATCCGGTTTTAGAATTCTACTCAGAGTATTGTGTGCCTGACTCGTTTAAGTTTGTTGATTATATACAAAATTTAAATCCAAACAGCGACACTGAGTATTTTGTGTCGTTTGATATAAGTAGTTTGTTCACGAATGTTCCAATTGATTAAACTATTAACATTTGTGCAGACTTCTTGTATCGTGGCCCTGGTAAATCTCCGTTGTTTCCTGAGAGTGTGTTTGTTGAATTGTTGGGGATGGCAACCAAGTCTGTCTCCTTCAGTTTTGACAATTGCATGTATCAGCAAATCGACGGGGTGGCGATGGGTAGTCCCTTGGGTCTTGTGATGGCCAACATTTTTGTTGGTTTTCATGAAAGGTGACTATTTGAGAGGGTTAACAAACCGTATTGTTACTTCCGCTATGTTGATGATACGTTCGCATCATTTTCTAATAGTGCAATAGCGGAAGTGTTCTTTTCATTAATAAATAATTTCCATCCTGCACTTAAATTTACAATGGAGGTTGAAGAGAACAATCGTTTATCTTTTCTTGATGTCCTTGTGGAGAGAACTCCCTCAGGTTTCTTAACGAGCGTGTACCGGAAGCCCACTTTTACAGGACTTTATCTGGCCTGGGACTCTTTTGCTCCCAGAGCCAGAAAGGTTAACCTTATAAGTTGTCTTACCCATAGGGCATTGAAGATTTGTTCTGAGTGTAGACTCGAGGCTGAATTGAGAACAATTAAGGAATTGTTTCTTAAGAACGGTTACCCCGAATCAGTTATTAAAACTGTCATTGAACGCAAGATCAGGAAGTTCAATGAAATTAAGAAATATAGGCCTTCCAAATGTCCTATATATGTCAGGCTCCTTTGGATTGGTCCTGAGAGTCAAACATACGCCGATAAGATCTCTTCATCCATTAAACGGTGTTATAATGCCATTACAGTCAGGAACATATTTAGTACCAGGAGGGCCTTCCCCACTTGCTGTAAGGATGTTTTGCCTACCTACCATAATAATTTAGTTATTTATCAATTTAAATGTTGATGCAGGCTCGACTATGTGGGCAAAACTATCCAGAGGGTTGAGGTTGGAATCGCCCAACATGTCCCAGGCTGCGTGCGCAGACATGAGTTTGTGACATTCGGGTGTTCGCAGACTCATGCCTCTGCTATCGGTGAACATCTATTAAATTCTGGTGTTTGTAGGACTGAGTATTCTCCCCATTTCTTTTCGGTATTGCACAGGGCTAGGAACAGACTCCATCTCGACATTTTGGACTCTGTTATTATCAACATACGTAGGCCGGCCATCTGCGTACAACGGGAGATGAAGTTTAAGCTGGCCTTATTTGGGGGAACGGTTACATGATTTGAGGTAAAATAATTTTTTTTTTTTCCCCCACCTTACCATCTTGTTTTATTATGGTATTAATAAAAATTTTTCTTGTTAGTACTCCGTTTTAGATTACCGACGATTGTGTTTGAAAATGTGTCAGTCGAAAGGTACCTTACATTTTATGTTTTAAACGTGGATATTGTTGTATCTTATGTTTAATATGATCCCATATTTTTTATTCCTCAAATGTCTGATTAGATTTGGCAGTACTAGAAATCTGTTAAAGAAATTAAAATATATTCCGGTAGAAGCAGGCAGGAACCTTAAAGACACAATTTCCACAACAGAAATTACTGAAATCAGGCAAGTTATTGGTCAACTTAACTGGCTGGCCACCCAAACCAGACCTGATCTAAGTTATGATGTTAGTGCACTAACCTCCATTCTAAAACAAAACGTTGAATGTATAAAACAAGCCAATAGAGTAGTTAAGAAAGCAAAAAAGGAAAAATCACAGATAGACATCCCTGACTTAGGAAACCTTAAGCATTTAAAAATTGTTGCATATAGTGATGCTTCTTTCGCTAATTTGACAGATGGAGGATCACAAGGAGGCTATATACTCTTTTTGGTAAGAAAAAATAATAAATATATGCCCATTGCATGGCAATCCAAACGCATTAGAAGGGTGGTCAAAAGTACACTGGCTGCTGAAACTCTAGCCATGGTGGACATGTCAGAAGCCTGCCTGTTTTACAGAAAACTATTATTGGAACTACTGCAACTAAAAGATGAAACTGAGAACATTAAGATCATATGCAAAACTGACAATTCCTGTCTCTATGACTCGGTATATTCATCAACACAGATTTTAGACAAGAGACTTCGCATTGACATGGCCATTTTGAGAGAAATGTTGGACAGAAAGCAGACTCCTTGACAAAGAAAGGAGTACCATCATTTAAAATCCTTGGCTTTATATCAGAGCCCAAGGAATGATCTGTTTAATAAATTAAAAATTTTTTTTAATCTCTTTTTCAGATGGTCATCTGAAAGAAGAAAGAAAAGAAAAAAGGGGAAGAATTGTTAATCAATGTGAAGTTGTTCCCCTTGTACCTTCTCCATGAGTGAGGTACGATTGAGGCGGAAACACAGGGGTAGGGACAGTTGGTTACCACCACGTGGTGCTGGAAGGTCGCTAAATAAATTCTCTCTCCACACACAAGTCTTGTTGGAGTCATTTATTTAATTCACATACAATATTGTTTGTAATTTCATTTTGATCTTTCTTGTATAAATATACACATCTCTCTCAAAATATCTCTACAGTGAGGAATAATTTGAAACACAACTGCTACTGCCTACCCAATAACCATTCGGATAATACAATAGACATTGCTACCCATAATGTACTGTTGACCAGTATATATAAATTGTCTAGCTAAATGCGACACACATAGTCTGAAGACTGCATTCAAGCATGGAACAAACTGTCACCACACAATATTGTAGAGTTTGGTAGTGGCAAACTGTTATATTCCATGCTAATAGGAATATATACTTGAAAAACAAGGTAGATAAAATAAGTAAAGATTTATTGTACAAAACCAGTACAATAAGAATAAAGATAACAGTTATGCACAAGGTTGTTGCAAGTCAATCCAGTAGTGAGTGCTGCTATTGGAAGGTTGGTAGTTTTTGCCTAAGTCTGAGTTGTACTCAGCAAATCCCAGCTAGTCACTGTAGTCCATTGACTTACAGATACTTATAGGTAGTTACTACCTATAGTGTAGTCACTCATGGGGGTGACAGGTTATTCTATTAAATCACAAACAATAATACTCCTACAATAGAAGTTTAATCTTACTGAGCAAGTGTAGAATTTGGTAATAACAACAGAGAGTACTCGACTGTAATGGAAGTTGAACCTGACTGACTGAACCATACCTCTGGTCAAGTTGGTAGGTGGTTTCTATGGCAGCCTGTGAGATTCCATTCTGATACCCAGGCAAGCCTATTCTGCGAGTCCTGAATGGCTGCTGATTCCAGTGTGGATACTGTGCTCGATAAATAGCCATCAGTACCAGTACACTGAATCTCTGCGATATGTATTCAGTTACAACCCAATTTATTTTTGTCTGCCAACTGGACACTAGTTGGGAACCTCCTTGTCAAGGTGAGCTTCATATTCCTGAATCATCATCTATCTCCTCTCCCCATCATGTGGGTGTAATGGCCTTTGAGGGGAAATGGCTGGTTGTATGGAAGTAGTCTAGAGAATGTGCAGTCAATTTTTGGTGGCTGGATGACACTGGGTGTTGCTGGGTATTTGGGCAATGCCATTTCATTTTCTTTGATATGTGGATATTGGGCTCATGGGAATCCTTGACTATTGGCCTAGGGGGCTCAGGCAAAGCACTAGGGATAGGGGTAAGGATGGCGGGTGTCTCAAGCTTCCTGAGGAATCGGTGGTTCCATAAGGTGATTCCATCCACCCTGATCTGATGATTTGATGATTAGGTAGAGTCTCGACAACTCTGCCTGTTGTGTCCCACCGGTGATTGATTGAGCGTTTGTATATGTCCCCTGTATGGAGTGGACACAGGGTATGAGCTGTGTGGTTGTACCTTTCTATTTGGGCTGAAGCTATCCACCATGCATACGGCTTGTATAGCATAGGTTGGGATGGTATGAAATCATGTAGTCAATGGTGGAGTAAAAGTTGTGCAGCAGATAGTCTGATGATCTGGATGGGTTTGTTCCTGTATTGAAGGATAGCCTGTGCCATGCGATCATTATCCAAGGATCTTTGGATTTTTGTGTTGCCATTTATTATTCTTTTGGCGGACAGTGCTGCTTGGCCATTAGATAGGCAACAGATGATAGTTTGTGCTTCATTGCCCAGTCGTGTAGGAATTGTTTGAATGGCAGTGAAGTGAAAAGTGGATCACCATCAGTGCTGAGCTCTTCTGGAGCACCATAAGTCTGGAATATATCTCAACAAATTGAGATAATTCTAGATGCATTTGCATGTTCATGGCTTAAGTGATAAAGAATGAGTCAGCACAGACAAGGTACTTCTGATACTTGACATGGAATAGACCTATGACTACCTGCTGGAATGGCCAATCTGGCGATGGTGTGAGAGTGATAGGCTCTCATGGTTGACTCAGGGCAATGTTTGAGCATGTCATGCAATTGGCTCTAACATTACAGATTGCAATGTTCATCCCAGGCCAGTAAATTGAATCATTGGCACAGGCTTTCAGGCCAACCACGTCCTGGTGCGCTGAATGTAGACTAAGCAATATTTTTTTCCATTGAGAGGTTGGAATTACTATCCTTCTATCCAATAACAATAAGCCATTGTCGGTGCTTAGGCAGTGCCTTACTTCCCAATACTCATGAAGTATATGTGTGATGAGATGGCATGTTTTTGGAAATCCATGCTGTACTGCATTTATCAATTCTTTGTATTGGGTATCACTACACCTTGCTGCATGGATGAGGTCTGGTGAGGTGATGGTTATGTTGTCAGTGACTCCAAATGTCACTGTTAAAGCAGTTGATTTTATGATATCATCTATTTTATCAGACGCTAGAATGTCTGATTGAGAGGGATGGACAGGAAATATGCTCCGGAGGGTTTGTACCATTGTGACTGGGTTGCAGTAAATGGCATCAGAGCCTCTGTGCCACTTCCCAGGGTAGGGCTGGATAGTAAACTGATATCTGTGTTTTTTCCTTCAGTTGGAAAAGTCAGGGATTTGGGATTTTGCTTAAATCTCTATCACTGAACAACACCTATAGTGGTTCGTGGTCTGTAACCACTATGATGCTAGGGCAACCCATGATGAACATACAACATTTTTCCAATGCCCATGCAATTGCTGCTGCTTTGCCTTCTATTGGCACATATCTGCACTCAGCATAGATGCAAAATCTGCTGCCGGATAATATTAGGCTCTAACTTAGGGAACAGATTGGGACCTTTTCGATTGTGCATAGACAATGTTTTTGTAGGAGTAGGAAACACATTCCTTCTTTACTCCAGTCAGGTGCAAGGCAAGTTATTTGATTTTTGTCAAATTTCATGACGCCCTTCCAAACGAGGTCAACTATGACCTGTTTGGAATGTGTCTTCGAGGCTTTGGTTCCATGTAAAATGGGAGTTCTACTTTACAAGGTCATGAAAAGGTAGCATGATTGCTCAGTCCAAACCATGACCTTTGCATCGGTGATCGTTTTTGGAACTGGAAAGTGCAATATCACTTCTAGCTTGGAATCAGAAGGGCTTACTCCAGAGTATGTTATCTGTAGGCCTCCAAACTGTACTATGTCCGGGCAAAATTGAAATTTATCAGTATTGAGAACAATTCCATTCTTAGCACAGTGGAGCAAGAAATTGAAGGCATGATAGAATGCTTCTGTGATGTTGGAGTCTTAAAGGAGTGTGCCTTCCATTATTTTTATTTTATGGGGAATATCCTTTATTATCTCATTGTATCTGCGAGTGTATGTGTCTCCAAATGTAAGATAGCCCTAAGGCATTCTGAGGTACATAAATCTTCCCCATTCCGTGATGAAAGTGGTAAGTGGCTGGGATTCTTTGTCTAATGGTATTGAGTGGTACCCATCGACAGCATCTAATACAGTTTTTTTTTGTTTTAGGTGGAACTTGCAGCGCCAACTGGAATGGTAAACCAGCATGATGTGTCTCCCATTTACATTAGGAATTTAGGTGTGGGTAGTCTATTGTTCTGCATGGTTTGCCATTTTTTAGCTGTTATGACAACTGTGCTGCACCAATTGGTGGGCATACCGGACATAGATGGGAACACTATATCATGTTTGAAAGCTGTATTGCAAACTGCTTTAGAAGCCAATCCTTAAGCTTGCCTATGTTTTTCTCTGTTGCTGAAAAGGGGAGTTTCTTTGGGTGGTTTGGCAGTTGATCCTGACTTTTGTCAGGTTTGGGGTTGCAGTCTAATTTCTCATGTGCATCTGTGATGGGGATGTATTGCATTGCAACATTAGCTTTGGTTGATACTGTTGCAAAATTTTTTGGAAAATTTCCCATATCAATGCATGCTGCCTTGCTAAAATAAAGCTACTCAATTTGTTCACATATATAGAGAGCTTCTTTGGTAGTTTTCCCTCTAATAACGAATTTAACCAACAGCCAACCTTGACAAATGAGGGTGAAGACTCCTACAACATGAACTATTTTCTCTGATGGGATCAGGTTGCAGTTTGCGAGTCCCATCTTTAGTAAATGCTTTGGTCCCCCAAGACATATGGATGCTCTACTGTCAGGAAAGACCTTAAGTGTATTGCTGTTGATATCAGGGATGTTTTTTAACTTGTCTAGGGTCTGGGTTTGGTGAAAATGGGATTGCCAATGCATTTATTTCAACTATTTGGCTTCCGTTTATAGAAGTATACGTTCCCGTTTTTTGGTTGAATGTAATATGGGCAATGAGAGTGTCCATGGGAGCTTCATCAGATTCACAGCTTTTTACAGTGGCCTGACATTTTTCCTTTTTTGCTCGGCATACTCTCACAAAATGGTTGGTTTTTCTACAACTGGTGCATGACTTGACCCCCATGCTGGACATGCTAGCTGGCGGGAGCTTGTTCCCGAAATGCTATGTTGGTTGCTATCACAACCTCTGCAAGCTTGGTGGTTGTTCAGTTGACTAATGATGTTGTCACAGTATGAGGTATTAGCATGAGTATTGTTCTTCTGTCTGTGGTAACCTCCTTGCCAGGGTGAGCCTCATATTCCTGAATCATCAAATATATATGTGTGTGTGTGCATGTGTGTGCGTGTGCAAATGGGTGTGTGTATAAAAGGCTTGTAACAACAAAATGTGATATAGAATGATGAACCTAAATAGAATATGATAAGAATTACAGCATAATTACTGCACTTCATAACTCTACCAAACCAACAAAATTTTTTTCCCACTGTAAATTTCTCAACATCTTCAATAGGTAAATACAATACTGTACATATAAATTTGAACATTTCATTATACACACATCCATTTGCACCTTTTTATATTCTCTTGGTTTAGTTTTGCTAAGGCAATAAAATGTTGTTGATATATGTACAATATTTAGTATTTCATTTCTGAGATGAGTAATTGTCGATAGTAGATGTTATTATAGATACATTTTAATCAAGTACCCTCTGGTCATCATTAGGTGTTCATTGATTGGCTATGGTAGAGAAGCACCAATTCAGCAGAAACAAGAAATAACTGACATCACAGGGACAAAATATCAAAATAATCAACAGATATCAGCCAGCCAATAACCACCTGATGATGCCCAGAGGGTACTTGGTCAAAACATTGTGTCTATAATAACATCTATTTCAAGCAAGATGAGAACAATTGCTCTTGTGTCTATAATAACATCTATATCAACCAAGATGAAATAATACAAGAATATTGACACATTGTTTGTAATTTCATTACTATCTCCTCTTTGAGAAAACATGCTATACAACCACAATACTATCACTTTGGTATCTCTCTCACATTAATATATACCCCTATCAATTTCTATCATTAAATACATCCCTTTAGCAATATTAACGTTTGCAATATAAAATTGAGACAACACAATAACACAAATAAAATTTTTGCTTTGTGACTGTAATATCTGGTGCCAAAAGTCAGTATTCAAATCTAAATAAAAGTCAGGATTTCAAATGTGAATTGATCAAGGGAGGCAACCATCCCCTTTTTGAAGATAGGCATAATCTTTCTACTCAGAATTTTTTCCACCATTTAACTCTGGGTTGGTAAACTTAAAATAATAATAATGAGAGAAAAAGTATGAAAGAAGTGATATTGTCAAGTAAGAGTGATTCTGAAAACAGATCTGAATTTCAGAAACAAAATTGAAGCCATAAACACATTAGCTATGCATATAATCATATGCAGCTTCAATATTATTAACTGGTCTGTCTCTGAGATAAATAAAGTTGATGATAAAATATGAAAGATTCTCATAATACATTGTATGCACCACCTCAAAGCAGACATTGACCAATTGTACATTCTAAAGAAGAAAATGTGGTTGGGGTTTAATTTAACTGCAACTGTCACTGAAAAGATTGTAGAAATATCAGGGATGCATCCATAGAGCTGTGATTTAGTTGGATGTTGTCTCCATAAGATGTTAAGTATAGCTTTTTAGTATCTAAGTGTAGGTTTCAAGCTAGGACTGTAGGGTTTTAGTTAATGTCTGGTCAGAGGCATCATACATTAACACTGCCTCTACAGTGGTTCGAAAGAATCTCTGCTTGAGGTTGTCTAGTAGATCAGATTTCCAGATTAAATTCATTTTATTCAAGGTGGTCCAGGCTTTAGCTATGTAAATTTTCAATGCTTGTGAGCAAAACAAGAACCTGTGAGTGATCTCCTGATCAGGACATCTAGACATAGAGTGAGACAAGTTGGTTGCCCAGCAACCACCTACATTGTCCAGCTATGTTATGACACAGAATGCTTCCCTGATGACATTCTGACCTTTACACAGGACCAAGATGGATGCATGATAGATTCATGAATGTTCAAGTTAACTTGACTGAATAAAAATCACTGAAAAATGCAATCATGTGTCTTTTTGCTTACTTTCAGAAAACAAATGACTACATGTTAAGACTGGTTCTGAAACACAAGGGTACCAAAAAACTGCTTTCTGTGACAAAAAACTCCAAAATACATTATAAGGAAATGCAACTAAACACACTGAAACAGAAACTGTAGGATTTGTAATTACTGCCTAAGAAAAGTGCCTTCCAACCAGGAACTACCAATGTAATATCCTGAAACTTAACAGCAGCTCATCCTGCTGTATATATGGGGAGAATATCTGAATATCTGGTGACAACTGACCACATAATATCTGTGTGTAGCTGACTGGTACCAGCAGAGTATTTGCAACAAAATGATAGGGTTGCCCAGTACATACATTGATCAATATATTACACATTCAACCTCCCTCACAAAGAGAATTAGTGTGGACGTAAGCCACCACAAATTGTACAGAATTAAGACATAATTTCAGTGTCCAGACTGATACAGAAATCCAAGCAAGTTGACCTGATATAATTATGAAAAATTAAGTTGAAAACACTTGTCTTTTGATAGATGTTGCAGTCACCAGCGCAACCAAAACCCATCTTTGAAAAAATTTGATAAGTAAATACAAAGACCATGATTTAGAAATCAGTAGAATGTAGCATTTCAAGACAATGTTATTTGTTGTCATTGAGGCTCTGGAAATGACATCAAAAGAAGCAAACAAATTTTCGAAACCCCTAAAATATGTGAATTACAAAAAGTCATACTCATAAGTACTTCTCATATCTTGCATAGACTTTTGTCCATATAGTGACCACAATTTAATTTTTTCTCTGGTTACATGGCACCTCATCTGCTTGCATCTTCTTATATATAAAAACTTTGTTGTCTCTTAAAGTCTCTGGTTGAAACTTGTTGGCAACTTGTATTTACTACACAAAATAAAGGCAAATAACATTAATAATGATAACAGCATATCTACAAGCTCCTTTTTTTCATTTTTTGTAAGGTCTTGAGAATAGCAAATAGAATATTTGATCTGACTGCTATGTCATATTCATTAAGTTTGCCACAAGTTGACAATAAGAAACTCATTACAGAGGTAATGTTATCTTGTTGACCTTTGCTTCACAGCAATGTGCTTTTAAGCTGAGTCTTGGGACAAGACCAGATGAGAGAAATTAGAAAGATTTTATTGTGCCATTTTTGAAAGTAGGAAGTGACTATCTGCCTTAAAAATCAGCATTCAAAATCCTGGTTTTTATCTCACTTCAAGCACAACATCTGGTAGAAAATACACAACGCCTTCAGCCAATATGCAAATACTGTTAAGAAAATGTCCTTATTTTTAGACTATATTAAAAATAAAACATCTGAAAATGAATTCACTGGAGTCAGATTACCATTTGAATTTAGTCTCACCCCACTGAACCTGGTTTTTACCTATACTCACAATGCATTTACCTAAATAAGAATTTTAATATCCTTTCCTTATTAAGCATGTCAAGAAAAAAGTATAGTGTCATCGTAAGTAAATGTGATTGTTAATGTTAATTAAAATGTTCTTCATTATTACAAAGTTACTTCAGGCTGCTTCCATAGAGTTAAATCACTCTTACTTGTTCAATGTTGTAACTGTAAGGAGAAAATTTTGCTCAAACAGCTTTCTTTCCCCAAGAACTGCTTCTTTGCAGAACAGACTCCCATGTGGGTGCTTTCTTGAATGCTACATACTTAACCTCTTCAAGTCAAGAGTCAATCATTATCTATCCACCTTATCCTCATAATCTTTACTCCTTACCACCTCATTTATAGCACACACCTTATTCATCATAATCATTTTAACAGTGACCCTCTACTTTGAGTGGCTCTCGAGATTTGTACTGGATGGATTTTGTTATTAAAAAAAATCAAATCTAATGATGAAATAAAACACTAATTTTGTGCAAAAATATGTATTTTTCAACTTTCTTGTAAATTCACTAGTGAATATTAAAGTAAATAAGTATTGTATTATAATAAATAATAAGTATTATACAATAAAATCATTAGATCAAAATCTAGTTAATAACTATGTGTTAAACTAAAAACATACTGCTGCACTCTTGTATATATGTTGATATAATTTTGCACTATTTTGGTTTTAGATGTCATTACCAAATATTTAACGGAATCAATTATTTTATTTCATAAATAATAGAAACTAATTATACACAATTTGCTTGTCATACAATCAATAGTCTATTGTTCCATTAAGACCAAATTTGAGTCTCACACTTTTCCCTGTAAATGTTGTCTTGTGCCAGACTTGACTTTGTGCAAGTAGATAAGCAGAGAAAGTACAGTAGTCTATAATAATGGCCTTCTGATGAGAATTATTAGAACTGAAAAAATGAATATGGTAAAATGTTTGCTTGAATATTTTGGAAACTGTAGATTATATCAATATTTTAAAATATGCCAGTATCATAGGGATTTTCCAATATACAAAAAATATCAAATAACATCTCTTTAAGCACACAATACAAAAAATGAATTCTTACTATGAAATTAAAACAAAAAGAAATTGTTTATATCAATTTATGTGAAAAGAAGAAGGTTGTAAAGGAAAAGGAATGCTCAAAATATTTTTAAACATTTAAATAAATTAATCTAGGTAAAGAAAAAATTTATAAGAAAGTGGGGACTTACTGTAGTTGGAGCAGTTATAAAAGTTCTTGGTATAATGTGTAAGCTGTCAGCAAAGTTCACAAAGTGTTGTCAAATTTTATTGAGCTGTTCAGAGGTTGAAAAGGTCAATACAGCAGGAATGCCTGTTGAACAGAAGGAGTTGCAGAATGATTGTCGGTTGCAGAAAGCTTTCAGAAGTTAGTAAAACTTTGTAGAATTATTACTGAAAAGAGTGAGCTGACATTGTATTATTTGAGAGAAACTTTGTTCAATTGTATATTTGTTTCAGATAAGCATATTCAAAATTATCTGTTTCAAGGTTTTGTATGTTGTATTGGAATTCTTTGTGAGTCACAGGGTATCTCAGAAAGCAGCATCCTCTTTTCTCAATTCACTGCTAAGGTTAATTGTTATGTTGACCTCATTTCCCTTAATTACACATTCTGAGACCAACAGGTCTAACAAAGTAAAACTGGCAACTGCTCTCAAAAAGGACCTCCTATCAGTGGTTAACTGAGGCAAAGAATGACTTGTAAATTTTAAGACCTCCAAAAGAAAACTACTTTCATTTGATCACTGTAGAGAACATTTTTCTGCATGCCATTAATGGAATCCTCCATATTTGCCAGTCACCCCTGTGGGAAAATGCACTCTTCCCCCAAATCAACTTTGACCAATCATTACTTCACTTTTTGAAACTCGACTTCCCATTGGTTAAAAGGACACAAAAAATGTAGCCAATTGAGACAAATCCTTTTCCCGCTCACCTATCTGGAGCTGGTTTGAAATCCAAAAAGTCAATAAATAGGATAACTTGACTTGATTCAAGCAGTCAGGAACTGAGTCTTTGAGAGATGCCAACAAACTCCATGCATGCCAGCACACTTACTCAAAAACCACCATTCTCTCTCAGCAACTCAACACAACTCACATAGTCTTGCTGCGCGAATTAACTCAACTTACAATTCACTAGAAAAAGTGACATTATCACTACAAAGTAGTAATTGTATGTTTAATCAATTTATATCATATCAATCAAATGTACATAACTCCTTATGACTTTAAACAATATTTACGATTGTCACACACATACACATTAATGTTTGAACTCACACATGACATTTCACCCTGCAGAATTCAAACTGTTTTAATTTCACAGACAGACTTAAACTACAAGCTTTCATACACCAAATCTCTGCATGGTCATTCCTTACAATTTTATCTCACTTGCCACATTTAAAAAGCAATCATAAATTCACTTTGTGTATATCAAATGTATATAAATTCATGTTATTTGTTGAAATCTATAACTACGTTGTTTCTCCTGGATTTCTTCCAATTAAATTGCCTTCAAATGTTTGCTTATTTTATTTGTTGTGGATGAATGTTTAACAAACACGCACATTTTTAAGCCTTCACACAATAAACACCTGATACATCCAAATTAACACAAATTCTGCAACATCATCATCATGGCTTTATGCTAACCTCCAGGAGACAACCCTTTTGAGTTTTTTTCAGCTCATGTTTTCCACTGACATGAGGTGGAGAAATTATATAGAATCAATTGCTAGGTTTACTGCTAGGAAAGTTGGATCACTATGTCATGCCAGACAATTCAAGTCAGAATCCATGTTGCACATTTAAATCTATCATTCATACGTTCATTGAATATTGCTGCTATATCTGGTTTGATGCTCCTGCTATATATCTCAAGATTCTTGACAAAAGGGTCTTTAATGTAATCAATCCTGACCTGGCATTTTGACATCAGTCACTTTTTCATCAGCATGATGTAGCTTACCTCTGTCTTTTCTACAAATATTTTCATGGCAGTTGTTTTGAAGCTTTCCTCCTTGGTGCCTTGATTGTATGAATTTAAGCATGCTACTAGATTGGGAACTAGGTCTCAACTTTTTACAGTTGAACTAGCTCGATGTAACTGTATATCCTATTTGAATAGATTTTCTTGTACTTCTCGCCTGTGGAATTCTCTTTTGGTTTCTTGCTCCCCTGGCACCTATAATCTTTAAAAATTTAGATGCAATGTTAATCAACATCTTCCGTCTTCCTGAACCCTGTTCTTTTATTGCCCTTTCTTCTCACTAAAGTCTGCAATCCCATTACATCTTAGTGGCTTCATTGCCTTGCTTGAGGTGAAATGATTAAAAAGAAATCATGAAAAAATCAAGTAATCATGAAATTTACCAAATTTGGTAGAAAATTAAAAATAAGAAAAAAAATGGTGTCTATAGATTCCAGAGAAATATGTACAGTAAATATTTGTGCTTAATGTCTTTGTCCTCTTTTCGCCAAAACAACTGGCTCCAATCAGCAGGTTGCAAGGATCCAAAGTCTTCACAAATAGGAAACTTGTTACAATGTAACATTATTCTCTGAAATGAACATTTCTTGTCAACATGATAATTATAATGGCAGAAAGAATACACACACACACACACACATATATATATATATATATATATATATATATATATATATATATATATATGTATGTACAAAATATATATCTTAAAAATCCTTAAGTATCTATTGGAGAATTTACATTGACACAAATATGGTGAATGAAAAAACAAGGTCTGTTCGAGACTTACAATTAACATCAGGATAATAATGTCTGTTGACTCACAGGTTTATGCTTTAAATGTCTTGGATTTTACAAGTAACCAAATGTAATGAATCAATGAAATACAATTTGAATATAGCAAGAGTTTACTGTGCAAAATAAAATTAATTTGCATAATTTATGAATGGATGACTGTGTATGTGAATTTGTGAATATATATATATATATATATATATATATATATAACTATCAAAATGTAATTAATGCTTAAAAAATATCCAGGCACTACTTACATAAAAAGTGATAAGTAATTTTCACTTATGTAGATTGCTTTAAAGCTCTAAAGGTCTTCAAATGCTGTGCCATTTTACTCATATCTAGGAGGGTGGCAAAGAATAATCTCTGATCTGAACTCTTGGAAGAGATGGATTGATGCTCTACACAAGGACAAAATGAACACAAACTGCCTCAGGTGGGATTTGAACTTAATTCTCATATTCAAGTTTCCAAGTTGATAAACATTATGCCACCACTAGCTTCTGAAAGATGCTAAAAAAATGGTTTGCTACATGTACTACTCTAAATATTACCCAACTCTTTCTATGATGCTTTATTTCTACAAGATAAAAAGTGGACTATTGATGGGGTGGAGTTGTCAAATTCAAGTTTACATGGTCTTGTAGGGGATGACTTATTTTCCATTCTACCTCCTCTTTCCCCAGAGACAATGTTGCAAGCCTATCACTATTCTATTGGTCTTTTCATGGCAAATATTAAGAAGAGCTCCACTCTTTATTTCCATCAGTTCAGAACTTTATAGCTAAGATATGTTATGCTACATCCACAGAGTCAAAACAGTCACAATTCTTCTATATTCCATTTATAAAAGTTCCAACTCAGACTACTATGTAATTCTTATTTTCTTTTAAACTTATTTGTTGCTCACATGTTCTGTCCATGTTATTTTTAATATTTCTTGCAAAACCAAGGCAATATCTATTCAGAAATATCTAAACTGTCAGTTGTAATTGCTTTGAAGGAAGTATGTGGGTCTTGGTGAAGACCATCCTTCTTTGAATCTTGTGGACTGGTGCTACAGAATCACAAAGAACTATACGAGATAACAGAAACCACATCACTTGAGGACTTTCAACAGAAGCAACAGCTAAAATGTATATCACATGTAACTCAAAGACAAAAAAAAATAACATAATCAAGATGTTGATACTCTACCCTACTTCAAATAAAATATTTTAAAGGAAACCTCCACCAATACTGGAAAGAGTGATAACAGCTGATGGACTTGAGAAACTTATTTTCCTGAAAATATTGTTTTAAGAAAATGATTTATGAATTTCAACTGATAGCAATAATACTGGCTGTTCAGTTAATGAATGCAAAATGTTTCCTTATAACAGAAATGGTTAATTATCCTTACCATGAAGTCTCTTTCTCATCTGTGAAGAGATTATCCAGTATTCACTTTCATATTGGTGGTTAGACATCATATAGCAGTTATCTTTATATAAATTATAAAGGGATAAGTTTGACATTCCAACCACTTGAAGACGGCCGGAGCATAAAACGTTGTAATAAATATGGCAACAAAGATGAGGACAATAGTCCGAATAATGTAAATAATGTACATAATACCTCATCTCAGAAATATGGACAGATAATAAATTAGATTAGTTTAATATTCTGCAGGGGAGTTATAACTCTGAGTAAATAGAAATAAACTCCCTAACATTTATACTGATGTAATGGAATAACCAGTCACCCCCATGAATGATTACACTACAGGTAGTAAGTGCCTATAAAGTCAACTGTCTACGAGAGACTGAAGGAAGAGTGAGAGTGAGAAAATGCAAGCACGTCTGATCTCCTAATTAGTGTCACTCACTCCTAGATTGACCTGTGTGTATAACTGTACCATATTTCATATTGTACTGGTTGTGTACAATAAACCTTTCTTCTATTATCCACCTGGTTCCATTAGCACAATATATAGCATATACATACAAAAATACTCATAGAAAATGAGAAACAATAAGAAAACAAGTATTATTTATTATCTGGTTGTTATGTGGTGTTGGAGACATGAGAGACAGTAATTCTGAATAATATTGTTAGTTGGGGATCAAATGTAGCTCAAATATGGACTGGGATCCGACAGAGCTGAGGATTAAGAGACAAATGTTACCAGTATGGCCTGAAAAAGGAAAGGAGTCAAAATTTTTCTCAATCCATGTATTAACTACCTGTCCAATAGTGAGGATGCTGCATGTTTGTGTGTGTGTGTGTGTATAGAGGAGAAAAGTGGGATTGATTCTCATTGGTTTAGAAAGAGTAACTTAATGATAATTATAATTGTTATAATTATTTTATTATAATTATTTTTTACACTATAATTCATTGTTATTTATTTTTATGGACACAACAATTTTAGACATCTTTCTAAATTTTTCTCTTGTTCTCTGATAGCCACAAAATTGAATTGGATTAGCTGTCTGATCTGCTGTTCACTTCAAGAAAGCTTTAACAAGATAAAATAAATTTTTAATCATTTCCAAATGGATTTCACTTTATTTAGTTAAAAACTAAAACTAATCCTGGATCCAATCAATCATTCAGTTGATTGCATTTTAGAAAGACAATTTTTGTGGAATTAGATTGGTAACTCCACCACTTACTTTTTGCTACTTTTGTCCATAGTTAGAGTGAAAAGTGGATTTCACTCCTGGTTTTGAAATTAGAGATGTTCTTCTTCTAAACTGGTTATCAAGCAAGGCTAAAGAGCTCAGTCTTTCTTGTGATTCTATCCATAACTTTTGGTAAGAGTGAAAAGATGGATTCAGGCCTTTCCTACGGGCGTTGCTCTGAAGTGAGGACAAAATGTCTCAGATGGAATCTTTTCGATTCCAGTTCCTGTGTTTTTAAATTTTTAAAATAAATAAGATTAATTTATGATTTAGTTAATGCTCTGACATCTTAATATTTAAATTATCATCCTGAGAACATTAATCTTTACCATTTTGAAAAAGTTCTTTGAAAATTTATTTAAAAAATTCTTCAAAAGTGCCTCCAATGAAGATAGAATTGATCTTTTAGAGCTAAACCTATTGAACCATGAGAGCTGGCCACTTTGTTAAAATATGTAAGTAACAGCTGCAGCCATTAGTTTTATATGTAATATTGACTACATATTTGCCTTCATTAAAAAGGTTTCCTTGGGTCTGAACAAAAGAAACGTGTGTATGTTTAATTCCCAATATTATTAAATCTTTAATATCTGTTTGTTAGGCTGGTTTCCTATGGTTTAATGAAAGAATAAAATTGTGTGATTTTTGTTCTAAAGCTGTTATTTTAATTTGTGTTGTAGTTTGTCAATGTTTAATATTGAATTGCGTATACACACACAGATTTCTTTCATTCTGACCAGAGAAAGCCTATCTAAAGAAAGTGAAATGTATAGGCAATAAAAGGGCTTTCCACTTTGTCTGATTTATCAAACTTTTGTTTGGATTCTATATCCTACTAATACACAATATGTAACTTGTAAGTAAAGGTTGCACACATTAGAGTTGGCTTATTCTTGAAGGTATAGACTAAATACTATCATTCAAGCTATTTTGCTGACTCTAAAATTGAATTACATAATCTGAAAAGTTCTTTGGCACTCTTGTGATTAGACATAAGAGAATTGTACTTGGAAACCATTACAATGAGTTCAATAAATCTGGAACGTTTTGCCTGTCTATAAAATAATATTTCTCTTGTATCGATTTTCATTGATCAAAAATTATTGATGAATATCAGTAATGATTACCTTTCTGTGTCCAATGGACATTTGCTTATATTTTTTGTTATGCTTTTCTTTACTTAATTAAAAGAATTAATTAAATATATAATTAAGCATTAATTGCATTCCAACAAAGTCTTTTCTTCATAACAATGTTATATATATACATAGACAAAATAATATAATAGCAATATATTTATCGAGAGATAATATGATTTAATAAGAATATATTTATTCAAACATAATTGTAGCAGCAAAAATTTACATACATATATATATATATATATATATATATATATATAAAAATGAAAAAAGTTAAGTCTCTAATACTATGAAAAAAAAACAAATTTTGAATTTGAAATCTAGAACACTGCATAACGCAGTAAAACAGTTGAAATGTTTGGAATTTACAGAAATACATATACACATTCACTGACAATTTAACCCCCTGAAGATGGTCTCAGATGAGATTGAAAGTACTTGGGAAAATAAAAATTATTTGAAAGAAAATTTTGGTATTTTTCATAATCAATTTTCTAAGGCTACCAAGAAATTAATTAAATGGACTTGAAAGGATCACAACCGAAATAAATTGACATGATAAGTCTAAATTATTTAACTGTTTGAATGAAAATATGCTGCCTAAATACACACACACACATATATATATATATATATATATATATACACACACACACACACACACACATGAATAATAACTATCTATCTATCTATATATATACACATGAATAATGACTATATATATATATACATATATATACATATATATATTGCTTTTTGCCTGAATCCATCCTTCAAATCTACATATCAACCATTTGGCCTTGCATAGAATACTACTGCCATATATGGTCTGGTGCTCTTGATATTCATCTTGAGGTCCTTGACAAAATCCAGAGATGGATATGCAATGTGATTGGCCCTGATCTGGCATCCCAACTGCAGTCGCTATCTTACAGACGTGCTGTGGCTTCCCTCTGTCTTTTCTACAAGTACTTTCATGGCAACTGCTCCAATGAGCTACTTTCACTGGTTCCCAAACTGCATGAATTTAAGTGTGTTACTAGGTTGGCATCTTGGTCCCACCCTTTCACTGTCAAAACCGCTAAATGTAGCCATCTCTTCTACTCCAACAGCTTCTTATCTCACACATCCTATCAGAGGAACTCCCTCCCTATCACTTGCTTCCCTGATAGCTATGATCATCAAATGTTTAAATGTAATGTCAATCAACATCTTCTGATGCCTTGACCTTGATCCCTGTCCTTCACTTTATCCTTTTCCCAAACACTCCTCTTTACTTTTACTCTCACTCTCTGCAACCCCTTGCATACTAGTGGCACTCCCACCTTGCTTGGGGCGATTTGCTTAAAAATATATATATATATATATATATATATATATATATATATATATATAATTATATCACACATATAGTGCTGGTTTTAATAAAACAATGGTCAATGCAATATAACAAAGCTATTAAGTATATATTAATAAATATACATATCCCTCACCACTAGCAAAACTCAGAGTTTCTGGCACAACACAATCTTCAGGTGCTGCATATGAACTGACAGTTACACATTTTGAATTATAATATATCTGGTTATTTCAGTGATGATGTAGTTATATCTTATGCTGGGATTACAGTTTTCTTTATTTTAAATTTATATTTAGCAATTAAAATAAGTGCAATTTGCATATGTATATAAAAAGAAAATTAAAAATTATATATTTGAGTGGTGAATATTCATAATTTAAATTTTTTTATGCTTTAATTAAGAGGAGATTACTTGTTCTTATTTAAGCAAAAAATTATATTCAGAATAAATAAATAAATAGTTATTTACATTAAAAATTAAAAAAATAATCTGGATCAACATAATTAAGCAGATATTTATTTTTATGCCTACATGTAACCATCAATTCATTTCTCTTGTTCAATAAGTTAGTGTTATTTAAGTGTTTTAAGATAACCATTTTTTCAATTGAACATAAATTGCATTTATTTCCTTTACTATTATAAGACTTAGCTCTAGATATAATTTCCCAGTTGATGATGGTAAGATGCCTTTATTCTTTATTTGCCAGAAATATTTGGAAAGAGCAGTGCTGTTTTTGTATTTTAAATTACTTAAGGTTATTTGATGATGGAAAAAACAAAATTTCCAAGGATTTTCCATGGAACCAAAATAAAATTTAACATTGTTACTGGAATGTATGTTCGCTCAGTATATAATATTATTGGTCATAAATTGCGCGTTTCAGGGATAGATCACATTTTTTCAGCAGTTGCATTTATTTCTAGAAGAATTTACATTGTCTTTGTTGGAAATATATTTGTTTAATATAATGTTACTATGATGGAAGATAGATGTGTCTATGTTATTAATACAGCTATAGATCATCTTAACACTGTTTTTGTTAAAAATCTTTTTTTTTTTTAATTGGTGAATGGTTAAAGTGCTTATGAATTAAATTTAGAAAAATTCTTCCTATATTAGTTATGACATTACAGTTAGGTGGTGGATTAAACCATATAATGTTGCATTTACGGTGTTTCTGCTAATTTTTACCTTCTTTGTCTATTGCTAAATACTCTAAATTTACTTTATGATGGCTTAATTCTAAAGCTTTTATATATTTCATTTTAGACTTATCAAATATTTCCTTATTACTGGAGTTGGTGGATAATCTAACTTGGACTGATTTATGTAAATTATCATTTGTAGTGGTTGTTTGATTCTTTACTGACGTATCTATGGTTATATAGATTTTTTGTATATGGTTTATAATAACAATTATTTAGATCTAAGGTTACATCGAGAAAGTTAATCACTTTAGCATTGGTAGTGGTGGTAATATTTAGTTTGTGATCTTTAAAAAAAAATTATCAATTCTTTTTTCAATCGGTCTATCTTTTGTGGTCTTGTTTTACGGAGGAGAATGACATCATCATCTCTATAGAGTCCGGTGACCTTGATACCAAAAATAAATCTAAGTTGCCATAATAATAGAATTCAACGTAATTCAAATGTCTCCATTGAATCATATGCTCCCATAGTAACATTGAATTCCAGGTTACTTTTTTGGTCCACAGATAATCATTCTGTAGGTTTTTGTGCCTGCTTTATGATACTTTTTCACGATTGCTAATAGGAAAGTAATTTATTGCTAGATTTATATCCAACCAGTTCATATTCAGCATCTGAAGATTGCGTCATGCATGAAACTTAGCTGTGCTAGTGGTGAGGGATTATATATATATATATATATATATATATATATATATACATAAAAGTGAATATTGAAGTCAACACTCAGAGTTGTTGATGTTCACTTTTATATGTACATATGCTCTATCTCTGATATTGAGCACTTTATCCCATAAATATAGCACACCTTTAAGCTATATTTCTTCATATGTGTGTGTGTGTGTGTGTGTGTGTATAGTTTTATAAAGCTAATGTAGCAAAAAAACAGTACTGCTGATTCAAACAAATTCATTTGATTATGATAACATCATATGGTTTCAGGTTTGCTGTATCATTATCACTACCCCATGGGATCTCAGTAATAATTCACAATAATACCTTACTTTTCTTTCTGAATTTCTACAATGAAGAGTTATCATTATTTACAGTTGGATTCTAGTTGATATGATCATAAAGTTTTGTCTGCTGTATCCTCTAGCCTTCTTCAGTGTCTGTCAATCCAGATAACCTTCAAGGAATTTCAAACTGAACCTTTTAATCAACAAAACAATTAAAAGATTCGTTAGTGAATTTGGTGACATAATAATTGTGTGTTCAACTCATGGTCTGGGCATTACAGAAAAACACTGTGAAAAAACATATTCATTATCAACATCTGATGACCAGGTATTACTCTAGGATTGGTGTGCAGCTGAGCAGCTCCCACCACAAGTCTCAGTGGCATGCCAATGCCTGAGTATCTATGAAGGATCTTCCAGTCCACTCAGTAACGTTGTCAGCCCATTTTCTTACATTTATATAGCGAAAGAAAAAATCACTTACTTTGAAAAAGAGTTCGTGTTTTGTGCGTGTTCTGCTGAAGGAGAATTAAAGAAAATATCAAAAACCAGCTACTTTAAGTATCAGAGAAACTATGCTAATGTTCTTTCCTTCCTAAATGGCACAGCCAATCAGAAAAATTCGCTCTGTGATGCTGTTGTTTTTGTGCTTACCAAGCAGAACGATTTTTGAGCTTGGTGGATAAAAATGCGTTTCTGCTGTTGCGAATTGAGGGTTGGATTTCTGACCCGGGTTTTCATTACTATGTTGTCTGCTGAACTGTTACGACAGATTTTTGATTGAACTTTGTTTTGGTACACGGATTCTATTTTTTTTTAATACCCAAACAACTGTGTTGGATTGGCTACAAGTGTTGCAGGAGAAAGAGAGAGAGACAGAAGAAACCGATTGCAAGCATTATTTAATTGCTACAAGTTAAAGCTATTTTTGCTACAATTTGTCGACCGCTTTTGCCTAAAGATGATACCTTGTAAAATAATGGCAGTGAAAAAATTGTTTACTCTTGTGACCATATCATTTTCACTTTCTCTTTTGGATGTGATGTCTTGCAACAGGCCTGTCCCTTGTCTCAATGGAAAACAGGATGAGTACAAACTGAACAATTAACTAAAACAAGATATCCCTGTGTATAGAAAACATTTTATCTCCATAGACTGAATAAAGGTTTCAGTTCAAAATTCTCTGAAGGATACCCAGATTAAACAGACACATGAAAAGGTTCAGAGGGCACAATGGCCAAAATTTTGTGATCATAACAACAAAGATGAAGACATTAGTTCAATTGTAAATAATGTAAATAATACCTAACTATATTTATCATGGAACAGTGCTCAATATCAGAGATAAAGTGTTTATTGGTACAGGCAGTGTGGACATAAGAATCAACGCAGTAAGGTGACTGTCAGTTTCAGGCCTTGTTATGATCTTCAGTCAAGTGTATCTTTCTACAGTAGTGTATGAAAATATTGGAATCATGAATATTGGAAACATGAATATTTCAAAGATTTTTTGCAGGACCTAGAAATCAAGTCAGTATTAACAAAAAACATGTTTCATGGCATCAGTTGAATCTGTCTTACTTTTTTCCACTGGTATAATAACCTCTTGCGCTGAAGTATGTATGTACATATTACACCAGAGGGAACCATGATAGAGTAAGGATCAGTTACCTATTTAAAGAACGCATATCTCTCACTGGGTCCTTTTAAATTCTAACTGTGTCTTTTATTTTTTGTGCCTATAGCATGTTTTTATACAACATTTATAGTAATAAGAAAAAATGGCCTATTAAAAAAGCTACAATTAAAAAGGTGTATATATATATATATATCTTGTAGGAAAAATTTAAAAAAATCAATAAATAAAATTATAAAAATGAATAAGAAAAAATAAGAAAAAAAATACATTTTCTAATGATGCTTAGAGTAAAGGAAACAAAAATATAATTACCCAGGATGGTTTCCTCAAACCCACTTTAGGTCTATAAAAAACAAACATTTTCTTTCCTAATCTTTTTTTATCCTTTTTTTGGCACCAAGATGTAGAACCACTGGTAATTACATTCCTGCTAGGAAGCATTAGTTTCCTAGGTCCTCTTCTGAACCAAGCAAATAAAAATGAACATCTCATAACCATGTTTAAACCTTCTAACAGTTAAGTAAGTACAAACTTTTATTTGGTTGTTTCAACTCTGTGCAAGGCTGATTTAAGCTTGACTATTAATACAATACTCATACTTACTTATCATAGCTCTAGGACCAAATGTAAAATGAACATAAACAAGAGACATTGACAATTTTGTTTCATTACAGTTTATATAAAATAAGAGAATAAACTGTCTGTGGTTTAAAGTTTTTCTGTGTTTCTTCTATTTTCTGTATTGTTTACATATGAACATGCACCATCATAAAGGATACTAATACACAACTTTTCAAATTCCATAATATATATATATATATATATATATATATATATGTATAAAGGTAAAAGACAATAGGAAAACTGTATTGATATTGTCAACTGAAAATTATGTTAAGTACTATCACATGTGGAATTATTGTTTTTATTGTTGTGTTGACGGATTCAACCATTTTCTTTTGATTTCTTGATAACGTTGTGTACGTTTGCTTGGGAGAGTAGTAATTCTTTTAGAAAAAGTGATATTGGGAAAAAGCCTGGGTGTATTAATATTTGGATAATATTCAATGTTGGCACTCTCGAGGATTTTCCTTCTGAGTGAGTTATTTTCTTTTTTTATGAGTGTAGCATTTTCAAAATCAAAATTGTGGTTGAATATATTTCTATGTATGACTAGTTGTTTTTTGTGAGGTCTCTTTTGTGCTCATAGATGAATTTTTTAAATTTCTGCTTGTTTCTGCAATATATTGGGAAGAACAGTTTTAGCAATTTATTTTCTAAATGTCTGCTTCAGAAATATTATTGCTATTAGTGTTTGGGGATCTGAGTATATCCATAATGGTTTTGGAACTGTTTGCGATTATTTTAAGATTATTTAGATGGAATAAGTTCTAGATGGTGGATGTGACAGAGTTGGCCGGTAATATTATGCATCTGTTGTCATGTAATTTATTATTACAGATTATGTCATTATTTTTGTTATGGTTGTTTATTTTGTATGACTTTTTCTTGTGTTGTGGATGAAATGATATGGGTATTGTAGATTTTTTAATGTATGTTTCTTCTTTAGATAAATATTGGGGGCTGCAGATTCTTAATGCTCTCAGATAGAAACCTATAATAATCCCAGATTTAATTTTAATTTTATCACAGTGGATAAAGGTGTTAGATCCAGTGACAGGACCCAAAGAGTGTGGGTTCAATACCTGGTTAAGGCAGTGGAGAACTTTCAGAGGGGAATTAACAGGAGATAACTGACATCCATTAGACATGGAACATGGAACTAGAACAGTCTACCCCAGTGAGCAAAATAAAGGGTTCAGTTTGACATTCCAACCACCTGAAGAAGGCAGGAGCATACAACGGCTGAAACATGATAAACATGACAACAAAGATGAGGACAATAGTCTGAATAATGTAAATAGTGTAACCAACTGATGTTGGTAAAATTTTAAGGATGTACTTATGTTTCTAAGATAAAAATAGCAAGAAAAAATGACGCAAATGCATCCTTTTCTTTGCTTCAGCATCTTAAAGATAATTAATAAGAAATGTACAATTTATTTGGTAGACAGCTGAAATCCAATACTTTCTGCTTTTATCTTTCATTTCTTCTTTTCAGACCAAATAGAATCAGTGTTTATGCAGAATCACTTAAGACTGCATGTCTGTAGACAAAGGATGTCTCCCAAATCTTGTGATATTCTGTCTCTACTTGAAATGAGAGAGCATTTATCCCACAGATAAAATGTTGCAAGCCTCTCGCTACTCTATTGCTATGTTCATGGCAAATATTCTAACGGGTTACTTTCCTTGTTCCTCCATTTCTGACTTTTACAGTTAAGACCTGCCTTGCCACGTACATTAGGATCAAATCATCACCATTCCCTTTGTATTCCATTAGTAAGTAAGTTCCATTCAGACAAATTCTTCCAAAGAAGTGCTACTTTGTGAAACATACTCCCAAGAGGATGCTTTCTTGACCACTACATTCCTAACCTTTTCAAATCTATTGTTAACTATTATCTTTCCTACATATCCTCATAAACTGCATTACTTACGCCATCCTCTTATGACCGCACAACAACATCATCCAGTAACCTTCTACCTTGAGAGTACCCAGGGCCTTTTATTGGATGGGCAATTAGTAAAAAGAAATTGTACAAAATTGCTTGGTAGGTTAGAATTAGTATAGCACAAGGCCAAAATATGTGAACATATATAAGATTGTGTTGTGCCATTTTTTCCAAGTATAGGTTTGTCATAGCAATCATTCAAACCACAATTTTTTCTAAAAGTAATCAATTTAACAAGTCTCTCACTACTTGAAAGACACTACTTAGTTCAGCGAGAAAATGAAAGAAAGAAAGATAAAAGTGGAGAGAGAGAAAATCAGATTAGGCTGATGAGAACAGATACTATACTTTGATCTCAGCCAAAAGGCCAACAAATGATAAAAGCACCATTTTTCACACACACAGTATCAACAGAAACTGAGTAATGTAATTGCCAAAAATCCAGTTACCATAAATAACATTGGCTGCTGAATTATTTTTAAATTGTAATAAAAAGAAATGTTCATAATGGGGATTTGGCTAGAAAGAAAGAAGGAAAGATAGAAGTGTTTAGTGTCTCCTGCCAATACCTCATAAATAATGGACTATTCCATTTTGATTGCAAGGAAAACAAAAGACATAGGAAATAAAGAAAAAAGTAAAGTGAAAAGAAAGTGAAGTAAAAGACAAAAGGAAAGAGACGCAGTCGCTCGTCTCAGTTTCTTGCTCAACCTGGCTGTCCTTAGAAACACCGTTAAGAATGCTTTTCTCCCCAATGCCAGCGTCAATCTCATTTACATTTTATTCTCTCCCAAAGTCCTCGATCTGGGTATCTGGATTAGATTTGCATATGCAAATCGTGTCACTCTCCCAACATCCTGGCTTGTCTATTGTGCATTCATTTTACTCGGATAAATCAACTGCAACTGGTTAAAGTGAGGCTCAGGTTTGAATTGTACTGAAATCAATTCTGCTTAAACAATGCATGTTGCCACACAAACTTTTTGCGGCAGGCGAACAATGCCTTCTCTCAGCAACACCTTTGGTACAGATATCCTCATCACAATAAGGGCAGCTGAGTGCACACCTCTTTATCTGGGCCCTTTTTCAGAGTTGTGAAACCCTGGCTTCTTCCGGGAGCAAATTACATCCAAGACAGTTATCAGGCAGTTTGTCATCATCGTCAGTAGTTTCCGAGCTACTGGTGTCAGAAATATCATCTAGTGATATCGACCTTAGCCTTTCCAACAGTTTGCTTTCTTCTGACAAGCCACTGTTGTTCCTGAATGGCATATGTGATCCCAAACAAAGGCATGAGTTTTTTACATGATGAGGGGTTCCATCAACAAGCACTGGCTGTGGACTGTTGATTCTGGTCACCAATCCTGGGCACACTTGTACACCTGCTGTGTGGGATTCTGACCCACACAATATCCCCCACCAAGAACGGTCCCTGGATATCTTGCAGTTCAGAGGTGGCCACTGAATCAATATCTTGTATCTGAACATTGTAGGTGTGTATGACATTGGTTGGCACTGTGGAAGTTGAGATGCTGTCCTTTGATGTGACATTATACCAGTAGACTGCCTTTAGTATAGAACATTATTTCCTAGCTGCAACGGCTTTTACGCTTCTGTTGCTTCTCTCAACTATACCATTTCCTGCCAGTTCATAGGCACACCAGAAGCGGAAATGGATACTCCACATATGCAGGAACTACTGAAAGTTTTGGCTGGTAAATGTGGTGTTGTTGTCAGTCAGAATCTCAACTAGGGGTCCATGCTCATAAAATATGGACTCCTGCTGGTATATGACATTTGCTGAGCCGTCGACTCAGGGTGCCAGATGGCAAATCGCAAGGGACCATAATCAATGTGTCACATAATGGCCATTGCCATGATAAGTGATGTCTACTCCTAACCTGCTCCAATTGTCCTTCATGTCAAGCCTCCCTTTTTGCCAGTGTAAAGGTGCAGGCTCAATTAACTGGCATGCCTCAGGTGTCTTCACTGCTAATTGTACGCTGGCTTTTGAAACAGTCAGGTCTTTCTGTTTGGCAAAATATAATGTGCATTTTATTCCAGGGTGTCTGCTCCATTGATGAATATGTATTATTTGCTGATTTGCAGAAGCAGTGCAGATATGCTGGGTGGACTCAACTTCCGTTTTTAGTCTGCTTGGGGAGGAGACTGGTACTGACATCTTTTTCCTTAAGCTGTTTACCTGGCATTCTGATGCAAAGTGGCCAATTTTATTGCACTTGAAGCATTGCATCTTTTGGTGCGATCTCTGGGTGCTTGTCCCATTGGGCCATCTCTGACTATGTGGTTCTGGCCTCTGCACCTGCTGATGCATGTTCAAGGATTCGCCTCAAGTGGAACTCCAATCTCACTTTGAAGTAGCTGTGTAGCTGTGACTGTATCTTCAGCCATTTCTCTTGTCAGCACACTCACCTGTGACAGCAAATCTCCCATGGTTAATGTTTCAATGGCCAGTACTGGTTGCAATAACATTGAGATGTCGTCGGAGAAGCCTTTCATGTATGCCAGCTTCATCGTCATCTCAAGACTGTTCCCAGTGAACCCTACCATTCCTGTTGTCGTATTTTGTTGGTGTAAACATCCATGTGCTCTCCTGCCCACCTAACCAGTTTAAGTTTTGTGTAAGAATAGAATGCCCCTTCCAAAAAAGCTTCCTTCAACCAGGCTCCAATCAGGTTGATGTTTGCCTGCTGATCCTCGTCCATCTCCATGCTGATGCTGAGTTTCACCATAGACTTTTTGGGGAAATCAATAAATAAGCAGCACTGCTGAAATAGCTTGAAGTGAAAAGAAAGTGAACTAAAATACAAAACAGAAAGAAACACAGTTGCTCATCTCAGTTTTTTGCTTTCCCTGGCTGTCCTTAGAAATGCTGATAAAATGTCTTTCTCCCCACTGACACTTTTATTCTCTCCCAAAGTACTCAATCCAAGTGTTTGGATTAGATTCACATATGTAAATCGTGTCACTCTCCCAACATCCTGACTTGCCCATTGTGTGTTCATTTTACTTGGATAAATCAACTGCAGGATAACTGGTTAATGTGAGGTTCAGGTTGAAATCTCACCAAAATAAATTCTGCTTATGGCTACAAACAATACATGTTACCATGTGAATTTTTTCACAGCAGGCAAACAATGCCTTCTCTCAGCAACACCTTCATTACAGAAAGGAAGATAAAAGTGTCTAACCACTGTTTCAGTGAAATGGAAAAAGTTGTCAATTTCAAATCTTTTCATTTGTACCCACTTCTTAAAATAACAACCAGTCCATATTTATAAGTGTTGATGCAATATTTTGTTACAGTTGTTAAGCTGAAGTGTTTAATAATGAGAAGGAGAATTCCTATGGATATTTCATTGCTGTAAAACTTGCCATGAGCTTATTCAATCACTAACTGAAGGATTAAGATTCATCAGAAAATTCAAATAGGAAAAACCATGAAATTTTCACGGATGTTTCTAGTGATAAATTTTTTTCCCATTAGTTTACTAATATTGTTAAAAGTCCAAGGATTAAGATTCATCAGAAAATTCAAATAGGAAAAACTATTTTACTTACAAAAAAAATTTTATTTTTCTTTTCATTATTTTTTTTTATCTTTATTTTTTTAATCATTTCACCCCAAATGCACTAAGATGCAAGAGGTTACTGAGTGTTAGAGAATATGAGAAAAATTATTACTAAGGAGAAAGGACAATAAAAAATAAGAAGAAGATAGAAGATAACAATTGACATTGCATTTAAAAAGCTGGAAGAGAGTTTTAACTAGCTTTTACATCTAGCCAATTCAACTGTAAAATGATGAGACCATAGTGGCAATCTAGTGTTTCATTTAAATTCATAAAGTCTAGGTACCATAGAAGAAAGTTCATCAGATATTGAATATTAAACCATGACAAGGGCTTATCTACTTGTTTGTTTGAAAATTAGCATTCAAAATATTATTGCTTTTGCTTTTTTAAATTGGTTCAGTATTTAATACTTGACATCAGCTTTTATTATGCAAGTTAATATTTTTTCAATAAAATTGTTATTAATCGACTAATAAAAGTATTGGGATTTACTTATATGATAAATATACAATGTTTATTTCAGTATATAGCATCTGTTTTTATTAGAAATATTTACTATAATATATTTTTATTATATGCTTTGTTATTCAGACTAGCATTCTCATCTTGGTTGTTATTCTCACAATATTTCAACCATTGCACCCTCTGGCCATTTTTACTACTCCAGCACCTCTCTGATCCCAAGCTTGTTGGATTAGTGATATTGAACCTGTATATATGTGATATTTGAACTATTTGCTGTGTGTTTGTTGTTTTACCATGTGTAACATAAATATTTACTAATTGTTTAAATATAAATTGAAATCTACCTATTTGCAAAAATAATTTCAAATTTTTCATAAGCCTTCCCAATACTCTACATTGCTTACAGTTTAATTAAATATGGTGGCTCAAACAAAATGTGATCAAATTATACCAGTGAAAAGGGCTGTGTTGAAGTATTGTGAACTGATAAAACAGTTTAATGTTTGCAGAAAAACTGTTTTTAATATGTGAAAAAAGTTTCAAGAGAAGTAAACAAACTCACCAAATCCAATTCCAGGAAGAAACAGTTCAGTTCATACCAAGAGAATCATTGAAGTTGCCAAGAAGAATATGAAGAGAAATTCACAACAAAGCTTGAGGGAGATAGCAAAAGAGCTGGATATTTCAAATTGGTCATTAAGGAAGACTGTGAAAGAGGATTTAGGGCTAAAACCAAGATTCAATGACAATAACCTCCAAGCAAAAAACAGCTTGGCAGAGTGAAGAAAATGTTAGAGGAGATCATTCAAGTCATCATTTGATCAAATGAGAAGTTTTTCAAGTGTGTCAGACCTGAAAGAGGCTCTTCTGACATTGTGGCACAATTTGTGTGAAAAGGTGGTAAAAAAGTCATGCACATTAGTTGAGAAGCAATTAAGGGCTATGGTGAAAGCAAAGAGAGGCCATTTTGAATTGTAAATATGTTTTTTGTTAGTTTTTTTAATCAAATTCACTCCATGCAAGGCAGTAAAACCACTAAGACACAAGAGGTTACTGAGTGTGAATGAGTTAGAAAATAGAAACATTATTAAAGAATGAGAACAATAGAAGAGTAATCAGGAATACAATAGATAGCAATTGAGATTACATTTTAATTTCTGAAGATCAAATTTGGTTGGAAAGCAAAGGGTCTTGCACAAGTTAAAAGTGTATGAAAAGAATCTCTTTGCATAGAACTTATGGTTACATCTAGCCAATTCAGCTGTAAATTGATAAGACTTTGTTGCTAATCTAGTACTGCACTTAAATTCATAAAGTCTAGGTACCATAGTGAAGACATCATCTAAACAATTACCATAAAAGTATTTATAGAAAAGACACAGAGAAGCTAGATTACCTCAGTGGGAAAGTGACTGAAGCTGATTCTTCTTTGGATTTTATTAAGAATCTCTAAATATATAACAGGTGCCCCAGAACATATGTGACATCAATATTCAAAGGATGGATGAATGGTAGATTTATAGATGACCAGGTATTGTTGTAGGGACAAAAGAAAGTTGGGTCACTATTTCATGCTAGGCAAAATTTTTCTAGCACAAAATAGTGAACCAAATTTTTTAGCAGCAGACTTAGCAATGGATTCAATACAGTCTTCATGCCAGCCAAGAATGTTAAGAAGGTGCAATGAGTCACTCTCCTGGAGATTAGCATCAGCCATGCTGATGGAAGGCAGAAAGAGGTCTCTTAGATAATTAATAGAGAGAAGTTTTGTTTTGGAGGCATTCAAATTAGCAAATTATTCTTTCCCCAGTTAACAACAGATTGTAGGTCATTTTTGAGATCAGCTGCCATTTTGACCATATCAAACTGATCAGACTTACTATTAAGACAGGAGTAAATAGTTGTGTCATCAACACAACATAGATACTGAATTGAGAACTGATTCCATCAAGAAGGTCATTGATGAAAATTAAGAACAAAGTAGGACCAAGGATAGAGCCCTGGAGGATACCTGCATTAGTATAAAAGGATCTAGAAAAGTGGCTATTCAGGATAACTTTCAGTTTGTGATTTGATAAGAAAGACTAAATCAGTTCAAAAATTTATCTGGAAACACATAAAATATTGTCAATAAATATAACAATCAACCTGTAACATTTCATTAACCAAAACTTAAAATGTTTTATTTTATGATAAAATTAATGTGTAAATGTATATGCCATATCTGGTACATAGATAGTGGTAAAGAAGAAGAAGAGACTGAATTATCATATTAAAAATTGATTTATTATCACTACTTATAAGTACATTACAATGGTAATACCCTGTTTCTGTGTTATTGTTATAACAATGACACTAAAATTTAGTTTGTGTAAGGATTTAAATAAAGGTTAGGACACAGGAAGTGAGGATGTGCAGAAATACTATTTTTATATTATTTGGTAGGATCCTAGTGTAGTGAATATTGGCTGAAAAATATTTTTGTGCGCTGGGTTCTGATTGCTCATTGCAATGTTACTACTGGATGGTACCATTGGAAATATGTTTTTTATTCTGTCTTGGTAGTAGATATTAGATAATGCTTCTTCAGGACATGGGTAACATGGTTCTCCACATATTCTTTTCCTTGATTATCTAGGAACTACTTTAACTACTTTGTGAATGATAGAAGAGTGATTTCCTATTAACTTATCTAGAGTTTTCAGTTCAGAGTTGTCCTTCTTCTAGACTGACTACCAGTCAAGGCTAGGCATCCTAGTCTACTCTGCTATTTAACATAAAGCTGGAGGTAGAAGAGATGGGTTCATATCTTTCCCAAAAACATTAATGTGAAATGAACAGAACAGAATAGGCCAGAATCTGAACCCAGTTCACAATAGAAAAGGTCAGAATTTGAACTTTGCTCACAACTGAACAGGATAGAACTCGAGTCACAAGAGAGCAGGCTAGAATTTGAACTTCATGTGCCAATAATCTTTATGCTACCCTCACATCCCAGAAAATTGTAGCAGATAGAAATGGTATTCTGATTAGAATATTTTTTTTCATTTCTTTTCTGTTTGCCACCACCATTTTTTGGTGTGCTTCCAAGAAAAAAAATCCATGTTTCTCTCTATACAGAATGTCTACCTAAATAAGACTGTAGAAAGGACAGAGCCAGAACATCATAACAACATTCAGATGAATGGATTTAGTGGCCTTGCAGTGAGGAGGTGCTACAAGATTGCAATGGACAAGGTTGCTGTTGGTCATCAGTTTGTCACAGAAAGGTACTACTTTGTAATTGATGAAGTTGTTTAAGAATTGTGAAGAAGACTTTCAAAATATGTGAATTTAATATCTTCAAAAGAAACAAATTCAAAACATGAAGGATATATATTTATATAATGAACAACATAGAAGAGAGAGAGAGAGAGAGAAAAAAAAAATTATATTTACATGTATACAGATAACTCAAAAAAGGACGAAAAGCATATATGCTTAGCTGTAGCATGTATGTGTGCGTGTGCATGCCATGTGATTGAGTGAAACTAAGAAGTTGTCTTGTTATCCAAGGGGAAAACTGGACAAATCTTCTACCTACTGCATATTAGAGAAAAATAGGAAGATAATTTATACCTGTGGTTTTCAATACAATCCTATTTAGTGACATTAAGACAAAGTGGGGCAATCCCCACAGTCCAGACACCTTGCATATGTTTATGCCATGTAGATTAAGGAGTCCTTATTCTGTGCAATAAATGTTTGATAAAAACTAATTAATAACTGAATACAATTTGGAATAGAATACTCGACCTCTAAATTAAAAGTCCCTAGCTCTAAGTCATGGGTCAAACCTGCATGTGATAAAAATTTCTGTTTTGGATTGAATATGATTGTTATGTTTCAAAGGGATGCAAGATCTTGTCAGGATAGAATAATATAAAGAAAAAAAAATCTTATTTTGTTGAGTTTTCTTTTTTTTTTTTTTTAAGGATTAAAAATCTTGATTCTGTTTCATAAGGAATAATGCTAACAGCTAAATACAAGTTAACAGAATAAAAACATTTCAGTTATACCAGAACAATATTTTTGCAGCATTCCACTAACTTAGCTGCTTTTTGCTTTTTTTTTAGAAAATTATATGCTGAAGGCAAATAAATTATATATTTGCTGAATAAAGAAGGTATCTCCTTTTTATATATGAAAATCTTCAAATGATTCAAAACTTGTGAGCTCATCTCTTTGAAATACATGCTGGCAGCAATTAACGAAATTGGAAGTAAATAAATATACATATTTAAAGAAAATTTATGTCACATTAAAGCACTTAGAATATTCATTACAAAACTTTCTCGATTTAAAAGATATGATCGCATGTAATTTTACACCAGAGGGTTTGTTTTTTTTGGTGAAAATGCATTTCAAAACATATTATATTCAAATATATGCTTTTACCAGTTCAATATTTCAAATATTTATCATTTTCAAGCAAAAGTAAATATTCTTTTGGCTTTTCATCAATGATTTTGAAAAGAGTCATTAACATTAGTTCAAATAACTGAACTCTTTGTGTTACTGATGCTGTTAATATAACATTTCAGCCCATCCATTCTACAGTCTTCTTCTAGTGAATGTATTGGCAAACACTCCATATATATATAATATATATATATATAACTTAGTATGTGCAACTTGAATGGCTGTCTTTGATACCATCTGTGTTACTTGAATGGCTGGGAATGGTCTCATCTGTGCTTATTGAGTGGCTGGGAATGGTATCATCTCTGCTTTTTGAGTGTCTGTGAATGGTATCATCTGTGCAACTTGAATGGCTGTCTGTGATATCATCTATGTTTCTTGAGTGGCTGAGAATGGTATTATCTGTGCTTTTTGAGTGGCTGGGAATGATATCATCTGTGCTACTTGAGTGGCTGGGAATGGTATTATCTGTGCTTCTTGAGTGGCTGAGAATGGTATTATCTGTGATTTTTGAGTGGCTTGGAATGGTATTATCTGTGATATTTCAGTGGCTGGGAATGGTATCATCTGTGTTATTTGAGTGTCTGATAATGGTATCAATTGTGTTACTAGAGAGACTGAAAACGGTATTATTGGTAGTTTGTGTTGCGTTACTATATGAGATGCATTTAGTATTTGTTGTGTTACTATAACTATTTCGATGTATTTTCTTAAATTCTATATATGATGCTGCAGGTTGCATAGCTAATAAAGCAAATACTTTGCAATATATTTGTGGGCTTAATAACTTGGATTATACAACTAGAGTAAATTATTTGCTGGATAAAACTATCACAGACATCATGCAAACATAAAAAGGATTTCCAGCTTTTTTCTTTTTCAAATAAAGAGGAAATCTAGCCCCTGATTCTTATAATATTTGAGCCTAGAAAGTGTTTATCCATCACTATGCACTATTGTTCCTGAAAATTTTACCAGTATTTTGTCCGCTTTATGATGAATGTATTGAGTTGCATAACAAAATCTGACAGTGTGTCTGCTTCTTTGTGTAGATAGATAGATAGCTATGTACAAATGAAGATAGAGAGATAAACAACCAGGATAGATAGATAGGTAGACAGGTAGATAGATTAAAAGAGCAAGATAAGTAGATCAATGAAAAAGTGAAAGAAATGAAAGAATGTGATCAATGGATCAGAATTGAGATAGATATATGAAAAAGCAAGATGGATCAATGAAAACTGAAATAGACAATATGATCAGACTGAGAGAAAAAGAGAGGGAGAGATGGTTATTGGAACTTTGTTAGTCTTATTAATGTGAAGACTGCACTAATTTTTTTTTACTATATTCCCCCAAATCCGGATGTTTGTGGTGTTATCTGGAAGCATATTCTTAGATACAAAGTGGTTTAATAAAAGTAAGTTAAGATCTCAAGATTTATGTACTTAATATTCAAAAATATATCAAATTTTGTTTGCAACCAGTAAGATTCCTTGGCATTACCTGGGTGAATATAACACCTGAGATTATAATTTATACTTGTGTGATTTTATTTTATTCAAACTTTATTTTGTATAGGATTTAACCCTTTATCACTATTGCAGTACATTGTCAAAGTAATAGCATTATGGGGTTTTCAAACACTCCATTTAAAATATAGATATATCATTTTGGTCTTAATGTTTTCACCATATATTGTCTTCAGTTTGGGCACCTCGAAGCGGTATAATGGTGAGCAAGCTTGTCTAGCTAGAATAATTATGACTTAGCAGTGAGTTCAATCCTCACTGGGTGCCCCCTACTTTCGGCCTTGTGTTAAATCTAAGCTATGCTTGGAAAATCACTATATTGTCTTCAGTTTTCTTTCTAGGTTTTATAGGATAAATAGAAAAGAAAAGGTTTTATTTTGAAAAATTGAATTAAAAGACGAATATTAAAAAATGAATTTGTAAATTTCAAAGATTCAAATATGTAAAAAAATGAGTGCATTTTATTTACACTATGATCATAAACTTTATGATTGTTCATAAACAATTTATGATTAATCATAAACAGTTGGGGTTAATCTGAATCCTCTTTCACTATTCTTTCCCATTCTATGCAATGAAAAAGATAGCTCTGATTTTCACATATTTTATTCAACAAATATTAAAGGCAGTCTTTGCTTTATGGTCATGTGCTTGTAATTCAAACAGGTATTATGACTAAAACCAGAAGCTCTTTGTAATTACTTGACAGGAGTATTCAAAAAGCTGCTTGACTAATCATGAAAATTAAACTTGCCACCTGCTAATTATTAAGGAAGAACATTTTGTGGGGTTTTCAGCCTCCCCTCAGTACTAACAATGGGTTAAAGGATGAAAAATAGAAAACTGTCATGGCAAATAGCTGTTGCAGAGCAATTATGAGACTGCTTGTCATAGATATGAGTTTGTTTTTCACTTTTTGTGTTGAGCATACCTTGGATAAAAGTAATCAGGAAATAGAAAAAAAGGTGATTTGGCTTGACTTTAGAGGTGAGACAGTGAAATCAGGCATGGTTGAAGAGAAAAGCGTAGTCACCAACCTGTAGTATATAGTAAAAATACTAGACAGTGAGAAACACTGGGGAGTCAGATGTCTGAAGGAATCAGTGTATATGCTAGGCTATGAGGACCTTCTTCGTAGGCCTCATATAGAATTAAATGTGACATAGGGGCCATTAATAAAGAGAGAGAGATAAGTGACAGCAAGTCTTCATCAGCAGCTACAGTAGAAAAAGAAGCCATAATGAGTGTAGTCAAGCATGAGCACTCATCAGCATCAAGTTAGGTTTAAGGCTCCAAGTTCTCCACCCAGGATTGTCCCACGGGACAATAACCAAGTAGATTACAGTATTGATTCATGAATTTGGTGACTTCATAGTTGTGAGTCTGTACTTGGATTCAGTGGAAGTAGGATGAGCAATAACTGTGTTGTACTACATAAGAACTAGGCAAGATATTCCAAGGCATCATCAGAGAAATGAGAAAAATCTGCCCCTATAGATTAAATAAAGAGTTTAGTCCAAAATTCCTGGAAGGTTACTCAGATCGACAAGCATCTGATGAAACCAGAGGGAACAATTGCTGAGATATTGTGATAATAACAATAGTCTGCATATAAACAATGATTTCAGTTTGTTATTTTATTTCAGTAATAATTTCATTTTTCTGTTTTTTAACCTCTTCTTGATTCAATGAGAAAAGGTAAAGAAATATTTGTAATAATTTATTGTGTGCCGCAAGGCATAGATTATATTTTTATATTTTCTAGCCTTCATTAGAATAGATTAAGTTTCATACTTTCTGTCTCTGTTTCAAAAAACTGAGTTAAGATCTCAAGAGTTAAGTATTTGTTATTAAAATATATTTCAAATTGTGTTTGTAATCAGTCAGGATGTCTGGCACTACTTGGGCTCAGATAACATCTAGGATCATAATTAATTCTTCTTATATTTTATCCAAATTTTTGTTATCAAATAATTTCATTAAATATGGAATGAAAAACTAAAAATAGTATGTTATTAACCCTCCATTAGTACCATGGACTGCTTGACGCTCCCCTGGCCAAGAAATGTTTTTCCTTAATATTTAGCTTGTAGCAAGTCAAATTTTCATTATTAGCCAAGTAACTTTCTGAATACATATGTCAAGTAATTATTTTTGGGGGCTTGATGGCTGATCTCTCTTTTGACCAAGCTCTAAGAACCCAATGCAGCATGCAACTTTCAATACCTCAAAAACCAAGCTTATAGCTTTCATCATCCCTGAGTAAACCTCAAATTCTCACCAGTCATGATGAATGGTTACCTTCTCAAAGCGGTTCCTTGCTTTGAGCATCTTTTGGGACTCAAGTTCATCTCAGATCAAGTGGAACTCATATATATAGCACAGTAGATAAAAGCATTGGTTAGATCCAGTGACAGGACCCAAAGTGTTGTGAGTTCAATATTTGGTTAAGGCAGTGGAGAACTTGGAGAGGGGAATTAACAGGAGATAACTGACATCCATTAGACATGACATATGGAACTAGAACAGTCTATGCCAGCGAGTGAAATAAATGGTTCAACATTCCAACCACCTAAAGGAGGCTGGTGCATACAACAGCTGAAATGTTGTGATAAATATGGCAACAAAGATGAGGACAATAGTTCAAATAATGTAAATAGTATACATAATACCTCATCTCAGAAATATAGACAGATACTGCATTGAATATTCATGCTATAGCTGGTCTGGTGCTGCTACTAGATATCTTGAGATTCTTGACAAAATTCAAAGAAGGGCCTGTAATGTAATCAGTTTGGTCCTGGCATCTCAACTTCAGTCACTTTTTCACCAACATGACGTGACTTCTCTGTGTCTTTACTACAAATATTTTCATGGCAACTATTCTGATAAGCTTTTTCTCTTAGCGATTGGACTGCATGAATTCAAGCATGCTACTAGATTGGCAACTAGGTCTCACTGTTTTACTGTTGAACTAGCTAGATGCAACTGTCTCTTCTATTCTAACAATTTCTTTTCTCAAACTTCTGTAGAACTCCTTTCTGATTTCTTTCTTCCTTGCCACCTACAATCTTCAAAAAATTTAAATGCAATGTCAACTGCCATTTTCTGTCTTTTTGAATTCTGTTTGTTTATTGCCCTTTCTTCACTTCGCCTCACTAAAGTTTTCTCATTCTCTTTTACTTCCTGTAACCCCCTGCATCCCACTGGCATTATTGCCTTGCTTGGGGTGAAATGATTAAAAAAAAAAAGTACCTGAAACCAGCTGTCATTCTGTACATTTAGAAGAATCAGATCAAACCAAAAATAAAGCATTGCTACTTTGTCTGGGCAGGAGCTACTCAATCCCCCCCTTTCCAGTTCAAAAGTATTTACACAGCTTTGTAGGCTGAATTGTTTTCTACCCTATCCCATGTCACCAACTTGCTATTTATAATTATTTCTATGTAAAATGTACTGAGAAGCTACATTCCTTAGTTCCACCAGTTCAGACCTATAGAGTAAGGACCTGCCATGTTGTGTATATAGGAGTGAATCATCCATACACTCTTGTCTTGCTGGTAAATATTTGTTCATGCCTCCAAGCCAAATAGAATTCGGTTTCGGTTTGGGGATCTGCAAAGAAATATGTAGGTTTGAAGTTTATTGATAGGGTGAATTTTTAAACCTTCCTTAACATTTTTCAAGGATTTCAAGTTTTGATAAATTTTCCAAAGTCCAATTTCAAGGTTTTATAAATTATTTAAGTTTGTATCCTCAACTTTGTCATTTTTCACCCTAACATTTTGGTTGGCATAATCTCTCTTTCCAAATGTCTATAATTTTAAGATTAGATCTTTTCATGACTTCATAAATTATTCAACAATGTTCATTGGATAAAATGATAAAACTTTTAAGTGATTATAAATTAGATTTTTAAATTTTCATTTGATAAGAAGAATAATAATAAAGAGAGAATTAAACAATGTTGTTTGAAGTTTAGAGATTAAATCTTTTCATTATTCCATTAATTAATCTGCCAAAAAGTTTACTTTTCAACTCATATTTTCTTTAAATAACGCAGATCCTAATAATAGCAAAGAAATTGCAGGTGCTTAGACATACACACTGATTTATCAAAAAGTTTTTCAACCTTCTAACTTTTTAATAATTTAAGATTGGCATTTTCCCCTTAAAATTTATATCCAGAATCATACAAGATATATACTTTCCTAACAAAACAATAAATAAAGTTAACTAAATAAAGTTAACTCTTTTAATGTTTTTTATGTAAAATTGTAACTTGCGCTTATTGTATTTCTTCCTCCAGTTCTTTATATATAAGACTGACTCCGTTGATAATACCATTGTTAGTCTGAAGTTCCTTCTATAAACAAAACACGTTACTTAAGAGTTTTTTTTCATTTTGTCATTTGATTACCCACCAGGCTTGAATATCCAAACCTTACATATTTCCTTGCCAATATCAGGACCAAAATCAAATTCCATAATTTATTTATTTAGTTATTTTTATTTATTTATTCCTTATTGATATGTCCGGAAAGGGAGATATTTGTTCAAAGTAGCGAAGTGGTTGTTGACTACTGTAACCAGGTAGGGCAATCTAGCAGGTAACTGTAATGGACTGGTCCTTGTCGTAGTCATAGGCAATAGGCGAAGTCAATAGGCGTCCCCCTGTACCTCCACATCAGTCTGTATTTATGGCTGACACCAGCCAATCATATTACTGTGAGGGGGAACTCAGGTGTATGCATATTCATTACATCACTTATTATTATTTTTTCTATTTCTTAAAAATTCAAAAAACATTTAAATTAAATTAAATAAAAAATTTAAAAACATTCAAAAACATTATAACTTAAAATTGATGAGTTTTATTGTCTTTTACTATGAATTCCTGGTCCTATGATATTGTAAAAGAATGAAACAGAATTTTTTTTCTTAACTTGATTCTTTTAAATTTATATATTTAAAATATCATTTGACAACAATAATAATAATAAAGTGAGAATTAAACAATGTTGTCTGAAGTTTTGAAATTAAATCTTTTCATTATTCCATAGATTAATCCAACATTTTGGTTGCGATGTTTGACCTTTTTTAATTAACACACATCCTAGCAATTGCAAAGAAATTGCAGGTGATTGGGCACAAGCATCAACATAGATTTTATTTAATATCTATATTATTTTGACAAATGAAATAGTTTCATCATTCCACAAGTTGGAAACAAAGAAGAGTGCTTAACTGTTATATAATATCAATCCTCCAATATGGCCGTGAATGATGCTCAATCTCCTACCAGATGAAGAGGAGATTTGAGGCAACAAAGATGTAGTTCTACAGAAAAATGATGAGAATACCACAGAAGGAACATGTGAGCAACATGGAAATTTGAAGGAAAATAGGAACAAAAACTATATTTTTGATTAGGATCAGAAAGAGACAGTTAAATCTCCAGAATACTGTTGTAGCATACCTACAGACGATAATGGGTTTGTCCCCATTCACATAAATACAGTAGTAAATGCTGCACGTTTTTTTTGCAGTTGGAGATTCATCATGGAATTCACTTGACTCACCTCTAGCAGTTGACTACTTCTTCTATGTGCTGCTGGCAAATTTTACGTATGTTCTTGTTCTAAGTATTATTGTTCATTATCAACCTTCATTTGATTATTCTATTCAGTAACCTCCCTTAGGTTACAACAATTACATAATAAGGAAAGAGAGCTTGGAGAATTAAACATTCACAGGATATACTGAAGGCAAGAGGTGTTGAGCAGAATATAGCTAATGGATTTGTGTAAATGGATAGCAGAACAGAACTTGGGTGGTATATTAAGGGGACAAACATTGCTTAGCATTAAAAAGGATAAGAAGTTGTGGAGAGCCATGACTGCTCACAATTTGAAGGGACATGGCATATAAAAGAAGATTCCTCATAGTAATGTCTTTGAATTTATTTTTAGATGAAGTATTGTTAGTTATTTTTTTGTTTGTTGATTAGATGTTTTTTCTGGTTTAATCAGTAAGGCAGCTATTACTGTAAGACAAGTTTTCTGAGTCGAAAAGGCATATAAATTTGAATCTCACCAGAAGCTTGTATTATTTCAAATTTTCACTACTTGCTGATGGTCATAGAAGTTGTAATAAAAAGCAAATGAAATTCAAATGACAGGAATACTGATTTAAAAAAAATTACTAGTATAGTATAGGGATACAAAAAATGATTATTTCCCTTCAGTTGAGATGAAGTCACATGGGTCATGTATCAGTTGCTTAGGGACATAACTTCATAGAGTGATGAAAATAGTCAGTCTTACAGTGAGTCAGCTCCAGGTGTCAAACCAAGCAGTTGCTTTTTTAGCTTGGTAACCTTGGGTAAAACTGTCTCCTTCAGCCATTTGTGGAATTTCCTCAATAGTGATATAGCAGATAAATCTAGCCTACTCAAATCTGTAATCATAAATATGGCGTTTTCAGAAACATAGAAGAACCTCCAGCAGGTCAAGTTCCTATTGAGAATTATTATACGTAAGACTCTCTTTTTGTTCTCTTTTCCCACTGCTTGTTGTTGCATATATGCATTATATTTCCTCTATGTGGGACAAATATAAATATTTATATATAATTTTGTTGATGACTTAGGAGTATAAAACTCTGTTCTATCTATGAAATAAGATGTTATTATATCATGGATATATTGATGCACATAATGAGGGAAATACAAATGGGAGAATAAACCTTTCTTCCATTAATAAAATACTTATGATATAGGAGAATATTTGTAACTAGAAATACCTGTTAAAATTTCACAATTTTCCTATTTTAATATTCTGATTAATCTTAATTCTTAAGTTAATGATTGAATAAGCTCAAGGTGACTTCTATGACAATAAAATATATGTAAAAATTTTACTATTGCATCGTTAAATATTTAAGCTTAACAAATTCAACAACATATTGCAATAACAATCATAAATATGAATGCTGGTTGTTATTTAAAGACGTAGGAGGGTACAAATGACAATATTTTAAACTGTCAACTTTTTCCATTTCACTTAAACAGCTGTTAAACACTTCTATCTTTTCTTTCTTTCTCACTGAAACCAAGTAGTGTCTCCAATATATCCCTTCAGTCTTTCTGCCAATCAAAATGGAATAGTCCATTATTTATGAGGTATTGACAGAGCATAAAATATGAACTAAGGAACTAAAGTAGGGACAAGTAAAATTATAATAAGATTAAAGATTGATTCTGAGGTTTGATGGTGCATTGAATTAGTGAAAGAAGCCTTCCAAAATCTAAACAAAATATTAAGAAACAGAAAAATTTCATTACAAAGAATTCTTTGGAATATCAATCCTCCTATATGGCAGTAAATTGCTGGATAATCTCATCACAGATTCTGGAGGAAAACAGAAATATTGTTCTACAGAAGGATGCTGAGAATACCATGGATGGAAAATGTGAATAATGAGGAAATTTTTAGGAAAATGGAAATGAAAAGATGCTTATACTTAGAATCAGAAAGAAATAGTTGAAACTTCTAGGACATATAATGGAGGAAAGAAGGCTCATAGAAGTTGATACTCACAGGGCATATTGAAGGTAAGAAAGGCAGAGTGAAATATTGAGTAACCTTGCTAACAAGCCTGTGTAAATGGATGACAACTCAGGGAATGGGAAAGATAGTAAAAAAATAAACATTGCTCAAAGTTACAAAAGTTTGGTTTGGTTATATTTGTTTTTTTTTTTAAATCTTTTTATTAAAAATAAGCATGATGAAGAGAAATAGTGACACATATTTAAAACTAGCTTGGTTCATTTCGAGCAACATCACAGGTGATCTCAAAAATGACCTACACTCTGTTGTTAACTGGGGCAAGAAATGGCTTGTTAATTTTAATGCTTCCAAAACGAAATTGCTCTCTTTTAATCATCTGAGAGAATCATCTTTGCCTTCTATCAGTGTGGCTGATGCTAACCTCCAGAAGAGGGACTCCTTGGATCTTCTCAGGCTAATGTTTTCTGCTGATATGAAGTAGATAATGGTGAATTAATTGCTTGGTCTGCTGCTAGGAAAGTTGGTTCACTATGTTGTGCTATATGTGTTGTCTGTCTTATGCATTTATAAGTCAAACATTCATTCGTGCATTGAATATTGCTGCTACATCTGGTCTGGTGCTTCTGCTATCTATTTAGAGATTTTTGATAAAATCCAAAGAAGAATCTGTAATGTTATTGGTTCTGAACTAGCATCTTGGCTTCAGTGACTTTTCCACCACCATAACATAGCTTCCCTATACCTTTTTAAAAAATATTTTGATGGTAATTTTTCTGATGAACTTACTTCATTGGTATGTAGACTTTTCAAATTTAAGCACAGTACTGGTTTGGCACCAAGGTTTCATCATTTACAGTTGAAATGGCCACTAGATGTAACCATAAGTTCTATGCTAATAGTTTCTTCTCTCACACTTCTTATTCATGGAATTCTCTTTTAGCTCATATGTCAACTTTGATTTTCAAAAGTTTAAATGCAATTGTCAACCATTATCTTTTGTCTTAATTTCTTTTCTTTTATTGTTCTCTCTCCTTAATAATGTTTTTCTTTTTCTCATATTATTTCCCACTTGATAATTCCTTGCATCTTAGTGGCATTATTGCCTTGCTTGTGGTGAAATCATTAAAAAAAAAATCTGAGTTGATGAAACCATAATTTTATGCAAGTCTTGTATTCTTATTAATCTATACAACAGGAACATTACATATTTATTTGGGACCTGAAGTCAGTATTTGGTGTTACAGAAAAAATTTGTTTTCTTTTTTTTTTAAATTCATGTAAGACTAAATTTTGTTTGTGTGACCCCACCTTGCATCAGTACAACAAAACAACCCAGCCCATATTGCTAATATACAAAGAATTTACTATCAGTTTCTTTTCTATTTATATTACATTCAATGCCATAAAAATCAAATTTGTTACATTCCATCATTGCCAATTGGACCCCAAACAACCACTAGTCACAATGAATGGATGTTCCCTTAGGGTGGCTCCATGCCTTGAGAGACTATTGGGCCTTGAACTCCTCTCTGACCTCAAGTGGAACTCGTACATACGATCTAACACTAAAAGTGCTGGAAAAATCAATTCATTTACCACTCCAGTAATTACCTGACTCCTCATGCTATCCTCTCTCTTCGCAAGAGCTATATCAGGTGTAAAATAGAGTACTGTTGTCATATTTGAGCAGGATTTGCCTAGTCCTCACATTTCTGTCTCAATAGAGTTAAAAAAATCTCCATGTTCTTGTAGGTAACAAATTATTTTCCACCCCCCCAATCTCACTTTCGCAGAAGGGATGTGGTAAGCCTCTCACTGTTCTACCACTAATTCCATGGAAAATGCTTGGATGAACAGTATTCTGCCAGTTCTAACCTTCATGGTTAGGACCCACCATGCCACTCATATTGTAATAACCCACCCTCATTCTTTGTGTATTCCACTAGTGAGAAGTAAGTTCCACTCAAACAGCTTCCTCCAACAACCCACTGCTCTGTAGAATATTCACTCCCAAGAGGATGTTTTCCCAATCACTACAATATTAACCTGTTCAAGTTTATGGTTAACTGTTATCTTCCCCTCCTATCAGCATAAACTGCCTCTTACTCTGTAACCATCTACCTCAAGTGGCCTTGTATATGGTGAATTTTCCTGTAAAAGGAGAAAAAAAAACAAAAGAAGTAGTGTTTACAATATAAGCAGTAACATTTAATTTGAATAGCAAATGTCTCTAAGGATATTTGTTACTTCTTAGTGGTGACCTGAATATTTTGTTGCATCAATAATATACAAGAAATCCATACTCTGACACTTCCTTTAGGTAATACAAAACTGATCTAGTTTGTCCTTCTCTTGCTGAATTGGATTGTCACTTATGAAAGATGATAATGGAGATGTTTGGAAGGAGAGAATATTTACAGTTGCCCCATTTTAGGCATTAGTATATTGTTGTGCTCATAGAGAAATATATATATAAAAAAATTAATTATGCTGTTACAGTGTCAAAAATAATTATAATAAAATAATTATGAAGAAATATAGTCTAAAGTTATGCTATATTTAGGGGATAAAGTGCTCAATATTAGAGATAGAGCGTATGTAAATATAAAAGTGAACATTGAAGTCAACACTTAGAGGCGACAGTCTGTTTCATGCTAGATGCAATCATCAGGCCCTGAGTGCTGAAATTTTTCTCGGCTATTTATATAAACAGGTCAGTGGTGCATTGTGGATAGTCCATTTTGGTGATTATTTTGCCAGAAGTTGTTTATTTGTTTATTTATTTATTTGGGTTAAATTATTTTGCTTGTCATTATTTATTTTTATTTTTTATTTTTATTTCTTATCTTATATATTTATTTTTTATTTTTATTTTAATCAGTGTTTTTAATTTTTTTAATTTGATTTTTTAAAATAATTTGGGCTTTTCAAAAAGATTAACACACAGAGATTTTTGATGTTAGCCAAAACCAAGGTTTGTGTCAGAGTCTGGGAGCCTGGTCAAAAGGATATAAACTGACAGCCCTAGGCTAGATGAGGAGAAGGGACCAAAAGAGAAACAGGAATGAAAGAAGGTAGCTAGAGAAACCAGCCACATGTGCTACATGAAAAAAGAGGTCATCTGCTAATGATATTTTCTGCCTTTCTTAGGGCCAAGAAAAAGACAGCAGATTGACACCAACCTATTTCTAAGATGACTACTATCACCAACTATTAACTTTGAAACTTCCCACGACAAAGCTGAAACAGACTTTCTCCAGATTGCTACAAAGATCTGCCTTATAAATGAACTTCTGCTACACCAAATTACAAAGGACTCATTCCAATCTAAATCTAATAAATAATATATATTATTAGTGTATACCTTATATCCAGTTCATTTTAATTTCAAGGTTTCCAATAAATAATATCAAGAAACTCTGGCAGTCTCCACGCATATTGGGGTCACCACAGATCAACTTTTAGAACAAAGGTTCCTTATTGACATTAAATTTGATTCAGGTCATCTGGTATTTCCTGGCATTAATCGTATGCTGGAAATACATTTTTAAACAGACTCCTTTCCTAATAAGTAATTGTAACTCAGAAACATATACAAGAAACAAAAACTTTGCATACAACAAAACAGGAAGTTGTGAAATAATTCAGTTCGTATGCATTTTATTTAGAGTCATAGAGACATATTCACTAGTTCCTTTAATAGTTTAGGGATCAAAATATAATTTACAATTGTACAATTATCCATGTCACTAGGCTTGTTCAAAATCAATTTTTCTTCTTTCTTCACAGGCACATTAAAGGCTTTTGAAATATAATGCATCTCCCTAGTCCAGTGTTTCTCAATCTTTTTTAATCCAGTACTGCACACTTGTAGAATAACTAAAACTCTGAAGTGCATTTTAAATTTTAATAAGGAAAAATTAATCATGAAATTTGAAAATATGCAATTTTTGTTTAAAATTCCCAAAGAAGATTAGCAGTAGTTTTCATTTTAAGAATTTATGAAGAAACTGCGATTTATTTATAGAGAGGTCATTAATGACTGATTTAAATCCCTTGAGAAAAGCAAAAGGGAAAGGATTATTCACTCCTCCTTAAAGATTGAAGGATTTGGCATCTAGTTTAAAATTTTAAATGAGATTGGTGTCTCTAGCTTTAAATAAAGATTTTTTAATTAGAAAAATAATTCATACTCTTCTATTAACTTTGGGCACACCTGGCTACCTTTCAGGGCACATTGGTATGCCTGGGTGCACCAGTTGAGAAATGCAGCTCTAGTCAAGACAAGACTGCAATTCAATCAATTCTACACAACAGAGTGTTAAAATTAAGAAGTAACCATTTTAAGATTTTTGGAAATTGAATCTTTATTTTTTTTTACTTTAAACTACTTAATCTGTCTTTGCAATGACAGAATTTTAGAATTTTTATATTTATCAACATGTTTTCAGCTTACTTGATGTCACTCAAATATTCATAACATGATCATTGATTTAGATTTACCTGACTAAATCCCCCACTTCAAAGTTAATCTCCTGTAAAGATATTCTTTCATTTATCACTTACATTTTTAACAAATAATATTTTTTTTCACAGGCAGGCTTTTGAAATATAGTATAACTGTATAGTCAAGACAAAGTACAATTTAATCAATTCTACACAACAGAGTGCTAAAAATAAGATTTCATTGTAATATTGTTATCAATGCACATATGGTAGCATGAGAGAACAAAGAAAACAGGTACCATAGGTGAAGTGAAAAGAAAAGAAGACAAGAATTGTTAATATAAAATTCTTTGTATTGCTGATATAGAGAATCAATCTGGAATGTCTCTTTGCGGGTGAGGGAAGTGACTTAGAGGATGGGGAGAGTTGATAGGGCCTGCACATATTAGGTTGATTGACTGAATATTCTTTTTGTATAAATATAATGCATTTTAAACAATATAATTATATGTGTATATGTGTGCGTGTTTCAGACAAAACCAAGTATGTCTTCTCTTTAGCAGTGTGTATAATGTATATGCACCATTTTGCAACAATTATTATTATATGAATATTTAAATAAAATTTAGCTTTACACAAAGAATTATGTGCTGTAAAATTATAATAATTAATTGATTCTTGATGCATTTGCTTAAAGGTCATTGAATGTGGCCCTTAAATTTAATGTCATGTCATTTCCTATTTAGAGAATTCATATTATAATTATTTGCAAGTATATAAATAAATAAATAAGGGGAACAACTCAGTAATTAACAAAAATCCAACTACATTTAAAATTTAAAGTCATTATTACTTGTATTTTCATTAATCCCTAATCAACAAGAATCTAGGGTTAAATAATTTTTGAATATTCTGCCAGAGAGCATAAATTTTTCTCGAACATTCAGACCAGTAGACAAACATAAATAAAAATACTGTTTAATAAATGAATGGAGTGTCTACTCCAATATGAGTATCAACTAAAAATAATGTTTAAAGTTATAAAGAATCTGTCGCATTAATAAAAAATCCATTACTTTCTCTAAATTTTGTTTTGTTTAAATATTAATAAAAAACTGTGAAGATATGAAAAATTCTGGGAGATCTATAGTGAGAGAAATCTTCACTTAAAGGTACAATTCAGCCATGTCTAATTGGTTCTCTGTACCTCAGTTTGTCAGAGTGTAACAGATTTAAATATATATATATATATATATATATATATATATATATATAATAATAATAATAATAATAATAAAAGTAACAAATCCATTGATATATAATCCAAGTGGATCCTAGTAATATAAAATATTAAAATTAATCCACATATTATATATTGTTGTATCCTTAAAGATTACAAACAGACAAAGGTGGTACTTGAGTGAAAGGAAGAGCAACACGGTTGTAGATGAAAAAAGAGAGGTTTCTTGTAAAAGAGGATACACTATTGAAAGACAGGGAATCAGTTAGAAGGCTAGTAATTCCCGAAGGAAGTTCACCAGGTATATCCTGTGCTTACTATATATATATCTACTGATATAGTCAGTCCACATATACAATAGGGTATTAGGACATTCCATTAATATATATATATATATATATATATATATATATATATATATATATATATATATATATATATATATAAACATGTTTATTAAAGACTATGGAACTTTTCCATTTAATCATTTTTTCAAAGTTTCTTGCTTTCACACAAGTTTTTTAACATTTGGGTCTAAGTTGTTGAAATAACACCCTAATCCATGGTGTTTTGCTGAGCATTTTCGGTTATATATATATATATATATATATATATATATATATATATATATATATACACTTACAATTTAGAGAGATTAGGTTTTTTGTAATAATATTGAAGAAAAGAAAAGAAATGAAAATATGAATAATTTTTGCAGAAAATAAATAATACATTTATTTTGTAAAAAAAAATCATTTTGATATAAAGGTAGGTAATTTTTTAGCAAAATCACCTCTGTTGCCTGTGACAGTCACATCTATCTTACTTTACTCATAGGAGATTTAATTAAAAGTTAAATCTTCATACCACTCTGTATATTAAAATCATTTTTCTATTATTTTATGATGGAATTTTGAAGAGTAAAACATCTATCAATGAAAAGCATCCAATTACAGTTCAAAATAGGATATGATATAGATTATATGAAGTGAAATATAATAACAATATAATAAATGCAATAGCTTTTTATATAAAGTTAATTTATTTCTTTTTATATAAAGTTAATTTATTCCTGAATATATACATGTGTGTGTGTGTGTGGGTGTGTAAATGTAAAATTCAGATATAAATAAATATATTTACAAAGACAATATTAATAAAAGAAATGACAAAAAGAAAACCTTTTATGCCAACATATTTTGTTCTTTGAGGAACTTTATCAAGGCAAAATATAGAAACTTTATTTAAGAACCAGCATTTATAGACATATACAATATACCAAATATTCACATTGCTTAGCAATCTCCATAGTTTTCCATTCCTTTTCTTAATGCCAAACAAGAGATGTTTTAATATTTTAGTTCATTCTCTAATTCAGATTTCATGAATAACATTATTTTTCTCAGCATTACATTGTCTGAGCATACAGATTCTTAAATAAAATTTCTACATTTGCCTTCATAAAAGTTACTCAAGGAAAAACAACTCAGCATAAAAGGTTTTCCTCTTATCATTTCTTTTATTAATATATATATACATACATATATCTGTGTATGTGTGTGTGTGTTTGTGTGAGAGAGAGCAGAGGATTCAAGACTCACTAATGTCACTTTTTCCCAATCAGAATCATGGACATCATGGATATTCAAGTAATATAATGGATAGTGACTTGGAATGAGAAATCAGAGAGACAAGTTTGAATTTATCATATTCAATTACATGCAAATATTGTTGGGAAAGGAATTAATCTCTTCTCCCTATGGTATGGGCTAAATAGCAAGGCAGATTGGCCCCTTTAGCCGTGGTTGATAAAGTCTCTCAAGGCATGAAATACTTTGGCTTTAAAAAATTTTCTTTTGTATATATATATATATATATATATATATATATATATATAAAATTAATTAATTAAATTAAGAAAGAGACAACCTATGATTTATTTCCCCAGAAAATATATTTTTCCTGGTTCATCAACTTACATCTCTAGTTACAAAGGAATTTGGTTTCTTTTATTTTTAATACCAATTTTTGAAGGATACTTTTAGATTGATATAAAGTGACAGAGGGGGTGAGAGGGAGAGGGCCATAGAATGATCTAAATTAGAAACGGAAGGTAGGGAAAGGGATTGTGTTTTAAATCCTTCTTTTATTAAGTTATGTAGGTTCAGAAATATATATATATATATATATATATATATATATATATATATATATATATATATATATATGTGAAGTAAATTGTCACTATTTCATATTTTTAATTTCACACATACACATGGTTTCATTTTGGGTTTGTCGACTGCACAGTATAGTAGGGTCAGTTGGGCACTGTCTGTGAGAAAAAGAACATCCTGACACAATTCATTCCACCAGAAATTTGGAAACAGCATGCTGTACTGCTTGATATTTGCAGTGGAAGCTCTAATCTGAACATTTCAGTGTGTCTGGGTGTTAATCTGTGGACAGCACAGAGGATTTGGAAAGAGTTGGATGAGTCTAATGGTGATTACGAAGGTGTTTAGAGTGATCACTAGTGATGGCAATGTTATGCCTCCATTCAACTTCCCACAGGGCCTCAGACTCAACATCGAGGCCTACATAAAGTGTGTTGAGGAGATAGTGATGGCCTGGGTCAAGAGGAAGACTTTATATGCAGCAAGAGGATTCTGCACCATGCCACATGAACAGAAGAACTCAGTCATAGCTGTCTGACAATTTCTGTGACCACATCACTCTTTACATCTGGCCACTCAACTCCCAGATTGCAAACCCCTTGATTATTATGCGTTGGCTGCAGTTGAGCAAGAGGCCAACAAAACTCCTTGTAACAGCAAAGATGAACTTGAAGACAAGGATTATATCAATTTAAAATATGAGACTGTCTAGAAGAGTTGCAGAAGATTTC
>CAHIKZ030004936.1:0-18559 GCA_903632075.3 Acanthosepion pharaonis | reverse complement strand
GAAAGCAGAATAATATATACTATGAAATGGACATTTTTATGTTTAACATTCTTTTTACAGATACAAATATTTAAGTAAATGCTGTGTTTTATAATAAACAGTATTAAACAACATTTACCGGCCTGAATGTCCGAGAAATTTTCATAGAAATTATTCGTCTTCCGACAGGATTCAAACCTGTATCCTCTACAGAACCGTCATATAGCCTGACGTGCTTTTACCGATTTCGCCACAGAGGATCGATCGGTTAGCAAGGTCGAATTTACTGCTTATAAACTTCAATCAACCATGAATCTCTCACATACATTCATATCTGCTCATGGCGTATCAAATGTAAACAAATGACGTCACACATTATGAAATGGACAAAGTCCGACAATTATATTAAGACATTTTTATGTTTAACATTTACTTAAATATTTGTATCTATAAAAAGAATGTTAAACATGAAAAAAAAAATGTCTTAAAATAATATATATCCTATTTTTAGTACATGAAAGCTCCCAAGAAAATTAAATTTTGGCATTAAATGACCCATAAAGTGTTGATGTGCTGTTAAATAAACGCATCATATCAAGTCAAATCAACTAATTTAGGAGATGCTCCTGAAGTACCCTTCATGCGGTACTATGAGATGTCCGTCATACTAGGAGCACTTGACGTGTGCTTATACTTGGATCGTTTCCGGCAGCCCGTAGAATGTGTTTTTCGTGGTCAGGCGTACGAGTGGATGTCGTCTTTCCTCGATCCATAGTTTGTGGTGCCACGGATCCTTTCTCAGCAACGCGACGATAAACAACAGCAAATGTTGGATGACTCGGCTGCCTTCGGTCTGAAAACGCAATCTGAAACAGCCGTGCAGCCTCGCGTTCATTGCCATTCGCCTGGCCGTATGTAAAAATCATATCTGCTTTGCTCACAATATGAATATCCTGCCATTGTTAAACGGGACACTTCTCAGTTAACTCACTACTACACACGTTAAACGTTGAAGACAGACTAGCCACAAATGTAATCTAGTCTACTTGACAACACAGCACCATCTACCGGAAACTTTTTTTTTTTAAATATAATAACTCAAAAACGAAGGATTTGCAGACTTTTGTCCTTGTTTTGGTGTGAAGGACCCGCCGCCAAAATTTGTAGAATGAGTAGAATTCTTGAATAACAAATCTAGTAACTCTTTTTGTTGAATTTAACGTTTCGTTTATTTTTTTTTGCTTATCCACCGTAACGTTAATGAGGGAATTGTTTAAGTTTTAATCGAATCTGAGTACTCTTGCTTATAAACGAGTTGGTTGTAAAAAATAAACATTAATTCTTGACTAGTGTCTATCTTTCTTTTATCGAGTTTAATGCATTTCTCCGGCAAATTTACAATGCATTTTATAGTTGGCCTATTTTTATTTACACTATTTACAGTCTTTCTGTTGTCCTCATCTTTGTTGTTGTTAACAGAACGCTTTGGACGTTGTGACCCCCGGGTTTCATCACAGGTATATCTTTTTTTTTCATCCCAATCAAGGCAATAAAGCCGCTAAGACACAAGGGGTTAATGGGTGTGGAAGAATTAGGAACAGAAACATTAATAATGAGCGGGAAGAGAAAAGAGTAATCAGGAGGGGAGTAGATATCGATTGACATTGAGTTTAACTTTTTTTTTAATTAAAGTTGGCTTGAAAGCATGTAGCCAGAATGGAATTCCACAAGCGAGAAGTGCGAGAAATAAAACTGTTAGCATAGAAGTTACGGTTATATATAGCCAGCTCAATTGCAAATTGTTGAGTTCTTGACACCAGTCTAGTACTGCGCTTAAATTCCTATAGTCTAGGTGTCATAGCGTAGAGATCATCCGAATAAATACCATGAAAGTATTTTTATAAAAGACATAGACAGGCAACCTTACGGCGGTCGGCAAGTGACTGAAACCGAGCCGCCAGGTCAGGACCAATAATATTGCTGATTCTTCTTTGGATGTTAGCAAGTGTTATATACCGTACCTATGAAGGCTAATGGTGTGTCCCAATTCTCATAAATACGTCGGATACTATTGTAAGTGTGGGTAATATGCTGTCAAAGTAGTCCACCACTTGCAGTGGTTTACCTTCTTCACGCCACTGGCGAGTATTGTATTTTGTTGATGTTATAAAGATTGCCATTTCTTTTCCAACCTCCGTTTTTGTTATTCCTCATTCAGTAACATTTTCTAGGTTACAACAGCAAGGAGCTCAAAGTAAATAGCAGAGGCAACGGGCCGTATGTGTCAGCTATATTCTAAGCAAGGACTTATAGATATAAATGGTAGAACCTGGAGAAAAAAATTGTTTCATACGACACAGTGAACCGACTTTCTCAGTATCTGACCTAGCAATGGATTCGATATCAATCAAGGATTGATCTTGCCATTACTCACAATGACTATTTCACAAAATTTACGAACAAGCACTTTAATAAACTGGGCTAGTGTGTACTGATCCGGGCAATGTGTACTTGGGCTCAGTGGAAACAGGCGAGAAATAACTGAACAATACTAAAAAATAAGAACTAGACGAGATATCCATACAGTGGAACGAGAGCAGTCTGTCCCCATAGAGACTTCAGTTAAGAATTCCTTGGAGGTTACGCAGATCGATATACACCTGATGAAGGCCGGATGGCACAACGGTCGAAACATTGTGATATCAACAACAAAGATGTCCGAATGTAAATAATGTAAATAATGATAAATCCTGATCCAGACAGTAGTTAACTTATTTGCTATGATTTTCTATATTAAAAGCCTCACCTTAGACATATTTCATTTGCGACACACTGATTAATAAATTAGTTGCTTTATCTACACAAGAATCAAATTAGACCAAAGATAGAAAATTGCTAGCATAGTTGGAGTGGAGATGCTCACATTACATTGAAATACCACTTCAGGTACGATCAGAGAAGTTAAGCAACGTCGGACCTAGATGGGTGACCACTTGGGAATACCAGGTATTGTAAGCTTATATGGACAGGTGGCGTAATAGATAATGGCTCGGAACTGGAAATCGTAAAGCCGGGTTCGAATTCAAGTCGGGTTCGATATATTCACTTAAGGCTCGGAATTGGAAATTTGAGAGCCGAGTTCGAATCGGGCTAGGTATATTCACTTACGGCTCGGAATTGGAAATTTGAGAGCTGAGTTCGAATCGGGCTAGTTACGGATCGGAATTGGAATTTTGAGGCCCGAGTTCGAATCGGGCTCGTTATATTTATTTAACCTCGGCGAAGTTATGAATTCCCCCACTTTTAAAGCTTACATTCTAAAAATTATTTCTGGCTTTAAATAACCTGCAAATGATAAACTGTAATAAACCCAAATTAATCAATTTCAATGATCACACATACAAATTTGCTTCATTTCGATGATTTGTTGAGCATTGGTGAATTTGAATTTTGAGAAATCTGGTCTGGATTTTTCAGTGACGCTGAGTACCTGTCTGACAACTTCAGTAATAATTAAGAAGAAAAAGAAAAAAATATTGTGACACAGCCCTGAAAATATAAATTCTTCCAAAATGGAACTTAGGCACAAGCAGTGCACATAGCATAAAATCTCGATTCAACGATAAAGAGATAGAAACCTGCTCGCAAGGTTTTGTAGGCTTGGCAAGGAAAAATGTCTGCAGTTTTTTTTTATCCCTACAAATAAGAATAAATAATTTTACCGCGCCTTAAATGTCCATAGTCTTTGGCAGCAGTTGTCAACGAACGGGTTATTCTAGATTTGGTATTTGCTAATCCTGTCTATAAAGGATTCCTTTTCGGATAAGATGAGAAACATCAAAGAAACGTGGCAGTGTGGCGAGTTTTTTTCTTTCTTTTTTTTTTCTTTTTTTTAACATCCTTTTACCATTTTTTCCTTTCATTTCTTTTTTTTAACCTTTTTTCATCCTTTTTTCAGCTCTACATACTTTTTTTATATTCCAGTTGATACATTAGATTCCATTGTTAAACCAATATATTAATTTTGAGACTGTAACCCTATGACCTGATTAAGAAGTTGACACGTAGAAAAACACGTGACCTTGTAAAATAACCGTCGCCAGAAGCTGATGTGGTTTTAATCAGGTTCATTTTTATTATAATTTTGCGGTTTTAATTTTCCTTCGGTCCTTGCTTACTATTTTTCTTTTTTCGTTAACTTTCAATGTTAATTTCTTCTTCGTCTCCGACAATTTCCTATCATCACTTCAGAGACTTTACCATACATTTACCATATGTTTCACCTTTTGACATACAGGAGATGCATGACACGTGGAACTAGAACAATCTACCCGGGCGGGAAAAAAATAAAGGGTTCAGTTCGAAATTCCGATCACCTGATGAAGGCCGAAACGTCGTGAATATGCCAATAATGATGAGGACAACAGTCCGGACAATGTAAATAATTACAATACCTCATCTCAGATAGAGAGATATAAACAGTTCAGTTGAAAATTCCAAGAATATTACTGAATACAACACATGTCTGATGAAGAGCTTTTGTCGAAAGTGCTTCATCAGCTTAAAGTGTAGCTATCGCAGCGTCAGTTCCTTCTCATAGGCGGATTGCCAACCACGGCTAGAAAGTCCAGTCTTCCCTACAATTTAATCCATTACATATCTCTCTCTCTCTCTATATATATATATATATATATATATATATATATATATATAGATGTGTGTGTGTGTTTTTATATATATATATATATTTGTAGAGAGAGAAGACATGGAGTCATGCCTTTGTCAAACGTATTTAAGAGTAAGTGAATTTGACGTACGCGACTAGAATTCGAACTCAGTTCTTCGATTTCTCATTCCGAGCCTATATCCATTACACCATCCATACATCCAAACATTATACTTTATATTTAAATTTAAATCGAACTGTTCCCGTCATAACAACGGAGACAAAGTCAGAGTCTAACTTAGTATTATATGTATGCCGGAAATCGGACATCACTAGTTATAAAACGAATATAAACGCAGATCAGACTTCTTCTCTATACCGTGTCAAATTAACGACATCGATGATGGTGGCTCTCCATGACTTCTTATCCTTTGTAGCTTTTAGCAATGTTTGTCTTATCACTATCCCTCCCACCTTCTGTTCTGCCATCGATTTACTCTTTATGTAGGTTTCTCTCTGTCGTTCTTGCCTTTGATATTACCTGTGAGTGTCACATTCTCGGAGCATTCTTTCTACATTATGTCTCCGAGATATTTTAACTGTCTTTTATTGACTGTAGGAATAATTTTTCTTTTTGTTTTCCTTTTTGTTTGCTTTGTTGCTCATATGCTTCGTCCATAGTATTCTCATCATCCTACAGTAGAACCACTTCTTTATTAACTCAAGTCTTCTCCTCATCGGAGCGAAAATTGTCCAGCATTTACTGCCACAAAGGAAGATAGATATTACATCGCAGTTCAGCCATATTTTCTTTATTACTAACAACATTTTTCTGTTTCTTAATGCTTTGCTTAGTTTTAGAAAGGCATCTTTTGCAATTCCTATACCCCTTCGGATTTCTGTCACATTTTCCGTCATCTACTAGAATGTTTCTCAGATAGTTAAAATTATATTTCTTGCCTGAGTTTGATGCGCCATATTCGTAAAGCGAATCTTTCACTGCTTGTTTATCAAAAACATTTTTTTGTTTAAAATATACTGGTTTAATCATGTATAATATTTTAAAGCAATATTTATATTTTGTTTTCATTATTTGTTTCTTTTTATATATTGCTTACTACTATTTACTCTAACGCTGTGATCTAAATGCTAAGGTGGTTACCATTTTCAAGAACGAAATGGCTTTATTTTAAAACGTAAGCAATTTAATTATAAAAACACAGTAATAACTTTTAAAATTCAAATGCAATGTCAATCATCTTCTACTATTCTCTTGATTACTCTTCTATTGTTCTCGCTCCTTAATAATGTTTTCTTCGTTTTTATATATTTGACATCCGTAAGACGTTAAACTACATCATCGTCCTGGGTAAGATGATAAACTACGTCCAGCATATATACAAGGCCACTTATCAGGAGGTTTTAACACGGAGCATTATAACCACTTTTGTTTAATTGCTGGTGTTCCCCAGGTCCATATCTGAATTAGGGTGGTTTACAATTTTTGATAATTACTGTTCGTGAAAACAAAATATGACCAGAAATAAAAAATGTTGTCGGCATTAAATAACCTATTGATGTTGATAATCTGTAAAACAAAATAAACCAAACTTAATAATGTTTCTCTTTTTTCTTATTCTTTCACGCTCAGTAACCCCTTCGGTCTTAGTGGCTTTATTGCCTTGCATGGGGGTGATAAGATTAAAAAAAAAAGAAAGAAAAATGAAGTAAATTTAGATATTTTAGAATGTCAAAACACAATTATCTAGATTATTTACTGTGATATACGTTTAACATACCCGTTTAATTAGATTTATTCATTACATGTTTAATATGCTTAATTTAATTTGAAGTTTTATTAATTAGATTTACCGTATATACCCGTTATATATATACGGTTGTTTTAATACCCGTTTATATATACCCGTTTAATTAGAATATATATATATATATATATATATATATATATTTATATATATATTAATTAGATATATTTATATATACTGTATGTGTGTTTAATTAGTAATTATTGTTCGTGTATATATATACCCGTTTAATTATAATTACTGTTCGTGATATATTTATATATATTTAATATAATTACTGTTTAATATATTGTTTATATATACCGTTTAATATTAAAAATATGAGCCCAATATATACTGTTCGTGATACACGTTTATATATACAAATAAGAGTTTTATATATACCCGTTAATTAGATAATAGCTTAATTAGATTAATTGTTTATATAAATTTGACATATACCCGTTTATATATACCCGTTTAATTAGATAATTATGTTCCATATACCCGTTTATATATACCCGTTTAATTAGAAAATTAATGTTTGATATACCGTTTATTATATACGTTTAATTAGATATTCGTGATATACCGATATATACCAGTTTAATTAATTTACAGTTCGAAGATATATTTCAGCATTAATCATATACCCGTTTAATTAGCCGACAAATTCCCTTTCTTCATATAGTATATATACCTTTTAATTAGATAATTACCTATACCCGTTTATTATATACCTATATATATATACCTTTAAAATAATTCATAATATATATTTATTAATATACAGTTTAATCCCTTTATTAATGCGCATTCTGATTAATTTTATATATACCCGTTTTAATTAGATAATTAAAGTTCTGAATGTTTTTATATACCCATTAATTTAATTAGTACAATTTTTGTTCGTAATACGAGGCATTATTCCCGTTTAATTAGATAATTAAAATTGTTTATTTTTTTTATATTTACCCGATTAATTAGATAATTTTTCTGAAAATTTAAAATAGAAAATGTTTATACTATATTTACTGTTCGTGATTTTGTTTATATTTACCTTTTAATTAGATAATTACTGTTTCATGATTACCCGTTTATATATACCCGTTTAATTAGATAATTATGTTTTCGTGATATGCAAATTAATTAGATAATTACTGTTCGTGACTAATCCCGTTTAATTAGATTCTGTTCGTGATTACCCGTTATAAATACCCGACGAATTAAATAATTACAAAAGTGATAAAATATATACCCGTTTATATATAGCTGTTCGACTCGTTTGATATACCCGTTTATATCTGAATTAGGAACTTTATATATATAATAGATAATTACTGTTCGTGATATTTATATATTAGATAATATATTTATATATACCGTTTAATTAGATAATTATATTTATATATATCTGTTCGTGATATACGTTTATATATACCCGTTTAATCTAATTACTGTTCGTGATATACATGTTTATATATACCCTTTAATTAGTTTACTGAATTTACTTTTAAACGATAAATTTTTATTGTCATCATCCATTGAATAGTTTTAGATAATTACTTTTCCCGATATACCCGTTTATAAAACCTACAACCTTTAATTAGATAATTAGTGCCCGTGATATACCCGTTTATATATACCAGTTGAATTAGATAATTACTGTTCGTGATATACCCGTTTATATATACCCGTTTAATTAGATAATTACTGTTCGTGATATACCCGTTTATATATACCCGTTTAATTAGATAATTACTGTTCGTGATATACCCGTTTATATATACCCGTTTAATTAGATAATTACTGTTCGTGATATACACGTTTATATATACCTGTTTAATTAGATAATTACTGTTCGTGATACACCCGTTTATATATACCCGTTTAATTAGATAATTATGGGCCGTGATATACCCGTTTATATATACCCGTTTAATTAGATAATTACTGTTCGTGATATACACGTTTATATATACCCGTTTAATTAGATAATTACTGTTCGTGATATACACGTTTATATATACCCGTTTAATTAGATAATTACTGTTCGTGATATACCCGTTTATATATACCGGTTTAATTAGATAATTATGGTCCGTGATATACCCGTTTATATATACCCGTTTAATTAGATAATTACTGTTCGTGATATACCCGTTTACATACACCCGTTTAATATATACTTTAATTAGATAATTTACATATATATATATATACCCGTTTAATTAGTTTATATACCCATTTAATTAGATAATTACTGTTCGTGATATACCCGTCTATATATACACGTTTAATTAGACAATTGCTGTCCGCGATATACCCGTTTAATTAGATAATTACGGTCTGTGATATACCCATTTATATATACCCTTTTCATTAGATAATTACCCCCCATTAAGAATAAAAAAAATAAAACAAATTATTGAAAATAAAACATTCTATAACCTGATCAAACTTCATCGATATTTGATTAGCTGTGTCCCGGAGGACTCACCACCCGAGACATGGGGCAGTATTTGAGAACTGAACAATTTAAAACGACCCGCTAGATAATTTCGCTCACGTTGTTGTTGTTGTTGTTGTCCTTGCTGTTGCTATTGTTCTTGTTGCTCTTCTTCTTCTTCTTCTTCTTCTTTGTGACGTGTCCCTTCAGGACGTGTGAAATCATGACTGTCCACAAATTCCTGTCCTTCGTAGCTCTTAATAAAATTTGACATTTCGTTATCTCCCTTTCTTTCAAAGATTTACACAAGCTCATTTGGTAGGTGATCAGCTGTTTTCCTCTGTCGATCTTGCCTTCAATATATCCTGTGAGTATCAAATTTTCCAAGCCCTGCTTCCTCAATATGTAGCCCGTAATATTCAGCTGTACATTTCTGATGCTATTTATGTATTCTTTATGTTAGCATTTTCTCTTCCACTTCGCCGTTGCTTACATGCCCAGTACATGGCATTCTCAGCATCCTTCTGTAGAACCACATTTCTGTCGCCTCAAGCCTCTTCTTCATCTGTTATGAGATTGTCTAACCTTTACTGACGTCTTTCGATAAAAGAACTGGGCAACGAGGCGCTGACTATCTTATCATATCTTGCTCGATTATGTATCTCTGTGACACACTTTCTTCCAGTTTTTGCAAAGGAGGCTTAACTGCAGACAGACTATCGCTGTATCTGCCTGTATGAGTTCGGCTTTCCTTCGACACCGTCTCCTTTCGTCTTTCGTCCGTCTGACTCCCAGGATCAAGTGTACAAATTATCGCGATCAAGTCATATGTAGAGATAGGTACGTTTCTATTTTGATCATGTTCTTTTGACTCCACAGATAAACGGCTTTTTAAAATCGAAAAAAGCAATTTTTATCTGAACCCTGACTCTCAAAATTTGCGTCTCCTGACAAATTTACCAATGTGTGATTCGAACCCGGTTATAAGGATCGGAGAGCGACCGTTAATAAGCACTCGGCTACACGTCTCTCTCGAATTTATGGAGCTTCTTCTTTGTTTTGTTTTGTTCAAGTACTTTTGCACCGTCTCGCTCGTTAACGAAAACTGGATGTTGTCAGTGACAGTGTTAAACAACATTTCGTTAGCTACATCCATACATTTTCACAGAGTTGTAATTTGAGACTGCACAATGTGACGACATGTTTAACTCTCTCCATATTTTCACAAATTCCGATTCCTGAATATCCTTTCTCCAAAGCTCTAAACCAACTGACACTGACATATTTATCTAGCAAATATTGCATAAATTCCCCCAACAAATTTCTCGACATATTCCATTTTAATAATGTCAATCGTTATCTTCCATCTTCTTAAATCTTGTTCTTTTATTGTTCACTTTACTTAATAGTGCATCCAATACAATGACAGACATCGTACTAAGAAATATTGTTGCAGTGAAAAATCCATTGTTTAAATAATTGTGTCTACATTCAGATTGTAAAGAAAAATAGATACATGTTTAAGCCTGTAGTGAAGCATTATTCAATGCAATTTAATGACTGTCCATAAGTGAGTTACACCCATTTAGAGCGTGTAGCCGAATAAGGCCAGAGATAGGACAAGAACAGTACGGGTTCGGTAAACACACCAGAACAAGGAATGCAATATTCATGCACAGAATGTTATCAGAAAAAGCAATACAAATGCAGAAGGATGTGCACCTATGTTTTATAGAGTACGTAAAGGCGTTCGACAAAGTACGCCACAAAGATCTGTTGGAACTGCTCAGCAACCTTGATATATTTGGGAAAGATATTAGAATAACCAAGAACTTATATTGGCAAAAAACGGCCAGCATAAGGATAGAAAATGAGTTGAGCAGATATACAAAAATAGAAAGGGGCATAAGGCAAGGATGTGTCTTCTCACCAGACTTATTCAACTTATACAGTGAGGCAATTCCGAGAAGAAATTCCTACTTGACAGAAAAAATTCATCCACATTAATTGATTTGTTTTTTATGGTTTATCAACCCTTTGCAGGTTATTTAAAGACAGAAACTATTTTTAGGGTGTAAGGAGTTTTTGAAGATAATAATGATTTACTGATAGATGTCCTACTAATTAACCCATAGCTAGGGGCGAACGGGTGAATACAACCTATACAGAGAGGAAATTTTGAGAGAACTTGAATTCCTACCAGGATTCACCAATAGCAGCCACAATCTTAACAAGATACGCAGATAACCCAGTGCTGATAGCAGACACGGAAAGGAAATTACAATTCCCCCTACAGAATGTATCGAAGGAAAGCGAGAAAGGAATATGCATAAACCACAAGATAGAATGCATGGTCATTCATAAAAAGATGATACTAAAATCAAACAGGTGCGCAAATTTAAATATCTGCGACTTGTTCTGACAGAAGACTCTAAGTCCGACGCTGAGATCCAAAGAGATATTGGGATGGCCAAAGACGCATTTCAAAAGCTAGGCAGAGTATTATGAGACAAGTGGATTTCGTTGGTAACAAAGAAGAGACTACTGAGCTATTTACAGCATCGAATGTCTCCACAAAGATGAAGAAGAGACTCGAGCAACGGAGGTATGGTTCTACAGAAGGATGATAAGGATACCATGGACCGAACATGTGAGCAACGATGAGGTTTTGGAGATAATGTAAACAAGGAGAAACCTTATATTTGACATCAGGAAGAGGCGTTTGAAATTTCTGGGACACGTAATGAGAAAGGAGGGTTTAGAGAATCTGATACTGACAGGGCCGATAGAGACAAAGAGAGACAAGGGAAAGCAATGAGTGACATACCTAGCGGGATTAAGCAAGTGGATAACAGTTTAGGGGAAAAAGGACAAAACATATTGAGAACTACAAGGGATAGGGATAGGAGGAAGTGGAGGGCCATGGTCGCCTACGCCCTGAAGGGGAGATAACTATGGTTGTATTCAACACATATCTGTCTTATATTTCTTTCTTTTTGTATTTGTAATTATCAATATTCATATCTATCATTGTATCAATCGTTATTCATATTTAAAGTTATTCACATCTATCTATCTATCTATCTATCTATCTATCTATCTATCTATCTATCTATCTATGTTCATATCTATCCATCTGTGATCATATGTATGTATGTATGTATGTATGTATGTATGTATCTATCTATCTATCTATCTATCTGTGTTTATATCTATCTATTTGTGTTCATATGTTCGTATCTATCTATCTATCTATCTATCTATCTATCAACCATAATCTGTTCATATATATTAAATCTGTTTCTTTCTGGCTATCTGTCTATCTATCTATCTATCTATCTATCTATCTATCTATGTTCATATCTATCTATCCATCTGTGATCATATGTATGTATGTATGTATGTATGTATGTATGTATCTATCTATCTATCTATCTATGTTTATATCTATCTACTTGTGTTCATATGTTCGTATCTATCTATCTATCTATCTATCTATCTATCTATCTATCAACAATAATCTGTTCATATATATCCCAATCTGTTTCTTTCTGCCTATCTATCTATCTATCTATCTATCTATCCTTATTGAAATCAGATTGTTTATTCAATATTGATAAAGCGCCCGCCCAAATGAAATTGGGTAAAATATCTTGAACTATTCTTATTATTATTTAAATGGTGCAGATTTTGGCTCGCTCCCAAAAGAAGGGGCGAAAAAACTGCAACCTAAAAGCCTAAAAGACTATTGCAATTACGAACGGAATTTTTATGAGGTTAAAATGTATGGAAAAAATACAAACAAAATGAATTTGGTTTTAGTCTTTAAAGCAGTATAGATCGGAGTTGGAAAAAGAAAATTCCTCTTTTGGTGCGGCCGTGAATAAATTGTATCACTGAAAATAATACAAATTCCTTTCTATTTACAGGTATAGGTAAATGGTTGTAACGCTCGATTGCAGAAGGAGAGGTTTCTAAGTTCCTTTCCATGGTAGATTAAAATAGTTCATAAACAGTATCAAAGAAGTATAAGATATATACCGTATAAAAATAAATAACATAATATAGAATTAAAAATGGTATGAAAATAAACAAAAACAATGTAAAATAAAATTTAAAAAGACAATATAAAAAGAAGTAGTCAAAAAAACAGTAGAAAATGTATAAAACAATAAACAGCATAAAATATAAAATGAACATTATAAAAATAATAAAATATAAACAGTATACATTATATAAACAAACAAAATAAAACAGTGTAAAATGTAAAAAATAATTAAATAAATAGAATAAAATAAAAAGAATTGCGCCATGGTGATCTTTTTCTCACAGACGGTCCCCAGCTGAGCCTACTGAGCCCTACTGAGCATTTGACAAAATCAAGAACGAACAACGCGCATGCGCGAAATTGAAAATATAAAACGGTGACAATTTTTCCATCGCACGCTGTATAAACAAACGGTATTTAAATAGTTAAAAAGTACAAAAATAAGTGGTATAAAAGGGTATAGAAATAAATAGTATAAAATAAGCAGTATAAAATAGGAAACAATATAAAAATAAAAAGTATAAAAATAACATAAAATAAACAGTATAAAAACAATAATAAGTAACACCATAAACAGTAAAAAAAGTATAAAGACAAACACTGTAATAAAAAATATATAAAAAAAAAACAGTATAAAAGCATTTTAAAAAGGTATAAAAATAAATAGTACAAACAGGTATAAAAATAAATTGTATAAAATAAGAAACAGCGTAGAAAGTCATAAGTGGCGACCCAGAGACATTAGATAAAGAATTGGTCAGTATAAGTAGTACCCTACAACGTAACAACTACCCTGGGTACATAGCAGGAGCCCCAAAAAACTGGGATAGGCGGGTACAAGAGAAGGAGAACAACACACAGAAAACACTCCCTGCCTTATGTGAAGGGGTTATCAGAGAAAATACAAAGGATCTGCGGTCCATATAACATCCAGGCAACCTTCAAAAGCTTGACGACACTTCGCAAATATCTCTCCCGAGTAAGACACTCCCATAGAGGAGAACAGGACTAAAGACTGTACGCTATCCCGTGCAGCTGCGGAAAGAAATATAAAGGGGAGACAGGTAAGTCTTCAAGGTAAGTCTTCAAGAACACCAGAAAGCTGTAACACGAGGGGGAGAGAAAAGGGAGATCACCGCCCTTTGTTGGGTTAGGATGAGATCATAGACAAAGAACACCACTGGAAAATTCGTAAACTTAAGGAATCAGCACATATGCTAGGTCACAAAAATCTCCTGAGCCGACCGAGCATAGAAATGAATACAATATGGGAACAAGTAATAAGGAGTGCCAGAGAAAAGCAACAATAACAACAAAAATTGCAATATGAGCTCTGGTAAAATCACGAGGTTAACAGCAAAAATTGCAATATGAGCACTGGTACAAAAATGTTGCTGAAGACATTAGGTTTATAATACCCAGAAATTCATACACAGGTGTCCTCAAGGACACATGTCACAGTGGATAAAGGCGTTGGTTAGATCCAGTAACAGGATCTAAAGAGTGTGAGTTCAATACTCGGTTAGGGCAGTGGAGAACTGAGGGGAATTAACAGGAGATAACTGATAACTGACATCCATTAAACATGAGCGAAATAAAGGGCTCAGTTCGACATTCCAACAACCGGAGCGTACAACGGCCGAAACGTTGTAATAATTATGGCGACAAAGATGAGGGCAATAGTCCGAATAATGTAAATAGTCTACATAATACCTCATCTCAGAAATAAGTAAGTAAATATAGACAGATACTGAAAGTATAAAATCGTTAATTCTTTCGTTGCTTGCAAAAGGTAATGCTAATAATGGAAAATCTAGAATTTTGTGATAAAATGAATTATAATACGATCAAGTGCTTCCTACAACGTAGGTCCTTACCAGGCTCTTTAAGCTCATGAGATCAACGCATGATTAGGTTGTACCCTGTTTCTGTTGTATTTTCACGGTCTGTGCAAGAACATTCACAGATCGTTAGAATGATAGCAGAACTTACGGGTGCACCTCCAAATGTCAAGATAACCAGAGTCTGCCAGATGCTCTTTCATCTGACCGAACTTCCTAACTAGTTCAATGACTAACATTCAATAGTCCAATGCGTAACATTGAATAGTTTAAATATCAAGCTAGTAACTCATCACCGAGCTAATGTTGAATTCTTACCAGTCACAATGAATAGTTGCACTCACAAAGAGCTTCTTTTGCTTTGAGCGTCTTTTGGGACTCAATCCCCCCACACACACCAGCCATAATCTAACAGTATAATATACGAAGGTGACGCTCTGAGTATCACAAACACAGAAAGAAAACTACAGGAATTACCCGCACGATAGTAAAAGAAAGTGAGAAAAAAGGACTATCAATTGTACGAAAAGAGAATATATGGTTTTCAGCAAGATGGAAAACAACCTAAAACGCTTGCTACGAATTGGAGATGTCAGTTCTTTAACAGGAAATGGCAAAGGTGATAGCGAAACTTGAAAATGTATTTGAATATCATAAGATGCCTTCGAAAAAGTAAAAAAAATATTAAGAAACAGGAAAATTCATTTAGAGACAAAGAGGGCTTCTCTTCTATATAAGATCAATCCTTTTATATGACAATGAATGCTGCTCAGTGTCCTTACAGATTAAGAGAAGACTTCAGGCAGTAGAGTTGTGGCTCTACAGAAAGATGCTGAGAATACAGCATGTAGGCAATGAGGAAGTCATAAGGAAAATGAAAAAAAACAAACAACCATACGTAAGATCAGAAAGAAACAGTTTAAATATCTGATTCATATAATGAGAAAAGAAGGTTTGGAAAATTTGGAACTCACAGGACATATCGAAGGCAAGAAAAAGAGGAAAGCAGCGAATAACTTGCCTAATGAGTTGATACAGATTAAAGACAGCGAGGGGTAGTAACAAGACTAACATTTCTAAGAACTATAAAGATAAAGAAATTGAGGAGAGCCATGATCGCTTACTTTAAGAAGGAACAAGGTACATGGAAGAAAAAGAATATTGTCAGAATCGCAGAGGAAGATTTCGTTAGCTTCATGGTACCATTTTTGGAACGATGCCATTCAAATGCATGTGGATCATATAAATTACGCTATTTGCATAAAAGGCATCTAGAATATTAGCTAATATAATCGTCGCTTGGACCTCTCAAGCTATGCGAAAACATTCTATACATGATGTTACTTGTACGATAAATGTATATTTAAATATGAAATGTATAATTCCATAAGAGAAATTTCGCTTGAAAACATCAAATTTGACCGTCTGTCACTTCGTGGCCAACATGGTATAGGCGCACTGGACGAAACGGTGACTCTCTCTACCCTGAGCCATGTAGATTTGATTTATATATGTATATTAAACATGTATTGCTAAATATAACAGACAATGAATAGTCTATGATATTTGATCATGAGCCCTTCTAAACTCTTTATATTTGCTTTAATTTCGTGTTTGCTATTCCGCGAAGTGCCATTACCGATTGGGCCACAGAGAAGCGTTCGGTTAAAAACAGTAAAATCAACCTTGCTAACCGAACGCTCCTCTGTGGCCCAATCGATAAAGGCACGTTAAGCTGTATGACGGTTCCGTATAGGATACAGGTTCGATTCCTTTCGGAGGACGCATATTGTCTCTGGAAATTTCTCGGACATTCAGACCGGTAAATGTCGTTAATACTATTTATTATAAACAGAACATTTACTTAAATATTTGTATCTATAAAAAAAACGTATAAACATAAAAAGTATATATATATAGGTGTCCATAAAGTTCGTGTGCATTTGAAAAATTTATAACTTTAAAGTGCACACGTTAAAAATTTGAATTTAAAGTTAAAAGCTATAATTTAATTTTTAACTTAAAAGCTCTACATGTTATATTTATTTTTACTTTTTTCTCACGTGTATTGAGTACTTTTTAATACTACTATTTCCTGGTCTGATTCAACTCTGACAAATAACCGTTATGTATACACACACACGCGCACACACACACACACATATATATATATGTATGTATACATATATATATATATATATATATATATATATATATATATTATTTATTATAATTTTATCATATAGACAAAACCATTTTACTCACTACAAAGATGCAACTTGGTTTCAGTGCATTTCAACTGCACTTCGACGGATGAGAATCGAAAATGGATTAATGCTGTGAACATTGTAATTTATACATTACTTTCGTTCTCATCGTTCTATATATATATATTTTATCTGAAAAGATTCATACAATTATAAAAAAGAGGACTGTACTGTTATCTAATATCAGTGCTTCTATATGTCTGTGAATGCTGGACAATGAAGGCAAAATTCCATGCAACGGAGATATGATTCTACAGAAGGGTGCTGAGAATACCATGGACTGAACATGTGAGCGACAAGGAAGTTTTAAGGATAATGGAAAACAAAATGGCCGCTTATACTTAGAATCAGGAAGAGACGGTTGAAATTTCTCGGAAAAATAATGAGGAAAGAAGGTGTAAAGAATTCGATACTCACAATACAGATTGAAGGCAGGAATGACGGAGGAAAGTATCGAGTAACCTCGGTAAAAAAATTGTGTAAGTGGATGGCAGATGGAGTGGAAATAATAGTAAAGGAAAGGGTAGGAAGTTGTGGAGGGCTATGGTCGCCAACGTACTGAAGGGAAAGAGAGAACCAGCGAGTAACCTTTTTAACAAGCTTGTGTAAATGGATGGCAGATCTTGGACTGGAAGTGAGTGTAACGAAAAGAGGAGGAAATTGTGGAGGATCATGACCGTCACAGCTGTGAAGAAACAGAGGGAAACAGCTAGTAACCTACCTAATGAGCTTGTGTAAATGGATTGGATAGGTATCGATCGGGATGGTTGGTGAGGAGAGAAAAGAGGTCTACAAAGAATAGGAAGTTGTAGAGGGCTATGATCGCCCACGTACTGAATGGACACGGCGCATAAAAGAACATTTTTACGTCATCATACAGAATATTCCTTGCTGCAAGACTGACAATTTCTGCTTGTTCGAGTGTAACTTAAATTTGGATATGAAGCTGAGATAAATTTCAGTCATTGATTTGTTGATCAAAGAAAAATTGCACAGCTGAAAACATGCCCAGAAGGGACGCAAATGGTTATGGCGTGGGGACAATTGATGACAGTCAAATGCGAAGATGGATGACAATATTTAAAGAAGACGAAACAAGTATTGAAGACAAGTCCATTATTGAACCGGAAGAGTAGGTTTTTTTTTTCAAAGTAGATTTGACAAGCGGTTTCAAAGATGGCGCAATTGTGTCACCACAAGTAGACACCATTTTGAATAGTATCGTAAAGACTTACTCTACACATAGATGCAGTCTACGCATATTTCATTAAAAACCAAAGAAGTGTCCGTGTTATATTTTTATTTATTTTTTTAAATATTTCATATACTTATTTTTAATTCCGGTTAGTATTGTAATACAAATTGCATATATGTAATTGTATATATCACATGTTAGTAATAAAGGTGTTATGACTGACTCGATACATATTACTTCCAAAACAATGCTCGATAATGTAGACAAAGAGTTACTGTATTTATCTTATGATGTTTTAATGGAATTATG
>CAHIKZ030004935.1:0-15000 GCA_903632075.3 Acanthosepion pharaonis | reverse complement strand
TAAGTGTCTTTTTGCATCGCTGTTTCCCTATAATGACTGATTTCTCTCCAGCGTTTGTGGATTCGATATCGGTCCTGGGCGTTGGGAGATGGTCCTTTATCACGACGACCGTAGAGCATCATCGCTGGAGACATATATAGGTCTCATACCGCGTTTGCGATGAGTCAGTAGGGACCTAGCTGCCTGGTCATGGCATAGGCGACCGCAACTGTCCGTTAGTATCAACAAGTATCCTTTTAGCCGTTTTAACTGCCAGTTCTGCTCTCCGTTGCTTTGAGGGTAATATGCCGATGATGTTCGTTTTCTTATGCCCCAATTATCTAGGAACCGGTTAAATTCACTGGAGTCAAACGGTGGTCCGCCATCAGTTGAAAAGTCCTCCATACGCCATACGCAGAACCAGTTTCGTAGGGCGTCCATGTGGCCTTGGCATTCCCGGACGACATCAGGAGTGACTTCTGCCCATCCGGTGTCTATCTGCTATACTAGATAGTTCTTCCTCGTAAATCGAAGAAGTCCGTCACAGTCTTCTGAAATGGGAACTCGGGGTTCGAGGGCGGCATCAGGGGGTTCTATGGGTTGTGATGGGCTATTACGTTGCATACTTTTGCACTGGGCCCGGGTTTGGACGAATGCCGGCGTCCAGTCCTGGCCAAACAGCGGCTGTTCAGCGTTTGCCAACATTCCATTGACGCCCTGATGCGCTGAATGGAGCGATTCCAGTACCACCGCACGTAGCTTTCTGGCATGAGGATTTTATTTTCCATTATCGTCACCCTTCAAAGCAATATAACTCCCTCTTTCATATGCCAAAACTGACGAATTGTCTCCGGCAGTTAAATTGCGAGATTCAGGGGAAGCCATTTTGTATGAATTCGGCGAGGAACGGCATTCCTCGTCAGTAGCATGCAGCCACAATCCTGTCCCATGTTATTGTTTTAATTTAGGTCCTGCTCACAGGTGGAGTTAAATGACGCTCTTATGGCGCTATCCATAGTTTGTGCGATGTCCTTTTCGTTTGCTTCCTCCTGGCTTAACGCCACTGGGCATCTCGATGTACAGTCTGGTGCCGCATTGAGTTTGCCAGGGAGATGCTTTATTCGAAATTTGTACATCAAGGACCGTTCTTTGAAGTTAAACAGTCTTGGGTTCTTTATGTCCCCAGAGCTTTGTCGAAGATCTTCACCAGGGGCTTATGGTCCCGCGGTGACTAACAGCTCTGGGCACCCCAAAACGAACATCCGGCATGTTTCCAGTCCGTAGACTAATGCCAATGCTTCTCCTTCCACTGGTGCATATCGGGACTCTGCGTCATTAGTGAATCGGGAGCCGGCCAGGATTAACTCAGTGGTCCTCACCCACACTTCGGTCCAGCCGGTGGCACAGTTGCAGTGCTTTTCTGGAAAAGAAAAATATCCTAAGCCTGTTTTGTTGAAGTCCGTCGACAAACAAGTTGGCCTATTCACTTGAAGGTTCTTACACCGTTCTCGATTTCATCATGATCCTTCTTTTCGACTCTTCGAAGATTCGATCGAGTGTGCTGTCCCAGTAGAACTTCTGATTTTTTTGTCTTTAGCAGCTCCGGAACAGGGCCATTACCTCGGCCTGAGAAAAAGCGTGGGCTACCTGGTTTTACCATTCAAACCAGGATCTTATGTCAGTTATATTTTTTTGGTGTCGGGAAATTCCGTATTAGTTTCAGTCATTTTTCTGGTGGGTTTTATCCCGTCTTCTGTTATCAAGAACCCGGCAAATTCCACCTCTTTTTCCGCGAAGTGAAATTTCTGGGGGTTGAATACGATACCATTTTTGCTGCAGTTATTTATGTACTCTATAGTATGCCAAAATGATGATTCAATAGAGTTGTCCCATAGTATCGTATCGTCAATACATCTTGTTTTCCTGGTCATATCTACAGTAATATTGTCGAACCTGCGTGTATATGCGTCTCTGACGCTTGGAATCCTTGTGGTGCCCGAAGATAACGGTATCTACCCCATTCCGTGATGAAGGTAGTTGCATCTCTTGCCGATGGAGAGAGGTTAGGCTATGATAGCCATTCCATGCATCCAAACGGTTTTTCTAGTTTTTTCGCAGGCACCAGCGATGCCTGATTGAAAGGAGACGGTGTATGATGGGTTTCTCGTAGGGTAGCGGTGTTGAGCTTCTGTAGGTCCACCGTACGCCCGGTGACCCGTCCTTTTCGGTGCAACCACCATTCTGGAGCACCATGTTGTAGGTGTACCCACTGGTACAGGTTCTATGATGCCCAATGCCACGTCTCGGTCGAGAGATCTCCTTGACTCTTTTCTTCCAATGGTGTGGGACCGGGATTGGGGTGTGGACAGCTGAGGGTTTGGCCCCCGATGAACGTGATGTCCATGGGTTTCCTTCCATCGCCTGCAACCGTTGATGTGGGCATACATTGAATACTGGACTCAAAATGCTCCTTCATCCATCGTTCCAATCGGGGTCTGTTTTCTTCCATAGGCGAAAGGATCCTGTCCGGCTTAGGTGGGACATTAGTTCTTTGTGGGCACCCACATGGTGCCCTTTCCGCCGTCGCTAGTTGCCACGTTCTGCTGGGAAGTTGGGTCTGGAAAGTTATCTGGCACCAGACCAAGGTCTTTTAGGGCCGACTCGGACAGGCAGAAATCTGATGTATTTTTTTGATACATATAATCTGACGTGTTTCCCGCGATCCTACTCTGACTTTAGCGAATATCACGCCTTTTATGTTTAGTAGGTTATCCGTGATTCCCCCAATTCGGTGACTAGTCGGTACTAGACATTTGTCTGGACACTTCAGAATTTTTTTGGATTTCTGGTCCGCTAGACATGTCTGTGCCCCAGTGTCTGCGATCGCCTCGATCCGGTGAGTATGGAGCCAGCTTGTCCTATGGATATGTGCCCGAATTCCCATGGGCCTCTGGAATCAGGAGTTATCTCTACCATCAGGGTTGGTGCTGGATCAGGAGTACCTCTTGGAACTTACTTTTTTGTTCCAAATCAGGTGCGGCACGGCCTTTGGTTTTGTCAGGTTGATTTTCCTCTCCTTTTCACTTGTCCATCTTGACGATCATCCGGTTCACGACCCTTCTTGTGTCTTTGGGTGGTGAGAGTTCTGGATTCTGCTCCGACCACACCCTGCTGTAGATTTGTTGCTGGACCCTGCTTCGGTTTCCTGCAAACCCTTTTAATGTCCGGTTAAAAAGCACCAATTGTGACAAGTCATCTTTGCTGCTGGGCAACCCCTTCGTTCATTCGAGCTGTCAGGGTGTGAGAGCTCTTCCACACATTTACAGGGTTCAGTGTCTCTCGGGGTTGATACGGTCTGGTTCTCCGAGGCCGCTGCCTGCGGCCCGATCTCTGTGTGCTCGTTGTAGGGGGTATACATTACTGGAGATGGGGTGTAGACTTGTCCGTGGTCTCTAGGCTGACAAGCCTGTTGAATTTTTTTCTTCCAGTGTCGTAAGTGTCGCAGCCTCAGACAACACCTTGCTTTGATGCTCCAGGTTTGCCAGCCCAGCCACCATTTGTCCTGCTACCATATCGTTGGAGTAGCTGACTTTCCGACCGCATCCTATCCCGTTCGGACAAGTCACTGAAAGTCGCAGAATTTTGCGACTGATCGAAATCGTCTGAAGTCCGTAATCGATTCCCCTCCTTCTGCCTTACGGAGGAATTCTTGCCGGTACACTTCTTTTGTGTAGGCTTCTGACGGCTACGAGCTTTATGTGTCGTAACAGCTCTTCCTCCGTGACGGAGTTTAGTACTTCTGCCCTACCATATCGAACAACAGCCTGTTCACTTCTGGGGCACAGGCCGTTCTCAGCTCGTTTCTTAACGCTGTTGGCTCCGTCAACCCACACATCTCCTTGTATCTATTCCAGGAGTCAATGAATATCGCCCAGTCACCATCACTTGAGTCCGGTTCTATATTAGGTCTGTCGGGTCTCCTTGTCAAGTGACTTTCTCGGCTGTCCTCCGTCTCTTCGGCAGGGCGATGATCTCTTGCTGTAGCTCGATGAGCTGTCGAAGTAATGTCTGCTGTGTTTGTCATCCATATTCCAACGTTGTTTTTTGTAGCAGGTTTCCTATATCGGCGACGCCATGTAAAGGTAGCAGCGAGACGTGTATCTGCCTAGATCCTCGTTGCCGTAAATGTCTTGTTTAAGTAGCCCTCTCTCGCCTCTCATGTAATGGCGGGCGAGTCTACACTTCCTATGGGGGTGTGATGCCGAGACCATTCCGGTCTTGTAATCTTTCGTCTTGGGTTCGATTCCACCTCTACACTGTTGCTAAGTTTAAACCTTTTTACCTATCGAACTTTTTCATGTGCCTGTTGAGCCGGATAATTTTTAGGGTGTTCTAACATAAAAACCTTTTTTTTTTAAACTACAGTTTTATTTTTTCTTCTTCCGTTTTCTATGCTTAGGCATATCTTGCCATTGTATTTTTAGGCTCACCTTATTTCCAGTGAGTTTAAGATTGGACTATATAGGTCCAGTGATTGGAGTTACAATTATTACACCACAAATATCACTAACCAATGAATGAAATTCACTAGGCTATGTTAATAACACTTATTAATAATCTACGAAATTTGGTATATGGTTCTGTTGTTAAAATTAAGACATTATAATTGGAATAAAAAAAACAAAAATAAAAGAAAGAAAATTAATAATATCGGGAAAGAATTAGGGTGAAAATTCCTATGTATAAAAAATTACATACATACATACCTACATACATGCATACATACATACATACGGTGGAGTAGTGTGTATCGGCACGGACTTCCAGTCGAATCCATTGTATACACTTACGTGCTAATAAGGTATGAATCCTATTCTTCTCCCTCCAGCTACGGGTAATTAGCAAGACAAACTAGGTTCTATAGCCTTGGATAGCAACTGTTCTATCAGAAGGACAACTCTGAATTCAAAACCTGTGTGATGTTGTGCACGTCGTGTACCTGGACTCTGTATTCAGCCTTTCAAAAAGCGTTTGGGATTCTACACAAAGCCTTCACCACCTAAAATCAATATGATATGGGCTGGTTTCGATTGATTTATTTAATGACCCTTCATTACGACGAATACGATGGCTACCATTATATATATATATATATATATATATATATATATATATATATATATATATACATATATAGCAATAATATTTTATTTGTTTATTGAATGATGTTTGCTTCCTATGTTTTTGTCGAATATTTATAGATATTAAGAAACACACCCTAAATTTCCCAAGCAAAAATCACAAACGCACACACAGCACAAAAAAAAAAAACAATTTTATGAAATACAAAATTTCTTCTTTGACACAATGATAGGCATACACCGTTTTTGTTGATGTAAATAAATGTTGGGGAAATATTTCTTAAACTCAAAAAAATCACTTTATATTACGCCAAGTTCTCTACAATATATCCACCAAAAACACTGTGAAATGAGCTACATTTGCACCGAGAATATGACACATATGATAAAAAACAAAAGAAAAAAACAGGCAAGCAATCCCCCACCCAAATCAAACCTACGGTGTAACAGTGGAGGAAAGAACGAGTGTCGCTTAAACGGCAATCGCTTTCAAAACAATATAACAAACCATTGTAAAAATCAGCAGTTAAAAAATATACATCTGTTTGACAGAAGTAGCCTGCGAATACGGAAACTACATAACCAAAACACCATTTACAAATAGTAAATACGCGAACAACACAATGCTTTCTAAATATATATGGGAAATTAAAAACATAAAATAAATCACGTTAATAATATCATGGAAAATAAGGAAAACTGCATCAGCCTACAGCAATAAATGTAAAAACACTAGTAAACTCTGTCTGTAGGAGAAAATATATATATAATTATTTCCCAGGCCAAGATATATAAGTAAATAAACGTTGAGATCTCATCTGAAAATGCACAAACGAAAAGAAATTTGTACTACGTTAATAATTGAAATCTAAAAACGACTACGATTAAAATAAGTAAAATAAAATAAACAAAAACTTTTAAATAATAACAAGTAAAGAAATTACGTGCATAAGAAATTAACAAACGACGAATGTATGCATAAAGACATATAATAATAACAAACAACATGTAATAATGGAGTCAGTATTAAATAATGAGTAAAAAAACAACATTATAAAATAGCTACAGATAACTGTATTCGATTCCACAATTATTTCTACTCAATATCGTCTAGAATAATTTGAAATATAACTATTATCACCGACCCTATAACAGTTAGGATAATACAATAGATCTTGCAAACTCCAATAGACCACTGGCCAACATTCATAAATAGACACGCCTAAACACAACGCACAGCCTGAATATTTTATAAGTGGATATTGAAGTCAACACCCATCGGCGACAGTCTGTTTCATATTTAAAAGCAATTATTGGGTCATGTGTTTGGCGATAGCATTCAAGTATGAAACAGACTGTCACCGTTGGGTGTTGACTTCTATATATAAAATTTTAATATTGACATATGATATTAAGTACTTTAATCCATAAATATATCATAAATTAAAGATATATATATATATATATATATATATATATATATATATATATATATATATGTTATGTTCAATGCGTAATTCACGCTTAAGCGATCATGTATCGAAAGATACATAACTGAACAGGTAGGTTTTTTCCCGCAGTACGTTGCCATTTCTTTACGGCAGACGAGTTGCCATCCAAGTCTATAGAACTCGTTCTGTTCTGCTATTTCACCCACAACTGGTAGCAGAATAAGAGGATTCATACCTTTTCCCTAAAGGTTATTAGCATGTACGTGAATGTAATGGATTTGACTATAATTATATCTCGGCTATCCGATTCCTCAATAATTGAGCAGCTATCCATTAATCCACAGAACCAACCATTATATATATATATATATATATATATATATATATATATATATTATTTTATAAAAAATTTATAACATAAGTATGTTATAAAATCACTACAAAAATAGCCATTTTGTTTCAACACACTCTGTGTCTTATCAAGTGATGATGTTGAAAAGAAAATAAATGGTTTTAAAAGTTTCAGATTAATTAACGATCCTACACTAGGGGGGAAACATTGTTACAAAAGCTAGAATAACCAATCAAAAACGAAGTATAGAAAGATTCAAAAAGCTTGACAACGAAATCCTGCTCTAATAGCTATTCAGATCTTTAAATACGTGTAATATTAAAAATAATTTATACTAACTAATAATTATAAATTTATATGATAAAATTTAATATTAAAATTAAAAACTGGCAATTTTAAAATCCAAATTTAATCACTATTAATTTTAAAAACTACAAAATTATTGAGAAAAGAAAAAATATATATGTTTATTCAATTCATTTCTTCATTGAAATTACGTTCGACAAGACAAGACGCTATAATACATCCGGTCATTTGATAATACATGTATATATATTTTTTTTTTTCCCTTTTTTTCCGTTTTTATTTTAAAGTTTGTGAATATGGTCTTAAACTTACGCGTGACACAACAAAAACACAATCAGATTATAATACATAAGCATCCAGACATAATTAGATACACACACACACACACACACACACACACACACACACAAACATACACACACACACAAAAAAAAAGGAGAGGTGGGGGGAATAAATGAACATCTCTACAGCCCTTTATGAAAAAAAAGGAGACGTGGAAACTAACACTTATACACACACACATTAAATGTGAATACACTCTACATACACATAGACACCGATATATACACATACATACATCCACAGACAATGGCATAGACATTGAGAAATCACAACCAGTAAATATTTCAGACTTAAATAAATGCTAACCACTTATTGAATTATAACTTAAGGGAGCAAATATACAAAGATAAAAATGTTTAAAATAATATTATTTAATATATTAAAACGAAAATTCTAAAACCATAAATATCAATAAAAATATATATATTATTAATCATATAAGTTGATAATAGTTTCATTATATATTTGGCAAAGAAAAACAGGATAAAGAAATCCACAAATATATACATATATATATATATATATATACACGGCAGCAAAAACAAATTAACACACATAAATATATAGTCATACATACATATACATACAGAAATACATACAAATAAATATATAAACATAAACATATACGTACATATACATATCTATCATAACAAGTACACATGTACGCACATATACATATAAACCTAAATACGCATACATATACACATAGACATTTATGCACACATACTTAGATATATAAAAAAAAAAAAAATGATATACCAAAGTTTCCATACCCACACACACACATAAAAAAACTCATACATATATGGTTTCAATACACACACATATATATATATATATACAAACATACATAAATATATATACACACATACATACATATCTACAAATAAAATATATATATATAAAAATAAATATATCTATCTACAATAACAACTACCCATATATACATGCATACATAAAAAATACAACAACATTCAACCAAATACATATATAAACGAACTAACATATAGATACATAAATATACCTTCAAACACCAACACACAGCAATATACATATAGTCTAACATACAAATATATAAACACATTCATACAAACAGAAATATACTTAAATATAAATACACATACACAATAAAATAGGACATATACATATATATATATATATGCATACATATATATATATATATATATATATATATACACATACATACACACACATACACATTACATATATATATATACAAATATATCGTGGCACAAAGCCGAAATTAGGGGGCACCTAGTGAGGAACGAACTCATTCCTCAGTCGCACCTAATCTAGCGAACCATGCTGGCCAACCATTATACTGCTGTGATTTTATCATACATATACATGTACATACTCATACATATACACACACACACACATATATATACAATATATATATATATATATATATATATATATATATATATATATATATACAAACCATATATACACACACATACATATATATATATATACATATATATATACAAACACATATATATATTTACATACATACATACATACATATACACACATACACACACAAATACATACATATACACACACACCCATACACACATATATATAGGCACACACATACACATATACAGCAACAATTATTAACCTTTTCTCTTATAATCTACTTTTTTATTCCCACATAATATATATATATATACACACACACACACATATTTATACATACATACACACCCACACATACACCATATATAAAAAAAAAAAAAAACAAAAAATAAATTTTTATACACCAACCTACACATTCCTCAGTGCAAATACCCTAAACCAACACAAAAATAAATATATACACATTTACACCAACACTAATAACACTATCCAGGTAAACAATACACACTTATATCGTAAGTATGACCATCATGCAATAAAAATACTAATCTATTAAAAATACAGCGACATATCATTATCATTTAAAGTATACGACCCCTACACTAAGTTAAATTTATAACGGTGTTTACAATTTACTGTAAGTTCATATCTTTGATTTAAGAGATCAGCCTTGTTTTTTAAATCTAATAATTTCAAATTTTCATTAAGGCATAGGTAACATGGGGTATATAGGAGTTACATGTACGAGCTTTCTTAACCAAACTCCATTTAATCGTAGGTGTTTTGTTCTTATCTTTTAGATTCCAAAATACTTGGATAATGAAGTCATGTACCTATATTCACTGTGATTAAATGATTGCATATGCCCCCACAAACAGCGTTCCTTGAATGTTTTCATAGTAGAACCAATGTAAAACTTTTCTTTATATTTGGATTTTCAATTGTTGAAATAGTACCAAGATAGACTACAGAAGTAATCCCACAGTTATTTTGTAGTGGACAATTATTTGGATTCCTACAATTACATAAGTTGTTATTTGTATTCTTATAATTAGTATTACAGTTAGTAACCTGTTGATTAGTCAAACCTTTTGAACTCCTATACTATGTTAAAGACTATGTTTTGTTTTTTAATTATCTGTTCCTAGGTTATCAGCACAACTATAGCTTAATTTAAGGGTATTAGGATTAAATATTTTACTAAGGGGTTAGTTTTCAGGGTTGGGGAAATGTTTTTTGATTAGGTTTATAAATATACGCCCTTACTTAGTTTTGACCATAACATTGAAAGGGGAGGAACCAAATAATCTTTAGATCTTCTTTTCCTATTATGGTTGCAATTAACAGGGTTTTTTTATATTGAATAGTGGTATTTTTGTATCCACTATTTTTTTTTTTGCAGAATTATAAAAAATCACTATGTTTATTGAAAACCTCCTTATTATAAGAGTTAGCGCTAATTCTAAATTCAATGGAAGAGGGTATATGTTTGATAACCGAAGGGGGGATGGTTGGAATTAGGATGCACGTATAATGGAATGAATTAACCTTCACATATGGTTGGAAAATATTGTTAGCAAGATCTAGGGTGACATCTAGAAAATCTACTTGTCTAACATTAGTAGTAACTATTGTCCTAAGACCTAAATCCTTAAATACCCTATAGATCATTTTCCTAATACGGTCTACCTTAATTTTAGTTGAGTTTTTAACAACTAATAATCCATCATCTCTATATAATCCTACACTATCTGAATCCAGACAATCGAAGGCACTTAAATTATATAAAAGAAATAATCCAACCAGGTCCGAAGCTTCAGCAGATTCCAAAGAACCCATGGAAATGTCAAAATTGTTGTTGGAAGACTTTTTGGTCCACTGTTCATCCTTGTAAATCAGAACAGAATTTCGACACTTCATGATGATGTCAATTTCACTATCAGAAATAGTAGAATATTCCCGGGCGAAGTCCAATGCCAAGGTGAAAAGATCCTACGATATAGATGGATAATTGTCGATAATATCGAACTGTATGAATGAACATTTTCCCTTATATCGTATGTTGTTAAACCAGTTGATGACCTCATTTGTGTTAATCCACTGTAGCAGTCCAAGGGTGTTTTTTATGGAGTGGTTGATTCTTTCTAAGATGGTCTTACTAATCCTACCGATTTCTGGTCTTGTTGGATTTATAAGTCTAGTGGATGGCTTAGTTTTGAATTCGGGTTTATGGTCCTTTAACAAGACATATGCTTCCTTAGTTTGTAGTTTGCCTACCCGATCACTAATTCGTAACTTATCAGTAATTGATTTACTGATACTGTTGATATTATTTACTTGGTTGAAATTACTAGTATCAATTTTTGGTAGCTTCTGGTTAGACTATCCTTAACTAAAGTATCATAATCCTTAGGCGAAAACTTGTAAAAAAGTTAGCCGTTTTGTCGGATTTAACGTACATATCACTAGATTTATTAATATCACTGACAATACTTTCGAGATGTTTTTGAAAAAGCATTTTTATATTTATAGAAGGTTAATCCCTTGACGGTATCCATTAGTTCATTTTCAAAAGCAGATATTTCCTTAATAATAGGTGCAGTTTTAGGCTTTTAAAACCATAATTTTCGCGTTCACACACTGGTTCCTTGTCTTGAAGAAAGAAGTAAGCTTTCCATCTCATTCTTCTGATATATATATATATATATATATATATATATATATATATATATATATATATATATATATATTTTTGTGTGTGGAAAGAATGAATCTAGACTGCAGAAAGATGTCCAGTATGTTCCTCTCTGTGTAGCGGAAATTTCTGGTGATACACTGTAAATTGCGGCGTAGAAGTCCTCCTGGCGAACGACCACATGATTTTTAACTTAAAATTCTAAGGTATTGATTCAAAAATGTTTGTAAAGTCGACTCAGAACGATTTTTAGTACTGAAAACTCGATTTGAACGCCGCTACTTACGGAAATAGGTATATACATAGACATATTTGTTATACAATATTTGTAGTAGTGAAACTATTACATTTCGATTAGCTTTCTCGATAAATAATCTTATCAGAAATGGTTCAATATACGTATATATTCAAATTTACTTATGATGTATTTATGTGTAAAGAAATTTTCGAAGGTAGAATATTCAATGTTATCTTTCATTATTTCACCACTTTGTTTCGTTTAAATTTTTGGAAGCATTGAATAAAATGAAAGAATTTCCTAACCACAAAAATATTCTGATTCATTTCCATGCAATTTGAAGACATTCTGCCCTGTTCTGAAAAGACGACTAAAATGGTGTTAATAATACTTGTATAAATAAGCTATCAGTTTGTTTGTTTAAGAATCAGAGAAAAAAAAATATTGCTATATGCTTCATGACACTAGCGTCAATGGTGGAACCTTTCGTAGCTAAATCAATAACCTTGTTTAACAGCAAGAGGAATGAGAATAAATATTGTGATCTCGCTGGTTACTTTCATTTCCGAAAGATGCTATTTGAATTGCGATCAAAGAAAGAAAAGAGTACTGAATTGTTAGGTGATATCTGTCCTATATGGCAGTGAATTCTGGACAATCTGATCAAAGATTAAAAAAATTTAAAGCAACAGAAATGTGGTTCTACAGAAATATGCTGAGGATACCATAGGCCGATTATGTGAGCAAAACCCGAATTTTCAGAGAAAATGGAAACAAAAAGAAAACTTAACATCAAGAAGAGGCAGCTGAAATTTCTGGTGCAAGTAATGAGGAAGAAGGGCTTTGAAAATCTGATACTCACAGGACAGATTGAATGAAAGGGACATTAAAAACGTGGTAATATTTGATGGGCTTGAGTAAACAAATGATAGAACAGAGTTTGGGAAAAAATAACACAAAGCCAAAACTTATTAAGAGGTACATTGGACAGGAAGATATAGAGAGCCAAGGTTGCCTATGTCCTGACGGGACTCGGCATAAAAAAAGACATTTAAAATATAAATGAAATTTTTAAAATACGAGAAAAATAATTTATTTGAATTTTTGTAATGATTTCCACCTGTGTAAGGCTCAAGAGCCACTCATGGTAAGGAATTTACAGCGTGAGATTAAACATTTACGAGAATATGACTGGGAGATAACGGTTAACCTGAACTAAAACAGGCTAAGATTTTAGTGATCAATGAAGCATCCTCTTGAAAATCGATTTCAAAAAGAAGCGCTTAGTGAGAAAAAAGCTGCTCGAGAGGATCTTTTATCTCACCAATGAAATACAAAGTTGTTTCGCTACAATGTGCGTGGCATGGCGGTTCTTAGCCGTGAAGCTTAAGATCCGGTAGGACTTCATTTGAACGCTTTCCATTATTTTAATATTCCCTTGTAGGATATTTTCCAAGATTAGATTAGTCGGTTACAGAACTATGAAATAAATTATGATTTGTTTAATTAAAAAATTCTATTGAAAAACTTTCTGCTTGGTATATCAGCATTTGTAATAATATTTGTCTTGGACTTGAAAAAATAAAGGCTATTAAAAATGAAATGTCTACTTATTAGCAATTTACCTACAAAGCTGAACACACTATTCAATGTTTGTCATAAAATTTGTAATGATATCTATGATATGTGATTAATTTTAATTATAACCTGATGAGTGTAATTAATAGCGTGAATATCAATGACGATATGTAACTTGGAATTTTACCGAACTTGTAAAATTTCTTAAACCGTGTCACTGACAAGACATTGAAAATTGATTTATGAAGATTTTTGTAGGATCTAGGATAGATAGATAGATAGATAGATAGATAGATAGATAGATAGATAGATAATAATGTATTATTGATTTTGGTCTATAAACGTATATGTGCTCTTCACGTGAAAGTGCTTAAACCCGAACAATTTCTTTCTTTGATGTATTTTCTCTCGAAAACGTAGAATTACTATACTCGTAAGATTCTGTGATCTCTCTGGAAGAATTGTTGTAACAAATCGGTACAATCATTTATATTCGATCGTTAAGTTTTACTACCTGTTTGGATATAGATCATTGTGCGTTTAGGTCCAATGTACCAATGTTAGTGCATGTGTGTTTTTGTGTGCGTCCATGCGTTCGCATGCGTGTATGTGTACTATCATATTTGAAAAGGAACTCGTAGTCATATAAGTGTACCTTTCTCCGAACCTTGTGGAATGGCGCTACAGAATCACAAATAAAGAATTATACTAAATAACAGAAACCACATCACTTGAAGAAACTGAAGAAATGCAACAACGAAAATGGAGACCAAATATAAATCGAAGAGAATAATCATATAAGATATTGATGTTCCACACTATTTAAAATAAAATGTTAGGAAGGAGACCGCCATCAGTACTGGAAAGAGCGATAACATCTACTGGACTTGAAAGGAGAAAATAGTTACATAATCAAGAAGATGGCATTCCACACTACTTCATATAAAAGGTTAGTAAGGAAACCGCCATCGATGCTGAAAAGAACGATAACAGCTACTGATTGAGAAGAGATGATACTGACATAATTAAGATGTCGACATTCAATACTACTTCATATATAAGGTTAAAAAGGAAACTGCCATCAATATAGGAAAGAGAGATAAGATCTCCTGGGCTTGAGAAGTGAAAATAATGGCATAATCAAGATGTTGACATTCCACATAAACTTCATATGAAAGGTTAGGAAGGAAACCGCAATCAATACTAGGAATAGTGATGAGACTTTTTTAAGAGTTTTTTTTTTTTATAAATTCCAAAAGACAGCAGCAAAAAATGCCAAAGGTGTCCTTCTAACGAAACGGCTCAGATTGGCATTACCATTACTATAATAATCAATATGATTTCTTTTTTCGAAGGCGAAAACCTTTGTTAAAATAATGGAGAGCGTCGGAGAATGAGTTTCGTAAACTTTAAATCTTTGCAAGGGTAATTATGGGTGCCACACACACACACACACACACATATATATATATATAGATAGATAGATACATCCAAATGTAAAAGAACGACAAGAATATAAATTCAGACGTTCA
>CAHIKZ030004934.1:0-16476 GCA_903632075.3 Acanthosepion pharaonis | reverse complement strand
ATGGAATTAAATCCAGACATAAAACCGGAATGGAGCCCTGAACGCAGTTGGCTGTCAACACTGACAAATTTCTGGCAACTCCTTCAGCCAAAACATCGCCAGTACACGGAAAAGACAATGGAATTAAATCCAGGCATAAAACACGGAATGGAACCCTAAACGCGCTTGGCTGTCAACACTGACAAATTTCTGGCAATTCCTTCAGCCAAAACATCGCCAGTACACAGAAAAGGCAATGGAATTAAATCCAGACATAAAACCCGGAATGGAACCCTGGACGCAGTTGGCTGTCAACACTGACAAATTTCTGGCAACCCCTTCAGCCAAAACATCGCCAGTACACAGAAAAATGGCAATGGAATTAAATCCAGGCATAAAACCCGAATGGAACCCTGGACGCAGTTGGCTGTCAACACTGACAAATTTCTGGCAACTTCTTCAGCCAAAACATCGCCAGTACACAGAAAAGGCAATGGAATTAAATCCAGGCATAAAACCGGAATGGAACCCTGGACGCAGTTGGCTGTCAACACTGACAAATTTCTGGCAACTCCTTCAGCCAAAACATCGCCAGTACACGGAAAAAGCAATGGAATTAAATCCAGACATAAAACCCGGAATGGAGCCCTGAACGCAGTTGGCTGTCAACACTGACAAATTTCTGGCAACTCCTTCAGCCAAAACATCGCCAGTACACGGAAAAGGCAATGGAATTAAATCCAGGCATAAAACCCGGAGTGGAACCCTGGACGCAGTTGGCTGTCAACACTGACAAATTTCTGGCAACTCCTTCAGCCAAAACATCGCCAGTACACAGAAAAGGCAATGGAATTAAATCCAGGCATAAAACACGGAATGGAACCCTAAACGCGCTTGGCTGTCAACACTGACAAATTTCTGGCAACTCCTTCAGCCAAAACATCAACCAAGGCTATTGAACCCAGTCCTACTATTTACCACCATAACTGGGGGGAGAAGAGATGGATTCATACCTTTCCCAAGAGTATTTGCATGTAAGTGAATGTAATAAACTGTAGGAATTCTTGTAGTTTCTCTTCTTGTGTCTGCTATCAACATTGTGTCATCACAATATCTTATGTTGTTAAAAATGTGGCCATAAATAATGAATCCTGATAGGACTTCTAATACACTCAGAATCACCTACACTGTATAGGTTGAATAAGTCTGGTGAGAAGATGCATCCTTGTCTTACACACTTTTCTATTTTTGTATATTCACTGAATTTATTTTCTATTTGTAGGAAGTGTGTTTGCTATCAGTCTAGGTTCTGAATTATTCTAATATCCTTTGCAAATATGTCAAGGTTAACGAGCAGTTCCAACAGTTCTTTGTGACCTACTTTATTAAAAGCCTTTACGTTATCTATAAAATACAGGTACACGTCTTTCTGATATTATTCTGAGCATAAATATCGCATTCCCTGTACCAGTGTCTTTGACGAACCCGCGCAGTTCTTGTCCTATTTTCTGTTTGTTTCTGTTGCGCTCTCTATTCATCAGAATTCGAATGATAAGTTTTTTGTTATATGGCTCATTAGGCTGATCGTCCGATGGCCTTCACATTCGTTTACCTTGCTTCTTAGGCAGTGCTATGAAAATAGATCTACTTAGGTCTTCCGGTATATCACCACTGTCGTATATTATATTTATTATGTCTGTAATCTTGTCTATGCCGAGATCATTTAAAGTTTCCAGCATCTCTATTAGAATTCCGTCTGGCCCTGCCGTTTTGTTTCTGCTCAATTTGGCCAATGCTGATTATACTTTAGATTTTAATATTGTCGGTCTGTTGGTATATTTATAGCCAGTTGCTCTCATTCGACGTGAAAGAATTCTCTGATACATTCATTCCATTTCTGAAGTATTTTTCTTTCTCATCAATCCGTCCTTGGATTTTATACATCATCTTTTGTCCTCTTCATGAACATCTGTGATATTCATTCTATTTCTATATTTATGTAGGACAATATGTAATATAGAAACTATGTCACGTTGCGTATTATGGCATGTGGGGGCTTCCTTACTTTGCTCGATTCGGCAGCAGCAGCCACGGAAATAATCAACAGAGTACAAACGGAAGTCCCAGAGGTCACAAAAAAGCCTGACCAAATCCTATTCGGTCTCTTTCCCATTTCACGGTCAGCTCTTTTTCCACTTTTTTTTTCAGCGTCCTGACGCAACGTTCAAGGCTTAACTCGATGCTTTATTCAGCCCTTGCCGCAGAAGACATATGGCCCTGCCCTGGCAGCTTGACTTCGATTTCTCGTTCCTCCCGAAGGAACAGCCGGAGAAATCTCCTTCAGGAGACACCTACCTACCTACCCAAAGGAAAAAACAACCCTTAATTCAGAAGACATGTGCCCGTCCTAGCAGATTCACACTCAGATTTCTCGTTCCTCCGTGGTAACAAGCGGAGAAATCTCTCTCTACAAATACAACTACTCAAGAACTTTTTCCCTCGCAAAAATATCACTATTTTGCACTCTCATTCAACCAAAAATAAAAGCTGTTGAACAGTTATTTTGAGCCTTGCAAGGTTCATTCCATTCTCGTTGCCAGTACACACACGGGAAAATTCTTACAGTAAAGATATTACACAGAAAAAGCAGAATTCACTTGAGGATTTTATTTATTAAAAATATAAATACATTTCATCGTCAAAAAAAGTAAGTGTGAAAAGAAAAGGGTGAAACATATCGATTGATATCATTTCTAAAGAACCTTGGAATGTTTGGGGTGGGGCAGAAAAACAATTCGACGCGAAAATGTTTTTTAACATTTGGAAGAAGAAAAAATTTATTTTGGTTCCAGACAATTTGTTGGAATTTTTTTTTGCACAAAAAAACATATTTCAAAAGATTTCAATAAAATGTTTCAATTTTGAAATAACCTATACTACTTCGCATATATGCATACACGGATGGGACACTTAGATGTGGTGTAATGGTTAACAAGCTTATCTCGCTTACATCAAATACGATTGAGTAGCAAGTTCGATCCTCACTGGGTGATCCATACTTTTTCTTGTTTAGAATCCCCTCCCCATGCATACACGGGTGTACACTTAGTGCAGTGTTTCTCAACCTTTTTAAGTAACGGCACACCTAGTTGCAAATGAAAATATCGCAGCACACTTAGCAACATTTTTTTAAATGTTATGAAATAAAACAATAGTCATACAGGTGTCACATGTGAAGATCAAAATGTAAAGCGTTTGATAATTTAAAAATATTTAAACAATAAACACACAAATATGAACTTACTTTATTTCAATGTTTCTATTCAACTTTTTTTTTTTTTTACAGTTTATTTACTTTGAAATCTGTGCCTGGTGTTGTTTTTTTTCTCTCGATTTCTTCAATGTTTAGTCGAATGTGAGATACGCAGACCTCCATTTTTTCTTTAGTTGAACGTAGTCTTTCTCGCTTCTTATTTTTGGTGTTATTTAGCGGCACACTTAAGAGGATGGCGCGGCACACTAGTATGCCGCGGCACAGCGTTTGAGAATCATTGGCTTTGTGTAACGGGTTATTAGCGCTGAAAATGAAATAATCGAGCTGAGTTCAAATACTGCCCTAGTCAGTTGCGTTCACTGTCGCACTAATGCCCTTGGGAAAATATTTTCAATACATCTATTCTTCCTCTGGCTATGGGTTAAATAGCAGGATAGACTAGATTCTCTAGATTATAACGAGGTGTCATCGAAGAAAACTCTAAATTTCGTGCGGTGGTAATAGGAAACCCCTCCATTGTGTTTTTAATACTTAATTTCATCCAATACTGTAGAATAACAATAATAAAAAGCACTTACCGGCGTAAGAGTTCCAACTAGCGTCCAGCTGGCAGACAAAAATAAAGCAGGTTGTAACTTAATACATATCCTGCAAACTGAGAAATCATGCTAGTATTTATATAGTAATACTTCCACTCAGGTACCAGCAGCCAATCACAGCCCAAGCAATGGACTATCCCACTTTAGCATAATGAGATGCTCCATTGCACCATAAATAGCTCTGTCTCTATGTTGAATTAGTTCTTCACTCAGCTTGCTCCCACAACTGAGTGGTTATCTTGACCACGTGATTGTTCGACATGGCGCTGCGAACAGGATTTATGACACCTGAAAATTGGGAACTCTTCTTCATTGAAGCAGGCATATCCACCGACTCGCCAAAACTCATGCAACAAGGTTTGCGGACGAGAAGCTGACAATCGAGAGCCTTCAAATGCTGGATCGATCTATGCTTAAGGAGCTGGGAGTCACATTAATGGGAGAAGCCCTGTGTATCATTAAGCAGGCTAAGGAATCCACCACCCAGACAACCCGCATTCAGGCACTAGCAGCCAAGCCTCCTCATCTCAATCTCGAGATGACACCACAGCAATTCAGGAAGTTCCGAATTGACTGGGATGTCTTTACCAAGATGACAAATATGCCAAACTCCCAAGCTAATATTCACCTATACAATTGTGCTGATGAGGCTGTGCAAAATGCCATAATCAACACACACCTGACTTCTTTACCACTGATCCAGATAATCTACTTGACATGGTAGAAGTGTTGGTCACCCAGAGGTCAAGTCCTATTGTCCATCGCCTTGCTTTTGCCTCCATGTCTCAGGATGCTGATGAGCCAATACAAAGTTACCTTGTCCGCCTCAGAGCCGTAGCCGTTGATTGTAACTTTACCTGCCCCTCGTGTGAACATGACCTGTCTGATATATACATCAAGGACCAGATCATCCGTGGAATAGCAAATGACACACTCCAGGCTGACCTACTGGCCAAAGCTAGGGCACTTAAATCCCTTGAACAAAATATCCGTCATGCTGAGGCATTTGAATCAGCATTGCGGGACCAAACCTCAATGGCCAGTGCTTCAAATACAGCTGCTGCTCGGCTATCAACATACCGCAGACAGAAGGGTACACCACAAGCCAACGGGCGATCCGTACCAGCACCTATTGCAACTGCAATGTTAAACCAAACCACCAGGCTTGCTTAGGTTGTGGCAGCCACCAGCATGGCACCTCAGGAACTGAATCACGCCGGCTAAAATGCCCAGCATGGGGACAAACATGTAGTAATTGTGGGAAGCCCAATCACCTATCGAGGGTATGCCGGGCTAAGAAACCAGCTCAAGCGGTCAGGAAAAGCCTAGAGGCTAATGAAGCCGCCATGGACACACTTATCGCCCACATCACATTCAATCAAACGACAGGCACGTATACGTCTAAAGACACAGGCCAGATAAGGGAAATTGATGCATATGTTGTTCCATTTTCGCCAAAACCGGATCCCAGACAAATTAAGAATATCCCCAGAAATCACAGCACTAGGATGACAATCTTTCCTGACAGTGGGGCCACCATATGTCTCAGGGGACTTAAGCACCTTCTGAATATGGGGCTCACTATCGACAACCTCATTCCATCAAGAAAAAGTCGTCCGAGCTGTGGGAGGCTTTACGCTCGTATGTCAGGGTTGGCTCCCCGTGGAATTCATCGTCAAGGAAGAACAACTAAACAAGCCCTATACATATGCAAAAAGATTCAGCGGCTATACTTCAGCAAAGCAGCCTGCATTGATGTGGGGATACTGTCCAAAAGACTTCCCGAAGCCAACAACTACAATATTACCCCAAACAACAATGCAACACATGCCCTCGACAAGCACACAAAAAAATCGGACGTGAGCCCTAAACAATGCAAAGTCGAGGACAACTTCCAACACGCCCCAAAAAACTCCCTTTTCTTCCAACAGAACAAAACATTGATAAGCTCAAGAATTGGCTATTAAATCAATTTGCCGAAACGGCGTTCAAGAACAATGGTGAATTCCACCGATGTCTGGCCCCACTGCACATATACACCTCAAAGAAGGAGCAGTCCCCAAAGCAAGACATAACCCAATTCCTGTGCCTTTTCACTTCAAAAGAGCCCGTAAGACAGGCCCTTTGGGAAGATGTGAAAAGGGGTATCATAACCCCAGTACCCGTTGGCATGCCCGCTGATTGGTGTAGCACTATGGTAATTACCGCAAAAAAAATGGCAAACCACGAAGAACCATAGACTACCAACACCTGAATTCACAGTGCAAACGGGAAACACACCATACAGGGTCACCATTCCAGCTAGCACTACAAGTGCCACCTAAACAAAAAAGAAAACGGTGTTGGATGCTGTTGATGGATATCATTCCATCCCCTTAGATAAAGAGTCCCAGCCACTCACCACCTTCATCACAGAATGGGGAAGGTTCATGTACCTGAGAATGCCACAAGGTTACCTAGCATCTGGCGATGCCTACACCCGAAGATATGATGAAGTAATAAAGACATCCCCCGCAAAGTAAAAATCGTGGATGACACCCTACTCTATGACTCTGACATCGAAGGAGCCTTTTTTTCACACCTTCGATTTTCTCCTCCATTGTGCAAAAAACGGCATCGTAATAAATAGAGAAAAATTCCAATTTTGCCAAGACACGGTGCAGTTTGGGGGCCTCAAATAACATCTTCTGGTGTAACCCCTTCTAAATCCATGCTGGAGGCAATATTGAGCTTCCCAATACCAAAAACACTCACCGATGCCAGATCATGGTTTGGGCTGGTCAACCAAGTCGCTTGGGCATATTCACTAAGCCCAGTCATGCTTCCATTTCGTGATCTCGTAAAACGAGACTCACACTTTACATGGAATAAAAGCCTGGAAGATGCATTCCAGCAGTCAAAGAAGGTCATAGTTGACTTAGTCCGAAAAGGCATCGCAACATTTCAAAAAGAAAGAACCTGCCTTGCCCCAGATTGGAGCAAAGACGGAATGGGCTTCCTACTTCTGCAGAAGTATTGCTCATGCACCACTGACAAAGCCCCAGTTTGCTGCCCTGAAGGTTGGCGCCTGATATTTGCTGGTAGCAGATTCTGCATTGATGCTGAACGCAGATATGCACCTATTGAAGGCGAAGCAGCAGCAATTGCATGGGCATTGGAAAAATGTCGGATTTTTGTAATGGGTTGCCCGAATCTCATAGTGGTTACAGATCATGAACCACTAAAAGGATTATTCGGAGATAGAGACCTTAGTAAAATCCAAAACCCCCGATTATTCAGGTTAAAGGAGAAAACCCTCAGGTACAGATTCACCATTCAGCACTGCCCTGGGAAATGGCACAGAGCCTCCGATGCTGTCTCTCGTAACCCAGCAGACATCTCACAGGCACTCCTAAATGTATTCACTGCTGAACCCTCTCAATCAGACATCATAGAGTCTGACAACATGGATGACTGGGTCAAATCAAAAACTTTATTAGCAACATTCGGTGCAAATGACAACCTGGAGCTCATCTCAGCAGACGTTATCCGTACGGCGGGACGCAGCGACCCGCAATACAAAAAAATTAATAGAAGTAATACAAAACGGATTCCAAAGAACGCGCATCCTCCTGCACCTGAAATCCGCGAATATTGGGAAGTGAGGCACCGCCTAAGTGTTGACGACGGGTTAGTGCTCTTAGATCAAAGAATTGTTATCCCCACCTCACAACGCGCAAAAAATATTACATAGCCTACATTCTGCACATCAAGGCGAAGTTGGCATGAAGGCACGTGCCAATGAATCTGTTTATTGGCCCGGGATGAATGCTTCAATTCGTAATATTAGAGCAGGTTGTACGTTCTGCTCAAAAATTGCCCCGAGTCAACCAAAAGAGCCAATCAATTTGACACCATCTCCTGATTGGCCATTTCAGCAAATCGTCATGGACATCTTCCATGTTGGAAACCATGGTTACTTAGCATGCGCTGACAGGTTAACGGGCTGGCTGAATCTATACCACTTGAGCCACGGAGAAGCTAATGCCTCAAGGATTATTTCGATTTGCCGAGACATATTTCAAACCTACGGCGCTCCTGAGGAACTCAGCAGTGATGGTGGGCCACCCTTCACATCTCTTCCATTCAAGCAATTTTTTGCAAGACTGGGCTGTTAAACAAAGGTTATCATCTGCTGGTTACCCACAATCCAATGGTCGAGCAGAGCTCGCTGTCAAAACAGCCAAGAGAATCGTAAATGGCAACACAGGAGCCCAAGGATCATTGGATAATAACCGTGCAGCAAGAGCCATCCTCAATACAGGAATACGCCCATTCAAAACATTGGGCTATCCCTGCTCAACTACTACTCCACCGCCGACTACGTGACTACATACCATCCCACCCAACACTCTATAAGCCACACGCGAATTGGATAACCGCAGCACAAAATCGTGAGATAAGTTTGTCCCGGCGGAACGCTCGTCTCATAGAGCGATACAACAGAACAGCACACACTTTAAACCCCCCTTCAAAAAGGACAAATAGTAGCACTACAAAGACCAACAACCCGTCGATGGGACACAACAGGTCAGGTCATTGAAACCCTCCCCAACCACCAATACCGTATCAGAGTTGACGGATCAGGTAGAATTACCTTACGAAATCGCCGATTTCTCAGGAAACTGGATACACCAACAATTCCAGTTCCAAGACCTAGTGCAATACCTGAGACCCCTACACCAGTGCAACAAACAGTCGACGCTGGAATAACATCAAACACTGCTCAGCCGTCTACAATAACACGGACAAAAACCCCTCGGGCATTGTCCAGACTACTTCCGCACAACCAGCCAGGTTTAAAGAACTCATCCCTCCCCAAAGGCCACTACCCACACGCGATGGGGGGAAGGAGATGTAGAATAACAATAATAAAAAGCACTTACCGGCGTAAGAGTTCCAACTAGCGTCCAGCTGGCAGACAAAAATAAAGCAGGTTGTAACTTAATACATATCCTGCAAACTGAGAAATCATGCTAGTATTTATATAGTAATACTTCCACTCAGGTACCAGCAGCCAATCACAGCCCAAGCAATGGACTATCCCACTTTAGCATAATGAGATGCTCCATTGCACCATAAATAACTCTGTCTCTATGTTGAATTAGTTCTTCACTCAGCTTGCTCCACAACTGAGTGGTTATCTTGACCACGTGATTGTTCGACAAATATTAATTTTAAATTATCCAGCACCCACTGTATTTCGCTGACTTGACTTCCTTTTGCATTTTCATTTGTTCTGGTCTCTACAGAACAATTTAAATAACAACAAATTTTACTCTGAGAAGTCTGTCGAAAACTAACTCACAAAACTTCCTACAACAAAAAAATATATATAGTTTCTATGGAAATGGCTTCAACATGATTGTGGAATAATAGGAAGCAGTTGTTAAAAACAATACAAACTATGTACTTGACTAATAAATTCGTGTTTTTTTTGTTTGTTTGTTTATTAGTATGTAAAATTTTGTTCATAATTTTCTAATCGAACACGAACTTTGCCGTTATGTTAGTATCACAACTTTTCAGTTCTTATACCCATCAGAATTCATCCGGCTAATTTCGAAATTAACACTTTTATTTAATCTACGAGGCTAGTTTGCTCACATCCGCTGTCCATGTCCAAAATTATTGTCCCAAGGGGCAATAGCCTAGTCAATGAGAGCGTTGATTCGTTAATTTCGAATTTAACCCTTTTATTTAATCTACGAGGTTAGTTTGCTACCATCCGCTATCCATGTCTCGGACTATTGTCCCACGGGGCAATATCTATCTATACTTTACTCAAAAGATATAAAGATATCTGATAAGAGGTTGAATTGATTGAGTCGTTTTTACATTTTATCTACTCTTTATTTAAAGTCCTAAAATATTTTTAGATTTTTTTTTTTTTTAGATAATAATAGTTTAGTGATAGAAATCTTACTAATTAACCTATAGTTGCGGGTGGAGAAAACGTGGATTCATTCCTTTCCAAAAAAGGATTTAGAATCTCAGCTCTCCGATGAACAATTCTGAGCTGTCTTCCATTACACTACACGTACACCCAAGCTTACAATATTTGGTATTCCCAAACGGTCACTCATCTAGGTACTGACCAGGATCGACGTTGCTTAAATTCGTTGATTGTTCAGTAACCGATTTTTCAACGTGATGTGGCGTTAAGCCTGTACTCAAAAGGTATCTCTGATACCTGATAAGTGATAATAAGTCATTGCAAATAATCATACTTATTATAAAACCCAGGTTGTGTGTGTGTGTGTGTGTGTGTGTGTGTTTATATATTGGATCGGATTTCCTACATTTTTCAACCGATTTCAACAAAACTTCACAGGACTACGTAAGATTACCTTGCGGTGGTTCTGACAGCGCCCAAAATTGGAAAAACACAATTGTTTTTGCATGAAATCAATTTGAAAACACGATGAAGTCGCCAGAATGGAAGGGGGGGCAACTCCTATCGAGTTATACTTATAAAACCCAGGTTGTTTGTGTGTGTGTGTCTGTGTTCGTTTATATATGGGATTGATTTCCTACATTTTTTCAACCGATTTCAACAAAACTTCACAGGACTACGTAAAATTACCTTGCGGTGGTTCTGACAGCGCCCAAAATTGGAAAAACACAATTGTTTTTGCACGAAATCAATTTGAAAACACGATTAAGAGGCATCACTCGTCAGAATGAAAGGGGAACAACTCATATCGAGTTATACTTATTATAAAACCCAGGTTGTTTGTGTGTGTGTTCGTTTATATATGGGATCGGATTTCCTACATTTTTTCAACCGATTTCAAAAAAAAATTCACTTTTTTTTTTTTTTGGTAGTGTTTCTTATTGTCTTGCACACTTTTTTTCTTTATTTTTTACATTCAGAATGCTTTTAAAAATTCCATTTACAAGACAATTGTTTATAATAAAATTTTATTCAATCGGTGGACTCATAACGATTGAAAACTATGTTTTTCTTTTGATTTTGGGTTTGACCAATTCGTAAAAAAAAAAAAAAAAAACTAAAAAACACAAATTGCGTGTCCGTCAACCTTAAACAATAATCTTTTCAATTTTATTTTTCAGTCTTTATGATGGTCGATACTTGATCTATCTCTTACTATTTTTATCCCTGAGGCAACGCCGGGCTCTAATGCTAGTGTTTAATATATCTTTGAATAAAATGTAATTGTATTTTCACTTTTTGAAGAATAAAGTTGATTTAACAAAACGGGTACTAAACTAATTTATTGTTATATGAAGTCCTTGAAACTAGTATGTATTTCTTGTCAATGTTACTAATATTACCAATATTCGAAAGCGCGATTTTAAAAGACCGATATATGCAGTCGTTCTTGCCTTTACATTTGCCATTATCCATCTTAGGAAATGCCCATGCGTTCAAAAAACTCACATCTCGCATTATCTATGACCGTTTAGATTGCACCTTTAACTATTGTAGCGCTACTCTGCCTATCTCACGACATTTGAAAATGAACAACAATTGTCAACATCATTCTGAACAATATATTTTTAATCCTGAATTTTCCTCCGTCAGTTAGGAAGTTTGTAAAAAAATTCGTTACGCCCGGTAATAGATTACCTGTCCCTTGTCCCCAAATTCTTGATACAGCATCTTCCTAACAAAAAAATAAGAAAGAAAGAAAGAAAAATGAAAAAAGAAAGAAAGAAAGAAATGGACATAGAGTCTCACTCTGTTTAAATTGAAGCTGTATATATCCGTTTATCGAAAGAAAGAAAAAAAGAAACAAAGAATTAAACGAACAAACTCTTCAGGATAGAGCCTCACTATAGGGTACGTTGAAGTTGTATATATAAATTGCTAGAAAGAAAGAAAGAAAGAAGGAAGGAAAAGAAAAAAATCATTTCAATTATATTATATTGCTATATTCAATGATGCAGGCGTTAAACGTACAAGAGCGTTATCACTTCTTCTAAACGATAACGCTCTTATGCGTTTAACGACTGTTACTGTTTCAATTCGTATAGTAATATGAAATATGCTAGCCTGAAATGATTTGTCCCAGTAATAAATATTAGCAAGAACCGTGGAATATCCAAGAGGCCGACTGTTAAGGAAGTAGATATCATAAAATAATTTTTGAAAAACTGCTAAAGCATTTAAAATTAAAAACAATGCTTTTAAACTTTCGTCAATATTTTGTATATAATTTTTATTATTTGGTCGAGTTAACTCGGACGGTAATGAGTCTATTACGCCAACTATTACGGTCCTGTATCAAAGTCAAAATGTCATTTTGTGTCATAAAATAGCTGATCAATATGTCGGTGGCTGCTGAGCGACCAACCCTGGAATTCCATGACGAGCTTTTTTTTTTAGTTGATCGCTCACGAGTTCTTGTTTTGTTACCAGCCGTGACCTATTTAAACGCATTTTACATTCGTGTAAAAAGTCAGAAATATCACGGATTTCCCATAGAGTTGTGATTTTGAATGTCACCAGATGTTAACTATAGCTGTCAGCATCAGATGTAGGTTCCAATGCTTAGATTGTCGGGTTTTGTTAATGTCCAAACAGTGGCACTATACATTAACACCGCCTCTAGAGTAGCTCGAATTCAGCTCCGCTTGAGGTTTCAATGGTAGATCAGATTTCCAGATTACAGCCATTTTATTCGAGATGGCCCAAATTTAATATGAAAATTTTCACATTCTTTTCAGTAGAATTTATCTTGATTCCTACGACCTCAAGTCCGTTGTTAACTCCGGGCAAAAAAATGATTTGTTAATTTTAACGCCTCCAAAAGTAAATTTCTCTCCATTAATCATCTGAGTGACCACTTTTGCCTTCATCAGCATGGCTGATGCTATCCTCCAGGAAAAGTGACTCGTTACGTCTTCTTGCGTTAAGGTTCTCAGCTGGCATGAAGTAGCACGATTATATTGAATTCACTGCTAAGAAATTTTCTTCGCTGTGTCATATGAAACATTTTTTTTCTCCAAAATCTAATATACATACATATCTATAAGTCTACAATTCCTCCATGCTTAGAATATTGCTATCACATGGTAAAATAGTGCCCCTGCTATTTTACTTGAGCTCCTTGATAAAATCCAAAGAAGAATCAGCAATATTATTGGTCCTGATCTGGTGGCTTGGCTTCAATCACTTACCCACCTTTGTAAGGTGGTCTCCCTGTGTCTTTTCTATAAATACTTTCATGGTAATTGTTTGGATGAGTTCTTCGCTGTGATTGTTGTTTTATTCCCCCGCCCACACACACACACAGACAATGAATTGTAAATATGGGGACTAGTTAGTATTTTCATAGAGACAAAGAGGTATTATGGTGGTTGTAGTAAGAAAGGTACGTATGAATGTGTTGTTTTGGTGTAAGGAATATTGTTCGTACGATTGGGTAAGTGTTTGTGGCTAGCTAAGTTATAGTTAAGACAGAAGAAGACCGTCCTTTCCCCAATCCTCTTTTTCGAAATTGTGCCACATTTCTGTAGATAACAGAATAAATATCGTTCTTCGCTGGGATCCCTAGACTTTTTTGATTTTAGCGCAGTACTAGACTGGCGTCGAAATCTCATCAATTTATATTTGAGCTGGCTAGATGCAACCGTAAGTTCTATGCTAACAATTTTCTTTTTTCGCACTTCTCGCTTGTGAAACTCCCTTCCATCTCCCTATTCCAACTTCAATATCCAAAAAAGAAAAAATCTCAGTTGTTATATGCTGTCTCCCTGATTATCTTTTTTCTTCCCAGTCATTAGTAATGTTTCTGTTCCTAATTCATTAACCCCTTCTGTCTTAGTGGCTTTACTGTTTTGCTTTTTCTTGCCAATAAAAAAAAAATATGTAAAAGATTCGACAGATTTTCTTGATTTATCTGAAACAGTTTGTATTGAGCCTTGCTGGTTGATGCCTATGAATTCATCTTTAGAAGCATTTATATAAAATGGCCTGATGCAAATATCTACATTAAAACAACGTAAGCTTATCCTAAAAATAACACCAAACCTGCAAAATCAAAACAACAAAGAACCAACATTATTTACGAACTCTGTTCCTGATCAAACCAAACTCATAAATAATTACATTGATCACACTACTACATGCCTATCCAGATGACTTACGTTACGCATATCCGACCACAGCTGCATCAGAAATCATTTAAACACATACACAATCCTAAAAGACTCCATCATAAACATACTAATATAAAATACAAGCAAAATAACTTCATAAACAGGTACAAGAGATAAACATCCGCTCTTGTTCAACAGGACTTGATTGGTGGGGAGATGAACCGAACGATAGGCAAACCTATCTACTCCTATTGAAAAAAAATGTAAATAAATAGTAAATTCTTCAGGGTTTTAGATGTTAGAAGTATAGAATTTAAGCAAACTTTAGAAGGAACCGGAAACCCAGTCCTAAACCGGAAACAGCCTCTACTCTTGTTCAAAAACTAGTGGGGAGTGTGAACCAGATGATAGGAAAACCTATCTATTCCTATTGAGAGAAAAATGTAAATAAAAGTTCAGGGTTTCTGAGGTATATTTTAGAAGGAACCGGAAACCCAATCCTAAACAGGGAACAAGGGATAAACCTCTACCATATGAATACTGAACAAGTGAATGGTGGGGAAGCTTTCTAAGGCAAATGAGTAAAGAGGCTTGGAGAATTTAGAACTCACAGGATATATTGAAGACAAGAGAAGGAGTGAGTAACCTACTTAACACTTTATGTGAATGGATCGAAGAACAGATGGTATTTACAGAAATAAAAGATAGAAAGTTGTGAAGAGCCTTCACTAGCCATATGTTGAAGGGATATCGTACAGACAAAAAAATAATGATAAAATGCTTGCTTTGCAATCCAAAACCCCTCCAGATTGTTAAAGGTTAAGAAATTCATACAAATAAAACTATTATTTTAGTGTTTTACTTTTTTCACAATGATGTTCACCCTGTACAAGGCCCAAGAGCCACTTGAGGTAGAGGTTTACAGAGTAAGAGGCACCAACCCATGCAAGGTGGTAATGCCACCAAGACGCAAGGGGAAGTGAAAGAGAAGGAAAATTCTTTAGAAGGAACTGCAAAATTAATCCTAAACAGGAGATAAACAAGAGATAAACCTCTACTCCTGTTCAAAAGACTGAGGAAAAATGTGAACCGGGCGATAGGCTAGCTACTCCTATAGAAGAAAAAAACGTAAATAAATAGTAAATAAAAAAAGTTCCAAGTTTTAGGTGGAGACATTAGAAGTATAGATTTGAAATAGACTTTAGATGGAACCGGAAACACAATCCTAAAGCGGAAACTGGAGATAAACCTTAACTCCTGTTAAACATAATTTCATCAGCACAAAAAAATTCTTTTGATAATGGTTTTTGAAAGCCCTCAGAAGACATTATATAATTTAAGTTCAAATCCACCCCGAAACTGGAAAATGGTCCGAACTGTAGAAAATTAAATAGAAAACCTGTCACACCAGAATCTCGAAGGTTGATTTTTCCGTCAAGCAATTTGGAGGATTGACGCAACTCAATCTTACCTACTTTTCATTCGATTTAGACGAAATTAACGTTAATGTTTTAACACAACATACACACACACACACACACACACATATATATATATATATATATATATATATATATATATATCTGTGTGTTTCTATTATTTGTATCAATTCGCACAGATGAATAAAGACAGTTTTATCCTGACGCACCTATCCACTCAAAAAGCGGCTTCAGTGTTGTTCATGTTATAAAGAATAAGAAAGAATGGGTGAGCCTAGTTGGAGTCGGATGGTGGGTACGGGCGAAGTGGCAGTAGGCGCGAGCGATATTTTCTATCATCTTGACATTCTTTGGGATAAAAGAAAGAAAAAATACCATACACATGGTGTAAACAAAATAATCTGCTAATATTTCCCACTCACAGAAAAAAAAAATTTCGCTTCGACTTTATACGATTTTTTTTTTTTTCTGTTTTTTTTTTCCTTTATTTCTTTCCTCTTTCATTCCCAACATTTTTTCGTTAAATTTTATTCTTACTTTACTGGTTTTCGCTCGGTTTCTTTTTGCAGGATGTTGTTTAACAATTTAATTAACTATGGGAAAGAAAATTTAGTTGATCTCCCTTTATGCTTTTTCATTTTAGGTGAACACAATTGTCAGAGAGGCACACACACACACACACACATTTAGTTTCAATGTTTCAGTATATTATCCTTTATATATCAGGTAATATTATAGTTCAAATTAAGAACAGAACAATAGATAGATAGATATGAATCAATCATATGAGATAAAAAGTATATATATTCGCTTATATAGAGAGAGAGAGAGAGAAATCATAGAAAGAACGTTTAAATTAAGATAAAAGAGAAGACAGAACAGATTAAGAGAAAAATTTTTCCCTTTTTTCATTATTATATTGGTCTTTGGGGCCTGTCATTGATCAAACCAACCCTTTTTCCTTTTATGTGTCCTTGAGTGTGATTCAACCTTAAAGGGGGAGAACTTTCGAGGGAAAAAATTTAAAGAAACGAAATTCCCTCCATCACGTGGAAAAACAGTTTACCCCCGTGGAAAA
>CAHIKZ030004933.1:0-18443 GCA_903632075.3 Acanthosepion pharaonis | reverse complement strand
TGTATGAAACATGTTCCAGAACTTACTAAATTTCCTGCAACCACACCCAACAAAGACAACTCAGTTATGGACAGCACAAGATAGATATAACTGCACAATGACTTCATAATGCAGCCTCTTAAGGCAAATGTAATTATGTTATTAGGTGCCTGTCTCAGTTACCTTGTAAGAATTAGCTGTATGTTATTATGTACCTCTCTCTGATACCTTGCAAGAAGGCACTATTTGTTATTAGGTGCCTGTCTCAGGTATCACTGGCTTTTATGTCAGAATTTAAAATTTAGTTTCTAAGGTTAAAAATAACAGAATTAGTAAACACCAAGCAGTAAAACGTAGGTAATAAGCATGAAATTATTGATGTAAAAATTATGTTATTAAACTGAAATAGGTTTGGAAAAATATGTTGATTAACTCCATATTTTTAATTAAGGTTACCAAACCATACAGAAATATTGTGAATAAAATATATATTAGAAGCTATTATCTGAAAATTAATTCCTACTTATGAACAAAAAACATAAAATCATAATATCAAAAGTTAAGTACTTAAGCAACTTGTTCATTTTTTTTATCCTTTCACTCCAACCAAAGCTATAAAAACAAAGACATAAGCAGTTGTTGAGAATGATGAAAAAAGAGTACAATAATAAAAGAGCAGGATTCAAGATGGAAGATGACAACATTACATTTAAATTTCTGAAGATGCTGAAAGAGAGTCTAGTACTGTAGTTAAATTTGTAAAGTCAAAGTACCAAACAGGAAAGCTCATCAGAACAATCACCATGAAAATATTTATAGGAAAAGCAAGGGTGGGGGGGACATTGGGAGAGTGACTGAAGCCTAGATACCAGGTTAGAATCAATAACATTGCAGATTCTTATCTGGATTTTGTCAAGAATCTCTAGATGCATAACAGAAGCACCAGACCAGATGCGACAGCATTATTTGAAAGAGATGAATGGTACTTATAAATGTGAAAGATAGATTCTGTTGAGAGAAATTGTGCACAACTATACAGTGAACCAACATTCCTAGCATCAGACTCATTGATTTAATGGATTCATTTCAAAAGCCAACTTGCAAAGATTACTATTTTACTTATTTTATGAAAGACTACTTTTAACCTGTGAAAATTTCAGTTTTCTTGTTTTAATATTTTGATGAATCTTAATTCCTAAGTTAATGATTGTGTAAGCTCATGGTGAGTTCTACAACAATAAAATATCTGTAGAAATTCCCAGCATCGCATTGTTAAATATTTGAGCTTAATCAAATATATTATTTTAAGAAGTGGGTACAAATGAAAAAGATTTGAAATTTACATTTTCCATTTCACTTTTTTTTTTTCATTTTCTCACTGAAACCAAGTATTGTCTTTTCCCCTCTTTTTATGCAATCAAAATGGTATAGTTCATTATTCATGAGGCATTGGTAAGGCATAATGGTCATGTAAACTAATGAAGGGAGGGACAAACACAATTATAATAGGATACTTAAGTAGACAAGTTTATTTGTGAAACTACTAACCTTAATAAGATAAGAGTAACCTACTTAATGTGTTTGCCTGAATAGATGGCAAAAGAAGGATGAATAGTAATGCTAAAATGTTTGATAAAGTATGTCACAAAAGTACAATTTTAACTGCTAGGTAAACTTGACATATTTAGGAAGGATATATGAATAATCAAGAACTTATACTGGCAGCACACTGCCTGGATAGAAAATAGGTTCAATAAATATACAATAATAAAAAAGTGTAATAAGACAAAGACATAGCTTCATCAGATTTATTCAATCTATACAGTGCAGCAATTCTAACAGAATTAGAAGTCATACCATGATTCATTATTGCTAGCCATGATCTTAACACAAGATATGCAGATGACACAGTGTTGATAGTAAAACATAGAAAGGAAACTATAAGAACTCCTACAGAATATAGTGAAGGAAAACAAGAAGAAAGGATTAAACATCACTTGTAAGAAGACAACAAAAGGGACAGACCAACATGCAAATTATAAATTGATGATACCAAAATCAAGTAAGTAAAACAATTTAAATGTCTGGGAAGTGTTTTAACAGAGAACGGGAAGTGTTTTAACAGAGAACGGAAAGTGCAATACTGAAATCTGAAGGCACATTGGGATAGCAAAAGATACCTTCCAAAAGTATTAAGAAACAGGAAAATTTAATTAGAAACAAAGAAAAGAGTACTGAACTATTACGTAATACCAGTCCTCCTATATTACAGATGAAGAAGAGACTTGAAGCAACAAAAATATGGTTCTACAGAATGATGCTGAGAATACAATGGACTGAACATGTGAATAACGAGGAAGTTTTAGAGAAAATGAAAACAAAAAAGATACTTATACTTAATATCAGGAAGAGAAAATTGAAATATCTAGGGCTCATAATGAGGAAATAAAACTTGGAAAATTTTATACTCACAGGACAGGAAAACAATGCACAAACTACCTAGTGAACTTGAATAAATGAATGAGAAAAAAAAAAATTTACTAAGAGCTACAAAAAACAGGAAATTGTGGAGTACCATGATCATCAACTTCCTGAAAGGACATGACACATAAAAGGAGAAGACTGATAAATAATTATAAAATTAAAAGATTTGGATTCTATTTTGTCATTTTTATTTTGGAGATGGCAATTAATTTGGGGGAACATTTTCATCAATTGACTAATGTATTAATGTCATAAATTAAAATTACAATCCTTACTTACCTGATGGATGTATCAATTGACATATTTGCTGATAACATGAAAACTCTGAAGAAAAAAAATTGAATAAAATAAAGATTTTAGAAATTGTGTTAATTTTTTTGTAAGAAAGAGTAATTAAAATAAAATCTCAATAGTAAACTTAACATCATATACATACAGAAATAGCCAGGTTATTTTCTGTTGAGACAAACCAGGATTTATCTTGCATAAAGCAAGGTGAGTCCTGCCTGACAAAGGATTTGCCATAATGATTTAAGATAAGGTTTTACAAGATTGGATGCTCTTCCTGACACCCAACTCAAGCACTTACATTAGTCCCTGTATATAGAATGTTTTTATTGAGACACCATTCATCTCAAGTAAAGTTGCCACTCAAGGCTTGAGACCACATCCTAGCATATATGTGAAAATATATAGAAAATAGGAAGGAACTGGTTAGGTAAGTAATCCAAAGTTCCTTAGTATTTTAGTTATTATTTTTAAAAAAATAGTGCTCGATACAAAAGTAGAGCATAAATATAATTATTTATTTAAAAATATGATTCCAACTCGCAACATGAGAGGTCTCATGTTTCAAAACTAGAGCCGAAAACTTCAATATAATTATATGAATTAAATTGAGTTAAAGTGAGCTCTGTTCCATCTTCAAGCGAAATTTTTTTGGAATAACATATTTCTGAAATTTTACATGTTTTAATAATTGAAATCAAAATTTCCATGGTAACAGCTAGGGCGAATTGTTTAAATTGGGTAGGCGTGTGTTGGGTGTTAATAATAAGTATCAGTATAGAGTTACTTTCATAGATGTCAAATCAGGGAAAGGTGGGGTGTCTAAATTTGAAATGGAAGATGTATTAACCCTAGTCTGGCATGCGTGTTATGGGGATTTATTTATTTTTTTAATTTATTTTTTTTTTTATGAAAGGGATTTATGCATATAAAAAAACTGCCGTAACGTTTGTTTTTTTTCATAGGGTTATTTAAACTATTTATTTGGGCTATGGATTATGAAAGTTATTATATTGTATGCTTGTTTTTAGCTAATTATTCAAACCATGAATCTGATGATGTGGCTTGGATTAAAAAACCGTTAACTTATGTCTGTTGTCCTAGCAAAATATGGTATAAATCTGATGGGTCCACAGAAAACCGAATGATTTTTGTTTAAAGATAGATGGAGGCAGCAATAATGTGCAATTTTCAATAACATAAATAAAAAGAAATCAGACTTCCCTATCTAAATATTTTTGGCATCTGACAGAAACAAATAGGACACCTAAAGTAAAATGGAAAATTATAAACAGGGCTAGAACATGTAAAACTTTTGACCCATGCCCTTTGTGCCTCCATGAGAAATTGCACATTATTAAGCTTCTAAATAATAATAATATTAAACAATAGACATGAGTTAACAGTTTTTTTGTCAACATCATCAGATTCATGGTTTAACTCAATTTAATTCAAATAATTATATTGAAGTTTTTTTTTTTTTAAATGAGACCTCTTATGTCATAAGAAAATGGAATCACATTTTTAAATAAATAATTATATATATATATATATATATATATATATATATATATATATATATATATATTATATATATTTATTGCTGATACACACTGAAGAATAAATGAACAGGTCTGCCTATGAAACACTGAGGACAGGATGCTGAAGGTAATTCAGTCAGCTAAGTGACAAACTTTTAATATCGAGAAGTATAAGAAGTCAATTGCTGCTACTCTCTGACAAGTGGAAGGAGTAATTCCCAACGGGTCTGTCTACAAAACTTGGGAGTTGGGATACTGAAGTAACATCAATCTGCTAAATGACAGACCTTATATATATACATACATATATATCATTGTTGGCTCCTACAAGAAGCACGTCTACCCATTGACAGATCTTGTTTATTGGTCATGTGGAGTGACATGCTACCCTCTCTTACCAATAAAAGCTAGATGGGGAAATAGTTTAGATGGCAACAACCTGTCCGTGTGTCAGGTTGTACTGGGTTACATGTTGCCAATAGCAGCTCAAAGCCTGACCTGACCAAAACAATTTTAAAATAAAAACAAAATAAAACAAACTCTTGAAACTATATATATTAATATAAAATAATGAATATAGTTTTACAGTTGTTTTAAAATTATAGGAGTAAAAATATTCTTTAAATTGTAAATACCAAATGGATAAGTGCAAAAATTGAAATTGACATAAAAACATTTTTCATGGAAAGATCAACTCAAGTGTCAAATGATTAACTACAATATTAACATATTTTGCATTAGTAGAATCTTTATATTGCAACTACAAATTTGAGTATGTTAATTTTGTTAATCTTTTTTTAACAATAATTATGACAAAAGTACATTAAAAAATAAAAAAACAACAGAACAAGACAAAGTTCCAAAAAATTTGTGATGGCTCTGGAATGTCAAGCCATGTAGCTGTTGGTGTCATCACACATTCCAGAGCTCTTAGTAACTGATTTGTGTTTTCTTAGGTGTGGCTGTAGGTAACTTAGTCATTTGAGAATAAAAATATATTCTATATATATATATATATATATATATATATATATATTGATTGATATTATTAACATCTTATATGGATAATATTTATTTAATGGTTACATATTATTTACCAAACAATTCTATAAGTTTAGATTATTTACATGTTTTTCAAAGAGGCCTCTTATTTATCGACAAAAAAAATTTTTATGTAGGAAATCCACAAAACCTATAACTCATTGGGTATCCGATTAAATTATCTCTATACCTCCTACCCTGCTTTTATTTCCTATGAAAGGTCACTGTCTGGAAAATGTACATTTATTGTAACCATTTGTATAAGTCTTTAAGTTAATGTCTGGCTGCTGTTAGATGCCAAATCTTGTGCATGAAACAAGAGATACAAGCAGTTTTAAAATATCTTTTTCTTCAATCTAGCTGAAATTATCTGTATTCTTTTTCTTTTGAAAATTTGAATTATTTCAGCTAGATCGAATAAAAAAATTCTTTCAAAAATTTTGAAACTACCTGCATCTCTCGTTTCATGCACATATGTAGATGTGGCAACATCAACAAAGCCCAGTCCGATGAAATCCTAACTTGATAAAACACATCACAAAAAAACCTGTCCAGCTTGTCATATTTCTCTAAATACTGTTTGTTGATATATAAAATTATATATCTTTATATTATATGCAGTATAAAATTATTAATCCTTGATTAGTACCATAGAGTGTTTGAACCCTATGGTATAAAATGTTTTTGCTTAATATTTAGCAAGTGGCAAGACAAATTTTCATTAGTCAAATAGCTTTCTGAATCCATCTGTCAAGTAACTAAAAGGATTTTCTGGTTTTAGCCTTAATATTTGTGAGAATTGAAAACAGTTTCTGTCTATATTTCTGAGATGAGGTATTATGTACATTATTTACATTATTCAGACTAAAAAATCCGTTTTTTGACATATTTATTACAACATTTTTTCTGTTGTATGCAACTTTCTTCTTCAGGTGAATGTCCATGGAATGCTGAACCCTTTATTTAGAGCTCACTTATTTTGACTGTTCTAGTTCCACATGCCATGTTTAATGGATGTCAATATTCCTGTTAATTTTCTCTGAAAAGTTCTCCTTGAGAACACATGGCACAGTGGATAAAGGTGTTGGTTAGATCCAGTGACAGGACCCAAAGAGTGTGAGTTCAATACCCAGTTAAGGCAGTGGAGAACTTTCAGAGAGGAAAGTTTCAGGAGATAATTAAATAACTGACATCCATTCCAACCACCTGAAGAAGGCTAGAGCGTACAATGGCTTCTGTAATAAATATGGCAATCTGATGAGGACAATTTCTGAATAATGTAAATAATGCCCTAGTTTATACTAAAAATGAAAACCATTTTTCAAACTGATGGTTAGTCCTTTTTTCCTCATTTCTTAGGTGGCATTTCCTCAAAGAATTCTTCTTCAGGTGGTTGGAATTTGCAATCTATATAGAACCCTTTATTTTATATTGGGGAGACTGTTCTAAAGAAATAAATCCTCTAACGGATTAAATCGAGTTTTAGAATAAATATGGCGACAAAGATGAGGACAATAGTCCGACTAATGTAAATACTGTACATAATACCTCATCTCAGAAATATAGACAAACCACTTTTTCATATTTGAACTTTTGAAAATTATATATATTTTTAATATTAACCATTTAATTTGATTTCTCAAAACAAACCAAATTTTTATTTATCGTATGAAAACTAAAAAGAACATTCAAGCAATATATAATAAAAACAATTAAGAATTTAATGATATATCTTTTAAAACCGTATAGTACTAATGCTGTAATAGTAGATTAATAACAAAACAATTATAAGTTTTTGAGGTTCTATAGTGTCATATAGGAATAAAGTGTCACTGCCAACACTTGGGTTTTAACACAGATCGCCTGAGAGGAAGCACAGTCAACCTCATCTTGGAATAATTAGATCATGCAATGGGTAAAGGAAAAATATATGTATATGGGAATTAGTGCAGCATCTGACCGAGTATTGCTTGAAGGTACTACTATTATTGTATTTGTGATTTACAAAGTCTCTCCTACAACAGGCATTACAAAATATAGACTTCATTATTAATAAACTAAAAGTTTTACTTACTGACAAGAAACTGACATAAGCTTCAAGAGAGACTCAAGGTCTATCAATCTACCAGAAATTGTTTTCAATGTATAAAGATCTTCAACCAGTAGAACTGGAGTTCTCTCTTCACTCCATTTGTTCTGAAAAAAAAAAAAAAAAATTCTGATTACATAATATATATATATATATATATATATATATATATATATATATATATATATATATATTTATATATATATATAAATATAAGAAGTTTTGTTTCATTTTGTTTAGTTCTTTTTATGTCTATTTTTAAATAATTTTGTAGTTTAGAAAAATTAGCTTCTTGATGTTAAGTTGAAATTAATCAAGGCGCCATAGTTTTGTTAACCCAAGTACTATAAAGGATTATTATAAAAATAGACAAAATATGTCTATTAATCAATGAAATATGCTTGAATACATATATGAATAAATCATCCTCCAAAGAATAAATGGTTTAATTTAAAATTTCAGTACATCCACTCCCCGAGTTCTGTTCCAACAAACTGGGAGCTAAGTGAGGAGTTGTACCTGACCACTATTTCAATCATAATACACATATAATGAATTTGAAATTAATTGCAAAATCCACTGAAAAACACCCATGAAATAAAAAAATAATTGTTTGTACAGAAAGTAAGGACCTACATGCATCATTGTCTTTATATTAAGTTGCAGCAGGAGAATTATTGTTGAACTTTTAAAAGGCAAGCTTAAATATTAATGCAATACTTAAATGCAGCAATCAGTTTTGAGTTCTTCTGTAGTTTATTGTTGCCTATCACATACTGCAGCAGTGTGCCTCATAAAAAGAAATTTCTGCCAACAGAAGACCAGATTGTATTCAAAAGAACAAAGGATGCAGTGAGGAAAAGAAAGTCCCATGCAAATGAGAACGCAGATCAAACAACAGCCAAGAGTGCTTCCAATACAAAGAATATGCAAAAACTTAGGGACTCTCAAACTCTTGAACAAGCTGAAGGCCAAATCATGAGCCCTCCACAGGATCTCACTTAAATACCACTAGATAGGGCAGCTTTTAAGCTAGTTTGTAATACTTCTAATTTATTTATAAATGTTTACACAGTACACTAGTGTACTGAACAGTAAATGTAATAAACAAATTTGAAAAAGTAGTTCTATATTCAGTACATTGTTTTGGTTTGCATACTGTAAATTCCAGCAATTTTTTTATTTATTTTTCACCTTGTTTTATTTATTTTAATTCAATTTGAAGAAAGAAAACATTCATGATCAAGATCTTTGCATAATGTACAATACCAATTGGTTGGATATTTTATGCAATTTAAATAGCTGCACGCAAGTATATCATTTAACAGGTAAGTCATTGAGGGAGGAGTGGCCATATCTTTTTAATCAGCCTACAGCTAATGAATAAACTTAATAATAATTTAGTTATACAAAATAGAAACACTTTAGTTTAGAAATATTAACTCGATAACTTTTCATTTTTCTTTAAATTTACAAAGAAAACCTCACTTGATAAATATGTACATTTGCACAAATGAAACAGATTATTTAAATGTATATTTAGACATGGAATTTTCTACAAAAAGCTTTTTCTTTTATTTGTCTTTATATGCTGTATAATGATATTTTAGCATTTATCAATTAATTACTTACGCCAGTAACACTCAACGACTGCATGATGTCAGCACTACTGGAACTTGAGAATTTTTTCTGAAGCATATTTTTAACTGAAATATAAAATTAAAATTCAATGAACCCATAGTTCTAAAAATTGCTTTTATATAAATGGATTTAATATGAAAAAGAAAAATTTTATGCACATAAAATAAAAGGTAACTAACCCTCTCCAATAATCCATATTCTCTTGAATGAATTGTAATGGTAGTCTTCCTATTATTTGTGTTGACTCACATCTTTTTTCAAAACATGATAAATGGAACTAACATTTTCTAATTACACCATTTTTTTTTTTTTTTTAAAAGGACAAGGTAATTTTACTTGAGCCTGGTCATTCTCAAATTCAAGCCTTATTTCACATTTAAAATATAATTCTAATGAGAAAATTTTTATGTTTTGTTTATAGTTTGGTAGTCATTTCTCTGTAAACAAAAAAACACCTCTAATTCTTATTTTTTACTTAAAAACAAAATTGGCTCAGAAAATGAGTTTTATCAGCTTCATGTTAAATTAAAAAAAAAAAAAAAAAGCTATATGACAATATACACATAGGTAATTGATAGGTAATGGAATAACCTGTCACCCCCGTGAGTAACTACACTATAGGTAGTAACTACCTATAAGTAGCCATAAGATAATGGACTACAAGAGACTTGCTGGGATCTGTTGAGTACGACAGACTTATGCAAGAACTACTGACCTTCCAATAGTAGCACTCACTACTGGATTGACTTGTGACGACCAGGTGCATAACTGTTACCTTATTTCTCATTGTACTGGTACTGGTTATTACAATAAACCTTTACTTATTTTATCCACTGTGTTGTTCAAGTCTATATTTCTGTTAGCATGGAATATAACAGTAATATAAGTAGAACAAAAAGAATTAATTGGTATATAATTACACTGATGTTAAGAGAAGTGTTGAGAAGATAAGAATAAATAAAAGAGAACAAAGCTTCATAAAAATCAAATTCATGATTTTGAAAAAGTATACCTTATTAGTGATTAAATTGATATTTTATGTAACAAGACAAATCTTATTTTCCCACCTCTTTCTTCAAAGTATTTTCTTGTCAGACAAAATCTTAATCAAAACAGGAAAAATTTGTTGGTAGCTTGTTAAAAATTATACTTACTTAAAATATCCTTCTGTTTCCCCAAATCATTCAACTGATCAACTTTGCATTGCTCTTTAGATAAGTAAAGATTATAGGGCAGATCAAATTGATACTTCTCAGAGGATAAATCTTCTATATATCTATGAAAAAAAAAAAAAAAAAAAAAAAAAAAAAAAAAAAAATGTATTTTGATAAATTTTACACAAGGGAAAAAGAATGATAATTAGTGAACAAACTATTAAGATATAATTAACTTAAAAAAAAAAAACATCAAATATTAAAATTCTATTTCATGTCATAACACTTTTATCAGAAAATATATTCATGTAAATTATGATATCTCTAGTGATTGATTTATTTTTTATGGCTTATCAATCCTTTCGTAGTTATATAATGCTGAAAATTTTGAGATTATTCTTTGTTTGCAAGTGAATGAATTTTTTGAGAATAACGATTTTTCCAAATACATGTTCTACTATTTAACCCATAGCGGAGGGAGAATAGATTTCAGAAAGGTATTTGTGCATAAGTGAATATAACAAGCATGACTGGAATTTGAACAGAGCTCCGATCTCATTCTGCCAAGTCACTGTCCATTACACCACATGCACATCCCGTATATCTCTAGTGATTTCAAATCTATTTTCTACATAAAAATGACCTTTTGGTTGGACAGTTTTGAAAGTATACTTAAGAAAAATCTATAGCTACAACAGTATTCTATTGATATTTTGATAAATTTATACTCATCAAATCTGCATTATTCAGTTTTATAATTTAAAGGATATTATTAGCAATAATTCTGATTATTGATTCACAAAAAATATTTTAATGATTTAGCAGAAATTTTAACTCCTTACAATAATTCCAAATCCAGGGCCTACTCATTCCTGTTGGAGGAACCCCACCCTGATTGACTATGTCTTCAGGGGTGTAGCAGTACTCACCACACTTGGCTAATTGTGGGTTGGTGAGATATTAACTTATAATTGGAGTCGATGGCCCCTGACTGAGGAGTTGCTTTGCCTTTTAACAGTTTTTGTTTTTTGTAGATAGATCAATGTTTGTAGCCTAATGAGTAAAAAATCATTTTTCTTACAATGAACATTAGCTTATGTAACACCATTTTTTGTCAATGTAATCGATTTAATGCTGAATGATAATTGAACTGATCAAACATTATACAGTGGAGATTTCAAATCACAATTCCACTAATAACCATGTCCTTATTGATTCACTCATGTATGCTTTTATATATTCCAAATCTAAATACAGGGCCTACTTGTTCCTGTTGGCAGAATCATCTTTTTGACCATGTAGCTTTTGTAATTATTGGTTAGTCATAGTTGGGCTTTTGAATTTAGAGTTGTTTTCTCCTAGACTGGTTACCACCCAAGGTTATAGGACCCAGTCTATCCAGCTATTTACCCATAGCTGAGGGGGAGGGGGAGAGAAGAAATGGATTCATACCTTTCCCAAGGGTATTTGCACAAAAGGGAATGTAACTCCATTGAAATTCAAACTTGGCTCTCAGATTTCTCAATTTGAGCCTTTTATCCATTATTCTGCAATGCATCAATATCATTGCAAAGATATATTAGGAGAGATCATCAGTAATGTCAATTTTGGGATCTCTCAACGTCATACCAACCTATCCAGCTGACACTACCATTAATTTACAGAAATTTTTAAGTGACATTCATTCTCATTTCTAATTCTTTCAATGAAAAGCTACTATAATAATGCAAGACACTTTTGTTATAAGAGACAAAACATTTTGAAGGATTAAAAAAAAAAAAAAAAAAAAAAAAAAAAAAAATGATGATAACCAAACCAAATTATTATTTCTTAAAGTATATTTTATCTATTATTACAGATAATAGATAAATGGTGATATGGTTAAAATATTTATATCATTTTTAAAAAGGTCTTTTTACTTTTAAGATTAGATGTTTTTTAAAGAGAAATTTACTTACAAATGGCAAACATAGAATAAAGAGCCACTTTATTTTTTTTAGTCCATATAATTTAATTGTAACAAAAAATAAAAATATATATGTCACAGTCCATTATTGTATCTGTACAAGTTAATGATTAACCTAAATTCTGTCAATTTAATACAGGGTCTGTTTTATAATGGTTAGTAAAAATAATGTCTTGATTTTAGTTGATAGAGTTTTAGGTGAAGTTTAACCTTCATGCTCACAATAAAATGGTGTGTCAAAAAGGACAGTTTTTCCTTTAATACTGCTATCATTTTGTACTACCTTCACTCCATCAGCAATGCTTATTTTAAAAGCAAGGATCAGAATTTTAATAAAATCCAAACATATGAAAGTGAATTTATACATTTTCTTTGTTCTTAGAGAATAAACAACAACACTATTTGTTTATTAGATTTATGTACAAGAATAATTTTATATTTACAACATTCTAAAAATGCAAACCAACTAATACAATTCAATGTTTATCATTTATCAATTTATAAAGAAATAAATATGAAAACAATTGTTTTTATTCATAAATTTATAATTGTAAAAAAATATGTGAACCAACTATAATGAAATCTTTATTATTTATCATTTTATAAAATTTGAATTGATTGGCAATTAGCCAAAATTTTACCAACCATTCCAAATATAATTTGAAATTAAAATTTTTTTTTTTAAATTTGGAAACAAATATTTCTTTTCAGATTTATTTCTTTATAAAACAATGATAATAAATAAATCTTTATAAAATAGTAAATAATAAACATCACATTGTACTTGGTTCATATTTCTATAATCTTGTAAATAAACATTACCAAGAGCATCTAGGTAGTTTAAAGTAACAGCGGTGTCAACAGAAGAATTATCCTTTTGACATACCATTTTTTTGTGTGCACAAAGGTTAAACATTGCCAAGTTTTTCATAAATTACAATAAATTAAAACAAAAGATAAGCATATTAAGTTTATCTTTAAAATAACCAGTTAATATATGAAATGTTAAGAATTATTATTATAGAATAATTATAGGATATATATTTTATTATAGAATAAAAACATGTCTCAACTTACCTTTGTAATAAGTTTGTATATAAATCTTTGTGTTTTATTATTTCTGAATGATATAATTCTGGCAGTTTTTCCAAAGTCTTATCAAGAGCAGTGTCAATTGTGCTTACATTCAGAGAATGAATATCAGCTACAAAATAAAAGATAGGGAAAATATACACAAAAACTTATGTTCAAATATAAAAAAATTGAAATTTAATAATTTTACTGTCCCAACATAGAACATTTTCTGAAAAAGAAACAATATATTAATATTGCTTTTTAAATTTCCTCTCAATTTTGATTTTAAAAAAGTAAATAAATAAAAGTTTATCCTTGAGCTTTTACTAAACCAAACTTCTTAACTGATAAATCAATTTTGACATTTACAATCAAGAAAAAAGTCAAACTGTATTATTTTTCTAATATTAGGCTGAAATTAAAATCATTTTCTTTAGCTATTAGAACTTTAAAATTGTTGTTTGATTATATAAAGCATAATCATACATAAAACTTAATGTTTTGGTTTTCCTTCTAAGGACTATTTCAGGTCAAATTGACAAATTTTTCAACTGATATTGCCCATAAAAAATGGATGTAAATGAAACCCTTTCCTAAAGTTAAAAAAAAAAAGTCAATAACTTCAGAAATGGTGAGATATTTTCAGTGTCTCTTAAAAATAAAGACTTAAGTACCAGGGAATCTTAACCTTCAAAGATTTCCCTTCATTTTGGAAAACTGTGCTTGAGGAATAATAAAACTCTTAATTTAAACAAAAATGAAGAAAATTCCAAGTAGACAGCATGAGAAATTGCACAACAGTTCAATAATGCATACAATAAGCTACCCCCATGAGCCAAGTGTTTTGCATGACAAGACTGATTCTCAATTAGAGACTCGTTAAGGAGAAAATATGCTATCAAACAATTTCTGGAGAATATCATCATCAGTGCTGAAAACTGTATCCTTTATAATCATTTCCCAGAAAAAGAATGGCTACTTCCCAAGAAAAAGCCTAAACTGAAAAGATAATGCTCTGTGGCTGGTGTCATAACGAAGGATGTTATCTAGTATAAAATGTTGAATAGGAAAGAAACATTCAATTTCGAGATAAAGTCTTGTCAGTCGGAAACATTACACAAGACTTTGAGGACAAAAAAAAAAAAAAAAAAAAAAAGAAGAAAAATAAACAAACTTCAGTGGTCAGAAAGGTGTGATTCTGCACTGGAAAACACAGAGAGGAAAATATTTTGAAAGGAAAGTTTTATCTCCCCTACCAAACTATCTCGACCGTGTTCTGTTGGATTATCATCTTTACTTTACAGACAACATTCACAAGATAGGTGAAAAAAAAAATATAAAAAAATGGTTAAAATGTTTTTGTCTCAAAACTCCAAAATTCGTGTCCAACTTCCTCACTACTTGATGGGATTTATACCATCAAAAAATGTAAAAGAAAAAAAAATATCTAAATACTAAATTGAATTTGTGGTTGATTAAATCAATTCTCAAAACTTTATTCTCAGATATTCTCCCAGACTCCCTTGAGAATACAATTGCCTAAAAAAGCATATTACGTTTTTTTACCATACAGAATAAAGCCAAGAGAGAACAACGACTCTGAAGAATAAGATAACTGAAAATTTCAGTGCACATTAATCACTGGGAACCTCCTCAGCAGACCTAGCATAAAAGATGAACACCATCTGGTAAACCTCTGATCGAGAAAATAAAACCCTAAAAAAAAAAAAAAAAAAATCAACACACACTCCACTCTACCAATTGAGTCAGTCCTACCTGGCTACAGACATTATTTAAGGCTCCAGAATTTCAACACTAGATTGCCTGGCTTTTTGTGGATAAAGCATTGATTCTGGTCCTTTTGTAGTTATCAATGTCTTTGAAAATGAAATGTTATACTCTGTTAAGTGAAAGAAAGGTGAATAATACTAAATCATGCGAAATAGCCCAAAAAAATCTACCACACAGATTGTAGGGTCCGACTTCCATACCAAATTTAAAGATAAGGTTGGAGAGACGTCGTTAATATAACAAAGATGAGCATAAAATAGAAACTAAATTAGAAAAGTTAAATATTTTTTTAAAAATAAGTACTGTAGTTGCTTATAGTAACTACATTTGTCAATCAATATTGTTTACATCCGGACTGTTAACATGCGGATGTAAACTGACCTTTTTAAATCAAATTGTAGAACAAATAATGATTAAATATTAATTGTTGAATTAAAATAAAATGGTTCATACATTAATTTAAAAGTTCATATAATTGTACGTACTCTTGTGAAAGTCGTAATACAAGATAGCTCATGCTTATTTTGTGATCATTTAATGAAAAAAAAAATAAACATAGATACACGTGGATACAAAAAAGTACACAGCAAAGAACCGGAATTACTCTTCTTAAAGTGAGGTTGTGATTTTCCCCATCATAATCAATTTTTTAAACTGTATCCTTTTTAAATTGTACTGTAGTCTTACTTCAGTGGTTACAAAAACTTACTCAAAAATTTCCTCTATACAGGACAAAACTATCCTATAGTTTTGATTGTTTTTTTATTTTATTTCCATGTCACATTTAGAGAGACATCTACATGGAGCCTTTTTGAAAAAAGTTTTTTTTTTTTTTTTTTACATGTTCATTCTAAAACCCATTTTGATTTTTGACTGACAATCAATACAAAAAATAATTGGTTTCATAAATTAAATTAAACACTTCCATCATGTTTTCACAAAACTTTTGATTTCTTAAACTTTTTTTAAAAGTTAATTAAAAATAATAAAAAAAAGGCTTTCTGTTAGAAAGTCAACCTAGGGTGAAATGAAATGAATAATAATAAAAAAATCAAGTCAATTATTTTGTTAATCAAATCAAATATAGATTGATGATCAATATTAGATTTTCATGGTTATCTTCATCATAATTATTATGACATAAGTTACTCTTAATATTCATTTTATAATTTTTTAAAACATGAAGTATTATTTGTTTTATCAATTGATTTTTAACTTCTGTAACACTAACAGTGAAATACACTAGCATGCAGGATTAACAAACTCTTCTTAATTCAATGTTTGAATTTAAGCTAGTTTTCACTACTGTGTGAGTAGAGATGAATACTCTTAATTTTGGAGTGAATTTTTAAAGAGAAATTAAAACTAAACTTGTCTTCTCATTTAACTAAACCTGTTGAAACAATTTCTCCAGACAAGTGCTGCTGGCCAATTTTAACTTAACTTATCCGAAACTAATTTTTTCACTTTCTTAAACTTTCTTGATATCGATTATAAATTGAAAACTGATTTAAAAAGCAAAGCTTTTCCACTCAATATACTTTTTATTGTAATTGCAAGTTTAAATATACATTATATTTTTTAAAATTCACCGAGTGTTAGTTTTCTTTCTATAAAATAATCTTGAAAATTGGGTCTGATTATTTTTTTAAATATAAAAAATATTATTCAAGAAACACGTGTGAGGTAATTTAGTAACATACTTAAAAGAAAAAAAAATGAGGACATATAGCTGCATGATGCTAAAAAGAAAATAGCATGATTCTCACATAGTTTGGATATAAATTTAGTCATTTCATACCTTGAACCAATTTTTCAGCCAAACGTCTCAAAATTTTCTTGATGCCCTTTTCAGCTGCCATAGCTGCAACCTAACTGATTCAATAGTCGCACATAAACTGCCAATGAAAAGCTTCTTTACAAGTTGAACGTGACGAATTGTCGCTATGACCATCCAATCAGATTGGATGTACTATTACGACACAGTTGGGATACGGTTTTAAAGCCGCACTTACGCGTCTTTAATATAGCCTATGGAATCATTATAGTTTATCTCAATATCAGCTAATGTTGGCTTCAGTAACATGAAAAGCCATTATATTAGTATCTTTTCTTTGTTACTATGTGTTTAATAGATATTCTGAATAGTTAGAATCATTTGCAAAATCAAATTATTTATTGTGGCTTTTTACTATCGTCTGGTTTTGCTATTTGAATCGTCTTACTATTTACTGATGGATTGTGGGATTGTTAAGAATCCTCTTCCGGCCCACTGTGGACGGATGACGGCTAATGTTGCCGGCTTTAATTCTCTAATTTTGGAGAAAAAACGCCGTGATGGTCCCTTATTTCCAATCCAGACTATCCTGAAGGGTCTTAGGCATCTGAATTGGGCATATTTGCTGTGTAACTGGCACTAGGTCAATATGGAATCTGAAACAAAGCAGACTTACCCATGTGAGAAACTTACTGTCATCCTGTCTCTACACTCACCTTCTGTACACTTCTATAGCATTTGTTTTTATTTCAGTGTTTAATATTTACCTTTTTATTTTTATAATTATTTCTTAGTAATATGTTTACCTATAAGCTAATACAACTAACACAATTTTACACTTAGAAATAATTTTATCTTTACTGTTGCCTCTCTATTTCGCCACTACTACTTTTGTATCCTTTCAATTGTTGATGTTCACTCTTTCTTTTTCACTTTAATTATTGGCTTTTATTTACTAATCTTAACTAGGTAGCTTTTATCTCTATCTACAAAAATTTTAATATATTTCAGTTTTCATTGTTAGCTAATGATGTATAACACAATATTTACCTGATTAGTCATTTGTTGATGCCATTTTATACTAAGTTATTGTTAATTGTCCTTAGCCCACTTTCGTTTACATTTTGTAATAATAATATTTTTTATACAGACTTATGATTATTTTTTTTTCCAGACCGTGTTTATGTCTTTTCGTCTCATTCGATAAGTTAATTTATGCGCGCAGAAATTAATTTAATTTTTCTTTCAGCAATTATTTTCTGTATAGTTGTCATTTAATTATTTTTTGTTTATTTACTTTTCACAAAAGGTATAAATGGGTTATCCAAGCCCCCTTCAGAAGGCCAAATGGTGGAAAAGAAAAAAGCTAACTTCCTGCTTTTGAAGGATCCCTTCTTAGATGACAAAGTTCAAAAGAAAATTTACAGATATGATGGATTATTGCCAGGGGTAAGGAAATTTGTTTTTTTTGTTTTTTTTTACTCTCATTTATTTATTTTCTGCATTAAATAATCGACCCAGTTTTGAAACATGAGGAGAATAAAGAGGAATTTTATATTTATAAACAATTTTTTGTCATGTTGAGTGATACACAAGTTTGTTTTTAACTCAATTATTT
>CAHIKZ030004932.1:5107500-5119998 GCA_903632075.3 Acanthosepion pharaonis | reverse complement strand
TATATTGCTTATTTCTCTTGAACAAGACTCATTTCTTTTACTTAATGTGAACTTTCTTCAAAAATTTTTAATTTTGATTATTTCAAAAGCAGAATTCTTTCTTCATGATCATCAACTCTCAATAAGAATTTGTAGTCAAGGAAGGCAAATCTGAAATGCTCATTGAATTGCGCGGTATTAAATAAAACTCTAGACTGTAAAAGAATAGATGATAATTGAGTTGTTATCTGATGATACAGGAGGCATGATGGAGTAATGGATAGCGGCTCAGATTGAGGAATCGGAGAGCTGAGTTTGAATTACAGTCGAATCCATTACATTCACTTATGTGCTAATACCCTTGGGAAAGGTATGAATCCTCTTCTCCTTACACCTATGGGTAAATAGCAGGACAGACCAGGTTCTGTAGCCTTGGATGGCAACTGGTCTACTGCAGAAAGAAATGGCAACCTACTGCGGGAAAAAAAATCTGCCTTGTCAATCATGTATCAAAAGATACATGATCAACTAAGTGTGTATCACACATGGCACATAACTGACTGACTTTCTGATGATAAATTCTGCTTGATTTTGGGAAATGTCAACATCATTATTTACATTTAGGTTAATGTTCTTATCTTTGTTTTTATTAGCAAAATGTTTCAGCTGTTGGGCACTCAGCCTTCTTCCGGTGTCTGCTAATCTGGGTAATCTATAAGGAATCACATGGTTCTACAAGACAATATTCTACTTGATTAAAGCATTGGTTCATGAATTTGGAGACATATTAATAGTGAGTTCAATCCCTGGGCTAAGTAGTACAGACTTAACTTCCAGGGAAACTGTGATTAATAACTAAGCAGTACTAAATAAAAACTAGATGCGATATACCTAAATATGGACAGTAGAGCAAGAATATTCTACCCCTGCAGTAGTGTTTCTCAACTTTTTATACTTCAAGGTGCACTTGTAGAATAACTAAAACTCTGGGGTGCACTTTGAATTTTAATAGAAGATAGTATTTCACGTGGAATAAATAATTCATTATTTGTATATGCATATGTATACTCTTCTGTATGTTATTGAAATTGCATTTTTCAATATATTACAGAATATTGAAAATAATGTTATATATGTGTGTGTGTGTGTGTGTGTGTGTGTGTGTGTGTATATATACATACATATATATTATAAATTTACTAATTTAAAAATATGGTCATATGGCTACACAGGAATTCAAAAACAGAAACTAAAACTTTAAATTTAATCATAGAATTAAATTAAAATCCTTAGTACTGTTTCATTTTCAAGTGATTTTTGGAATAACTTATTTAGAAATTTACTGAGTTTATAAGCACATATAATCTTGATATTTTAAGTTGTTAAGACTACTTGAAATTTCAATACTATAACTAAATTTAAAGATTTAGTTTGTTTTTGAAACATAGTAATTCCCATGTAGCGATGAGACCATATTTTTAAATTAGTAAATTTATATTGTTTATGCTCTACAAAATTGTATTGTACACTGTTTTTAAAAATAAAATAATAAGAACACCAAATTATAAATCTTACTGTTCTTTCCCATTATTTTAATATGTATATATATATATATATATATATATATATATATATATATATATATATATATATATTTATATGATTTTGCAAATTAGTGAAGAGACTAGGAACAGTTCAGCTATTATTTACTTAAAAAAGCATCAGATATTTCAATATAGTCACTAAAGGATTTTTATATTTTTATTACTTAAAAATGCATATATAATATGTTACTCACAAGTTTCAAAGTTCACATTTAGTCTCTAACTTTACAAGATCATAAGATTTTATCAGCTTATAATTATTATAAGAATAAAAAAAATAATTCATGAATTACTCTTTTGTTAGCTTGAGGTGCACCTGGCTACCATTCAGGGTGCATTATTGCACCTGGGTACACCTGTTGAGAAATATTAACCTGTAGAAAAAAAAATGATTCAGTTTGAAATTCCCTGAAGGTTACATAGATTAGCAGACACCTAAAGTAGGCTGAAGAGCACAATATCTGAAACGTGATAACAACAAGGATATGGACTATTTACACTATTTTCATTGTTCAGACTGTTGTCATCATCTTTGTTGCCGTATTTATGACATTCCGGCCATTGTACTCTCTGGCCTTAAAATTTCGAACTGAGCCCTTTATTTCGTCCACTGGGATAGATTGTTCTAGTTCCACGTGCCATGCCTCTTACATGTCGTGAATATGGCAACAAAGATGAGTCTGAACAATGTAAATAGTGTAAATAATTGTGATACCTCATCTCAGAAATATAGACGGATATTGAAAGATGTAGACATTAGCTTAAATGTAAATAATTAAATAAACAACAGGTTGTTGTGGAGAGCAATAATCATGTACATTCTCAAAAGACATGGTATACAAAAGAAGAGGAACACTTTTATAATAGGAGAGACTTAGAAGAAAGATTTATTCTGCCATTTGTATTTCCCTTGTTATGGGCATTATTATATCCGTGATAGAACAAAATTGTAGTTTGCAGGTGAAATAGGATGGCTGAAAGGAAAAGGAATAACAAAAATGCTTTGTTCTCAGAGAGATTTTTATACCATTTAGACATGCACAAAACTATACAAGTGTCCAACACAGAAAAATTCATCACATATATCTACACGGCAAAGCAGGGTGTAAGAAGAAACAAAAAAAGAACGGTCTTACATATAATATAGACATAGTCCTGTGTTTGGAGGAGCCATGTTTAGGACTCCAGATTCAAGTAGGACAGATTCATCTACTATGTCACAGGTGAGGACATATTCTATGAATGGGAAACAGTGAGTTTTTGGTTTTCCATGGAAAGGCAAATTTAATCTCTGCCCAGGCCATGGGGGATCCTGGCTAAAAAAAGTAACCTTTAAGTTTTGCTACTGTAAACAAACTGAAATTGATTTCCACTTTTGTTACTGTATAGAGTGATGTCCCTAAGCAATCTGTCCTGTGACCATTGTGGCTTATCTCCACCAAAAGCAGAAAATTGCCTTCTGTATCCCTTCACTGTCTATGTTACAAATCCTTATCCTTATTCTTCTAGTGACATAGAAATCAGAATTATTCAGTCTTCAGAAAATATTGAATATAAAGAAGAAAATGCAGGAAGAATATATAAATGCACTGCAAACTTAATTAAATATCTTTGTATTTTTTTTTACTGTAAGAGTAAACTAGTTTGGACAAGTACAGCTTCCAAACAATTTTGTCTTCCTAACTTCACTCACAGGGCATTTTGCATTGTTATTACACATTGGGATTTTTTCCCCAGACTGATTTTATAAAAAATCCACCTCTTTGATAAATCAACTATATGAGATTTGAACACAAGTCTCAATGTTGGAACACTAATTCTCTAACCTATTAAACAGTTGTTGATAGTTGTATACACATTAACAAGTCATCATAACCGAAGGATTGAGTGTACAGGGCTTCTGTCAACTACTGATCATGATAGATTATGTGCTCTCTCCCAGGAATTGTAATCAAGGTCTGTTAAACATGGTTGGCTCTGTGGGTGTAAAAGAAATACAAATGTTTCTGAATAAAAAAATAACGTAATTTATAAATTTACAAGAAAATAATGAAAAAAATTGTATTATTTGCAAGTTTTTAAGAAAATGATAAGATGACATTATTTACAATTTACAGATCCCAAGGTAGTCAAATCAAAGAAGTATAAATGTATAAGACCTTTTTAATATTTTAATCCTTATACAGGTTGAAGATATTTGGGGAAAACCTTTATTTATTTTTAGTTTTCCTAATTCAAAATGAACTCTCCTATAAGTTCTAATTCATATGAGATTTAACCTGAGATTATATGGTTTCCAAGACAAGGTTCTTACTATACAGCTATCATTACAGACAATGATTTTTTATTTTATTATCAACACTGGTTGTATCAGTCAGCTATATCAAGATGAATTTTAATGCTTAAAAGTTACTTTCCACTGGAATTCAACTTTTAGAACCAAAACTAGTAATTTTCAGTGACATGGAATATTGAATAGTAAATCTTTTTCCTCTTTCATTGGAATTGTAGAAAAAAGAGACAAAACAAAGGCATCTATTTTCTTTTTGTGGGAAGATTATGAATATGCAGTCAAGATTTATTTATTCTTTTTGTTATTTTTAGTCAAAGCATCACCAATAATAAAAGAGTTACTTTTGTTCACAGAGTGAAAGTCCCCGCAAATTTTGAGCAACCCAGAACATGAAGAAGTACTATATTCTCAGCTTGCTTAGCTTAAAAACAAACTTATATAATATCTGTAGTATGTGATTCAGGAAATAAGAATATATACTGTGCTCACCCTAAGAGATATCAAAATCAACTTTGCCTCCAGAGCATTAGAGGATTGATCTGGAAGGTGGCCTCATAGCCACCAGGTGTCAAGTGATGCACCACATGATGTCACTGGCTGTCTCCAACATACAAACAGGTGTCTGACTCAACTGGGCTTAGGTTGTGCATAAATGGAACAACCAGATGACAGGTAGATATATAAGCACCTCACCCAAGAGGAAAATATACAGTATTTCTCACATATTTGCTAGAAGCTTCACGTTTGGAGAAAGCTCCCAAAGTCATACACCCTTATTTTGATTTGACAAGGTCCAGTGATGAACAAATAATAATTTTGGATATGAAAGATTGAGTCTCATGTGTTTATAAATCTTTAGAATGAAAACATTAAATATCTATTTGGAAATATTTTATATATACAAAATTTTTCAAAACTCAGAATCAAATTAAATTGTTACTATTTTCTGCAAAGCCTGCTTTTTTGTGTTTGGTATATTTTGCCACATCTTATATTGACAAGAGAAGTTTAGAGTAGATTTCCTGAGTAAAGGATTTCTTAAACAATAGGTGCAAATGGGAACAATAGAAACTAAGCAAAGTATTAAAAGATAGGAAAATTTTGTCAAAAAACAAAGAAAACAAATTACTTCTATGTAATACACACACACACACACACACACACACACACACACACACACACACACACACACACACACACACACACACACATTTCAATCCTTCATGAGCTTCCAATCTTTAGATAAGATTAATTAATGATGAACACGTCATTTTCCTTTATGATTGATTTCAACACAATTCTTCTGTTAAGCTTGGACAGTAATTATACATTCTTATTGCTCAAAGTAGAGTATAATAGGGTTATATAAACCTTGGAGAATTCCAGTAAGATATCTTTAATCATTTCTAATATACAACAGTTCAAAGCTTAATCTAACAATTGTATAATTTTGCTTTTACACAATTTGAACACTTTTACTGTTATACCCCATCTATATATATGCTAGATAGATAGATAGATAGATAGATAGATATAGTTGTTTTTATGGCTTATTAACCCTCTTGACCCAGGGCATCACTAGTTCCTCAAGGCACTTGATGTAAGCCTTTGTTTTGAGTCTGAAGCCTTCACCAAGAAATTTGGGAGTTCTTTTCTTATCAGAATGATTAGAGTGTGTTTTCTGAGCATTCATTTGTAATCACCATTAGACTCGTCCAACTCTTTCCAAATCCTCTGCACTGTCACCCAATTGACACTCAAATACTCTGAAATGTTTGTATTAGAGCAGAACAGTGTGCTGTTTCAAAATTTCTGGTAGAGTGAATTGTGTTATAGTGCTCTTTTTCTTACAGATGGTGCCCAACTGACCCTCCTATACTGTGTAGTTTACAAAAAGCCAAACAATGTACATGAGCAAAATAAAAAATATAAAATGGCGACAATTTTCACATTGCATCCTCTGTGTGTGTGTGTGTGTGTGTGTGTATATATATATATATATATATATATATATATATATATATATATATATATATATGCTAAACATAGTATATATTTAAGCAGCAATCTTTTGTTTTACATGTTATATTAACATCAACATATATTAGTCATGACACAACTTTTCTCTTTAGAACATTGACCTGTCCCCTCTCTAAGCAAAGTGTCATATATAGACATTTAACACAAATTCATGACACTTATAATTACTGCCAGATTATGTTTGACAATATGAAATTAATCTGCCAACCTGACTGTAAAAAGGGATTACAAATTCTGGAGGCTCTTCATATCTACCATCATCCATAAATGTTTTAATCTCTTTGAACTTGCCTAAAAATGCTTTTGAATTACAAGATTATTTTAGTCACATGAAGCTAAAATATGTCCCACCACCATAACATGTATATTTCAAACCCCTGAACACTGAACAGGATGAATACTCTGCCAGCCACCTCTCAACTTCCAACTTCATTGCTTGCAAATGAGGTAGGGTAATATAGCAGCTCAAAATGAGAAACTAGAGAGCTCAGTTTGAATATCGGTCTGGTTCATTGCATTCACTTATGCACAAATAACCCTGGGAAAGTTATGAATCTATCTCCTCCTCTAGCTATAGGTTAAATAGTAGGGCATGTATCTGGAAAAATCATTGTCATTTTGAAAAATTTATTAATATAATATTCACTCACACAAAAAAAAAAAAAAACAGGCATCTTGACTTCAGACACTTTCTCACCAACGTGACATGGCTTCCCGCTATCTTTTCTACAAATATTTTCATGGCATCTGTTCTTTCCTTAGTGATTCAGCTGCATAAATTTATGAGTACTAATAGATTGGCAACCAGGTCTCACCGTTTTACTTTTAAAGTAGCTAGATACAACCATCTGTTCTATTCTAATAATTTCTTTTTTTGCACTTCTCTCTTCTGGCTTTTTGCTTCCCAGCCACCTACAATCTTCAAAAATTTAAATGCAATGCCAATCAGTATCTTCCATCTTGATTCCTGTTCTTATTCCTCACTAAAATCTTCTTATTCTCTTTCATTCCCAATAAACCCTCACATTTTAGTGGCATTACCACCTTGCTTGGGGTGAAATGATTTTAAAAAAAATAAACAAAAAATAAAAAAATGTCTGTTTTCAAAATAATCCATTATGGGCTTAAAGTGCATATTGCCATTAAAAAATAATATATAATCTTTACAGCAAATATACAAATGACAGAGATGAAATATGTTTCAATCAATATTCTTGCCTAACAGGAGTTATGCACTTTACACCGTTTAAAGTTGGAAGAGAATTTATTAGCTCTAAATATCAAGGCTTTAATCGTTGTTCCACATCTGTACAAATTCAAAAAACATACATCTATTATCGATTGGTCAGGAAAAATGCATTTCTTTTGATCTGGCAATTACTGATCTGATTGAATAGAAACCTTAATATTCATAATCATTATCGTTAAATTCCATCAATAAGTGATTATTGATTTTAAAAAATCTTTTCAAATATTTCCCTCAATAGCTTAATTGGGTGATCAACAACTGATTTAGAATATAAAAAAAATCTCAATATTATTCCTAAATGCACCTGATATTCCATTCATTTATTAAATTTAGTTATAAATTCAATTTGATCAAAGTTGATCAAACTACTTCAATGACTAACCTCAATTAGGTTTAGTGCCAAATTTGATATTTAAAGCACATAGATACATGTGTCCATTTAGCAAAGAATATTCCTGGAAAGGTTTTGTTGCAGGAGCTATAGAATGGGCAAGTATGAAAGGATCTTTTCTTTTTTTTTTTTCAATCAATTCACCCCAAGCAAATCAATAATGCCACTAAGACACAAGCGACTAATAGGAATGACAAATTAGGAGAAGACTTTAGAAGAAACAGGAACCACAATCTTAAACAGGAAAAAAGGGATGAACTTCTACTACTGTTAAAAAAAACTTAAGTTAGGATACCATAATTTATGCTAACAGAATTGAAAGATAATGCACAACAATGGAGATTAGGTGTTGTTCAAATGAAAAGGAAATTTTATTTATGCTTTTGTTTTAGACAATATACAAAAATTATTAGAGAGTTCATCTTGGGATTCTACTGTATATATAGGAGTTGGTAGTTGTAGAGAAAAATCATGTGAGGAAAATATACACATGTTTCAGCTTTATTGCTAGCAAAAGTAGAGGTTTTCATTGCATAGTGGCCTTGGTTGCTGCTGTTGATAGTGGAAGTCTGGCACTTCTTTGGCTGTCTTCTGTCATCAGTGTTAGCAGGTGACTTCTGCAAGTGCCCGTGTCATGAAGTTGAAATGATGGTGGTTTATATAGATTTAATGTGGCTTGAAAACAGTTGGTTGACGCTGCATGGATCTTTTCTGATTGTTCAGTAAATATTTTTATGACTTTTTAAATTTCTTTTCCTCAGAAGTGAATGTTTGGAGCTGGCCTAAAATTAAACCAGTTTATATTGCTTGAATAATGGTTATTGGGGTATGCACTTTTGTTTTAATTGAAGAGTGGGAGTTCTGACAAGCTGATCCAATAAACTCCCCAGTGCAGCATAGTGCCACAGCCTCATCATGCCTGATTGCTGCTCTGGTTTCTGTAGGTTTTATGGAGTGATGTTTTAATTAGTTAAATGAGTCTTGCATAATTACGACTGTATATCAAGCAAAAATATTTGCACAGTATATAGATTTTATAGTGAAATTTTTTTCTGCCAATTTGCAATTAGATAGGTTCTGAAATGTGCAAATATAAGTTGAATTCAAATTTAGAAACAAAAAAACCCACAAATTCCTGAACATTTTGGTCAAAAATCTACAAAAGCAGATGCACCAATTCTGAGATCTGTGGATTCTGTTTATAAAAGACTCTCAGACAGATGTCATCTTTACCCAGTTTTCATTTACCTTTGGTAAAATAAAGCCACCATGATTGTGTATTCATTTACCAAGCATATCAGGGCTTTCAAAAAATTCTTCATTTACTCCCATTTAAATAATTTCTTATCCTTTTACTGGTTTTGCAGAATTGCTTCTTAAAATTTTGCAAAGAATATTTGAGATTAAAAGCTGTTTTTTTTCCCAACTATTTTTTACAATGCGTCACAAAACTCTCTAGCTAATAAAATGTGGAAAGCTTGAAATATGATAGTTTATTTGACTGTTTAGGCTCATATAATTTTCTTTCTTTCATTTTTTTAATAATTTCACTCTATGCAAGGCAGTAAAGCCACTAAGACACAAGGAGTTACTGAGTGTGAAAGAATAAGAAAAAAGAAAAACATTATTAAATAGAACAATAGAAGAGTAATTAGGAAGACAAAAGACATTGCCTTCAAATTTTTGAAGTTGGCTGGAAAGCATGGAGCTGGAAGAGAGTTGCACAAATGAGTAGTTTGAGAAAAGAAACTGTCAGTAGAGAATTTATGATTACATCTAGCCAATTCAACAGTGAATTGATAAGACCTTTCTGCCAATCTGATCAGTCAGTCAGTTATGTGTCATGTGTGATACATGGCTAGGTGATCTTTCAATACATGACTGATGAGGTAGATTTTTCCCCATAGTAGATTGCCATTTCTTTCTGCAGTAGACCAGTTACCATCCAAGGCTATAGAACCTGGTTTGTCCTGCTATTTACCCCTAGCTGTGGATAGAAAAATAGGATTTATACCTTTCCCAAGCGTATTAACATGTAAGTGAATGTAATGGATTTGACCGGAATTTGAACTCAGCTCTCTGATTCTTCAATCCAAGCCACTATCCATTACTCCACCATGCCTCTGGTACTGTGCTTAAATTCATAAAGTTTAGGTACCGTATGAAAGAGTCCTTCTGAAAAAGTTAACATGAAAGTATTTATAGTAAAGGCACAGGGAAGCTACATTATGGTGGTGGGAAAGTGACTGAAGCTGAGATGCCAGGTCAGAACAAATAATATAGCAGTAACATAGTTTTTGAAAACCAGTTGCAAAATTTTGTTCTTTGAAAATTAACGTAAAATTTTTCTGTAACTATTACAGCCCTGCTAATCATAAGTAAAAAGTTATTTTTGCTCTTGCAAGATTCTGAAAAAAATAATAGAAATGAATTGAGCAAGTACACAAAAATAGAAAGCTGCATAAAACAAGGATGTGTCTTAGGCAATCCTAAGAGAATTAGAAGTCCTACCAGGATTTATTATTTATTGGTTGACACACTCTTAACAACATAAGATATGCAAATGATAATGTGCTGATGGTAGAGACAAAACTCCAGAAACCCCTAGACAAATTAGTAAATAAAAGCAAGAAGAAAGGCCTATCAATTTTAAGAAGACAGAATGAACAGTTGTCAGCAAGAAGGAGAGCCCATAATGCAAATTACAAATTGAAGACATCTATAAAGCAAGTACAGAAATTTAAGTGGGAATTATTATAATGACATAGAAATCTTATGGCACTTTGGAACAGTGAAATATGTCTTCCAAAAGCAAAGAAAATATTAAGAAACAGGATTTGAAATAAAGAATAATGTACTTAACTACTATGTAATATCAATCCTCCTATATAGCAGCAAATGATTTAAAATTTCCTCACAGATGAAGATTTAATTGTTTATTCAATTCTGGACTCCAACAAATTAATATTGACTGAATTGAGAGTATATGGTTTTGGGTCTTTCATTAATTGTTCAATATTCTTTTTGATACATTGTGAGGGATTTGTAGGTTAGGCGTTTATATAACTTCCTGTTATCTAATTTGCCTTGTGCACATATATTCTAAGTTCACTTGTCTTCACTTCCTTGTTTATGTTGATATACTTGTCGGCATTCTTCAGCCATTAACTTCTGTCTTTGGTCACTGTGAGGTCACATTCTAGGTCAACTCTCACAGCTAGATATTATGATTTTTTGACATGACACTAAATATAAAACTTTGGAATATTTTAGGGTGAACTCAGTATATATTTGGATCACTACAGATCAACTCTTCTTAGATTAATGTTTTTGATGGAAATGTGACTTGGTCCTGTCAGAGAATTCTGATGTGAATAATATTTACATGATTTACATTGTTCAGACTGTAGTCCTCATCTTTATTGTAATATTCACAATGTTTTGGCTGTTGTATGCTCCGGCCTTCTTCAAGTGATATATGTTGCAATTTTTAACTGAACCCTTTATTTAGTCCACTGGAGAAGATTGTTCTTGTTTCATGTGCCATGCCTTTTCTGGATATCTCATATATGGATGGAAAAGGGAAATCACTGCCCTCTGTGGAATGAGGTTGAAATAATTGTCTATTATTTTAACCTCATCCCACAGAGAAATACAAAAACTTACGGAATTAGCATATATCCTAGGCCACAAAAATCTTGTAAGCTGGCTAAGTATAGACATGAATACAATATGGGAACAAGTAATACAGAGTACTAAAAAAAAACAACAATAACAAAAAATTGCAATATTGCCCAGTGGATAAAAGCTTTGGTTGAAGTAATCCAGTGACTTAACCAAAAAAGTTGTGAGTTCAATACCTGGCCACAGCAGAGGTGAACAATAACTTGGAGGGTTAAGTTACTCAAGGGAAATAACTGAAATTGAGATATCCAGAAAAAGCATAGCATGAAGAACAAGAACAATCTACCCCAGAAGTCGAAATAATGGGTTCAGTTTGAAATTCCAATGTATATATCATGTTGTAGCGGGGGGAGTGGTCCCGTATCACACAAGGGTGAATGAGGTCACAAGAGGCTCGCTAACATTTTTGAAGACATTAAATCTGACGGTGAAACAATATAGATGACAGAACGAAGATATGTATGATATATGCTGATTTATTCTAGAAAAGAAAAGGAAATAAAGTGGTCGGATTCTAGCTGAGGCCTTCAGAAATTCTAGTGCAGGCATTGATGGTCGAGGTTGGTGTTGGTAGTTGCCAGGATGATCGCTGTTGGAGTTGATGTTGGTTGTTCCCAGGATGATCACTGTTGGTTGTTGAAGGTGATGTTGGTTGTTGGCAGGATCATCGCTGTTGATTGCTGCAGTTGATGTTGGTTGTTGGCAGGATCATCACTGTTGGTTGTTGAAGTTGATGTTGGTTGTTGGCAGATGATCGCTGTTGGTTGTTGGAGTTGATGTTGGTAGTTGCCAGGAGTGCCACTTGTTGGTTGTTTGTCGTTGCTGGGATGCCAACTTGACGTGTTGGGAAGGAGAGAAGAGCTGGCGTTGTTCGAGCATGTAACAGGTCCAGTGCAGGCGTTGTGTGTTTGCCAGTCGAGTCCGATATTAGTAACCTCCCGTATTAATTACTAACATAGTGTATGGGAAAGGTTAAGGACGATGTGCGGGCAGCCAGTAGGGATGGAATGCCGAGAGGTGAACAGAAACCAGGAAGTAGTAGGCGAAGGAGAGAGAGAGAAAGAAAAGTTCCCAACTATCGTCAAGTTGGCAGACAAAAAAAAATGGGAGCGTAACTCAATACACAGCCTGGTGATCGACGTCCCTGGCCAACGAAGGCCAGGGGGGCCTGCATATCCGACCGTTTCAGTAGCCAACTGCCTCCCTGAATTTAGTGAGAAGCCACTGTCTTGTGACAAGGGAGACCAGCAAGTAAAAT
>CAHIKZ030004932.1:5035000-5102500 GCA_903632075.3 Acanthosepion pharaonis | reverse complement strand
ATTTATACTTCAACTCTGCTGAGCAGATCTTAGTTACAATTTCTAGGAGAGAGGCATTATCTATCATGATCAACAGTCTGAACAAGGCCAGAAGGCTCAAACTCTCAGTCATGATGACTTGTGACTAAATGCTAGCACAACCACCAATGCCCTCTCAAGGGTTCTGTCTACCCAGTTTCACTCACAAGGCTTGGGTCAATGTCAGTGGTATGGTTTTCAGTGACTTTCAAAAGGTATGTATGCTGGGATCACCCCCAGACTACTAACATCAATATATATATATATATATATATATATATATATATATATATATATATATATATGTATATATATAATATGTATATATATATGTATGTATATATATATGTATATATATATATGTATATATATATATATATATATATATATATGTATATATATATATATATATATATATATGTATATATATATATATATATATATGTATATATATATATAAAAAAAAAAAAAAAAAATTATAACATAAGTATGTTATAAAATCACTACAAAATAGCCATTTTTTTTCAACACACTCTGTGTCTTATCAAGTGATGATGTTGAAAATAAAATAAATGGTTTTAAAAAGTTTCAGATTAATCAACGATCCTACACTGAGGGAAACATTGTTACAAAAGCTAGAATAACCAATCAAAAACAAGTATAGAAAGATTCAAAAGCTTGACAACGAAATCATGCTATAATAGCTTTTCAGATCTTTAAATACGTGTAATATTAAAATATAATTTATACTAACTAATAATTATAAAATTATATGATAAAATTTAATATTAAAATTAAAAACTGGCAATTTTAAAATCTAAATTTAATCACTATTAAGTTTAAAACTACAAAATTATTGAGAAAAGAAAAATATATATGTTTATTCAATTCATTTCTTCATTGAAATTACATTAGACAAGACGCTACAATACATCCGGTCATTTGACAATACATGTATATATATTTTTTTCCCTTCTTTTCCGTTTTATTTTAAAGTTTGTGAATGTGGTCTTAAACTCACGCCAGAAACAACAAAAAACACAATCAGATTATAATACATAAGCACCCAGACATAATTAGATACACACACACACACACACACACACACACACACACGCACTAAAAAAAAAAAAAAAAAAAAGAGAAGGTGGGGGATACATGAACATCTCTACAGCCCTTTATGAAAAAAGAGACGTGAAACTAACACTTATACACACACACAGTTAAATGTGAATACACTCTACATACTCATAGACACCGATAGATACACATACATACATCCACAGACAATGACATAACAATGAGAAATCACAACCAATAAATATTTCAGACTTAAATAAATGCTAACCACTTATTGAATTATAACTTAAGAGAGCAAATATACAAAGATAAAAATGGTTAAAATTATATTATTTAATATATTAAAACGAAAATTCTAAAACCATAAATATCAATAAAAAATATATATTAATCATATAAGTTGATAATAGTTTCATATATATTAGGCAAAAAGTAAAAACAGGATAAATAAACCCATATATATATACATATATATATATACACGGCAGCAAAAAACAAATTAGCACACATAAATATACACTCATACATACATATATATATACAGAAATACATACAAATAAATATATAAACATAAAAATATATACGCACATATACATATCTATGATAACAAGTACATGCACATATACATATAAACCTAAATACACACAATATATACACAAACTTTTAACACATACTTACATATATAAAAAACAGTCATGATATACCAAAAGTTTCTATACTCACACATACACAAAACAAACTCATACATAATAGAGTTACCAACACACACACATATATATACACAAACATACATAAATATATATACACACATACATACATATCTACAAATAAACATATATATAAATAAATCTATCTATCTACAAAATACCCATATATACATGCATACAAAAATACAACAACACTCAACAAATACATATATAAACGTACTAACATATAGATATATAAATATATATATACCTTCAAATACCAACACACAGCAATATACATATAGTCTAACATACAAATATATAAACACATTCATACAAACAGAAATATGTAAATATAAATACACATACAATAAAATAGGACATACAGATATATACATATATGCACACACAGATATATATATACATACACCCATACACACATACATACATATATATATATATATATATATATATATATATATATATACAAATATATCGTGGCACAAAGCCGAAATTATGGGGCACTCAGTGAGGAAACGAACTCATTACTCAGTCGCACCTAATCTAGCGAACCATGCTGGCCAACCATTATACTGCCGTGATTTTATCATACATATACATATACATATTCATACACATATACATACACACATACATACATATACACACATACATATATATATGCATATGCATATATATATATATATATATATATATATATACACACACATATATATATATATATATATATATATATACATACATATATATATATATCACATATACATACATATATATATATACACACACACAAATACACACATATACACACATACATATATAGGCACACACATATACACATATACAGTAACAATTATTAACCTTTTCTCTTATAATCTACCATACCTTCCCCACATAATATATATATATATATACACACACACTCACATATATATACACATACACACACACACACACACACCCACACATATATAAAAATAAAAAAAAAAACAATAATTACACTTATACACCAACCTACATTCCTCAGTGCAAATACTCTAACCAACACATAAATAAATATATATATTTACACCAACACTGATAACACTATGCAGGTAAACAATACACATTTATATCGTAAGTATGACCATCATGCAATAAAAATACTAATCTATTAAAAAATACAGCGACATATCATTATCATTTAAAAGTATTAAACCCCTACACTAAGTTAAATTTATAACCTTGTGTTTACAATTTACTGTAAGTTCATATCTTTGATTTAAGAGATCAGCCTTGTTTTTAAATCTAATAATTTCAAATTTTCATTAAGGCATAGGTAACATAGGGTATATAGGGAGTTACATGTACGAGCTTTCTTAACAAACTCCATTTTAACCGTAGGTGTTTTGTTCTTATCTTTTAGATTCCAAAATACTTGGATAATGAAGTCATGTACCTATATTCACTGTGATTAAAGGATTGCATATGCCCCCCGCCAGCGTTCCTTGAATGTTTTTCATGGTAGAACCAATGTAAAACTTCTTTTATATTTGGATTTTCAATTGTTGAAATAGTACCAAGATAGACTACAGAAGTAATTCCACAGTTAGTTTGTAGTGGACAATTATTCGGATTCCTACAATTACATAAGTTGTTATTTGTATTCTTATAATTAGTATTGCATTTAGTAACCTGTTGATTAGTCAAGCCTTTTTGAACTCCTATACCTGTTAAAGACTATGTTGTTATGTTTTTAATTATCTGCTCTAGGTTATCAGCACAACTATAGCTTAATTTAAAATTATTATGATTAAATATTTTACTAAGTGGGTTAGTTTCAGGGTTGGGGAAATGTTTTTTGATTAGGTTTAGAAATATACGCCTAATTTAGTTTTTAACCATAACATTGAAAGGGGAGTGAACCAAATAATCTTTCTAGATATTCTTTTCTTATTATGGTTGCAATTAACAGGGTTTTTATATTGGATAGTGGTATTTTGGTATCCACTATTTTTTTAGTGCAAATTATAAAAATCACTATGTTTATTGAAAACCTCCTTATTATAAGAGTTAGCGCTAATTCTAAATTCAATGGAAGAGGGTATATGTTTGATAACCGAAGGGGGATGGTTGGAATTAGGATGCACGTATAATGGGTTGGAATTAACCTTCACATATGGTTGGAAAATGTTGTTAGCAAGATCTAGGGTGACATCTAGAAAATCAACTTGTCTAACATTAGTAGTAACTATTGTCCTAAGACCTAAATCCTTAAATACCCTATAGATCATTTTCCTAATACGGTCTACCTTAATTTTAGTTGAGTTTTTAACAACTAATAATCCATCATCTCTATATAATCCTACACTATCTGAATGTAGACAATCGAAGGCACTTAAATTATATAAAAAGAAATAATCCAACCAAGTCCGAAGCTTCAGCAGAATCCAAAGAACCCATGGAAATGTCAAATTGTTGTTGGAAGACTTTTTGGTCCACTGTTCATCCTTGTAAATCAGAACAGAATTTCGACACTTCATAATGATGTCAACTTCACTCTCAGAAATAGTAGAATATTCCCGGCGAAGTCCAATGCCAAGGTGAAAAGATCCTTCGATATAGAGGGATAATAGTCGATAATATCGAACTGTATGAATGAACATTTTCCCTTATATCGTGTATTTGTTAAACCAGTTGATGACATCAGTTGTGTTAATCCACTGTAGCAGTCCAAGGGTGTTTTTTTATGGGTGGTTGATTCTTTCTAAGATGGTCTTACTAATCCTACCGATTTCTGGTCTTGTAGGATTTATAAGTTTAGTGGATGGCTTAGTTTTGAATTCGGGTTTATGGTCTTTTAACAAGACATAGGCTTCCTTAGTTTGTAGTTTGCCTACCCGATCACTAATTCGTAACTTATCAGTAATTGATTTACTGATACTGTTAATATTATTTACTTGGTTGAAATGACTAGTATCAATTTTTTGGTAGCTTCTGGTTAGACTATCCTTAACTAAAGTATCATAATCCTTAGGCGATAACTTATAAAAGTTAGCCGTTTTGTCGGATTTAACGTACATATCACCAGATTTATTAATATCACTGACAATACTTTCGAGATGTTTTTGAAAAGCATTTTTATATTTATAGAAGGTTAATCCCTTGACGGTATCCATTAGTTCATTTTCAAAAGCAGATAATTCCTTAATAATAGGTGCAGTTTTTAGGCTTTTAAAACCATAATTTTCGCGTTCACACACTGGTTCCTTGTCTTGAAGAAAAAGTTTATGCTTTCCATATCATTCTTCTGATAAGGTTTTGTGTGTGTTTGCAGATTTAAATGGACGAAATAATCCCTTTTTGTTTGTAGTTTTTTGAAAGTTCTTAAGTGATATAATATAATTGATTCTTTCCATATTATAAGAATAGAATAAAACAGGGCTTGACAGAATAGAGCTAATATCAAGTAAATAATAATTGGTATATAGAAATGAATTCCAATAACCAATAATTACTATTCAAAAGAGTGCTCAATTTAAAAAATATTATGTTTTATATAAATTTATATATTATTAGTATATATATATGTATATATATATATTTATATATATATAGCTATATATATATATGTATGTATATATATATATGTTTATATATATATGTGATATATATATATATTTTGTATATGCTATATGTATATATATGGAATATGATATATATATAACCATTCCTCATTCCGATATATATATATATATATATATATATATATATATATATATATATATGTATATATATATATATATATATATATATATATATATATATATGTATATATATATATGTATATATATATATATATATATATATATATATATATATATATATATATATATATATATATATATATATATATATATATATATATATATATATATATATATATATATATATATATATCTTCCCTGTTAGCAGTCTGGGTGGGGGGCAATACAGCATGCTGCACCTTTGGAAAGTGCCTGAAAACCATGCCATGGATATGTGATTCTTATGACAAACGGTAACAAGATGAATATATATATATAGAATTAATATGGAAAATGTTTTTTTTCACTTAACACATGTCTACTTCAGAGTTTTGAAGGTGTATACATCTAACCACTCATTGGAATAGAATTAATGTTCAGAGTGGTCGGATTCATACAGTCACAAAACATTTAAATAAACATGAGTTAAGTGAAAAAAAATTTTCTCTATTAATTCTATTAACACTCAATCTCTGTCTTTGATATTAGCACTCTACCACAAAGCCTGCTTGCCTTAAATGCTTCCTTATCAGCAAACCACTGAAAAACCAGCAATTTTGGCTTCAAAAACAGCATTTCAAATTAACACTATATACATATATACTGCTTAAGCATGACACTCTTTGTAGCCTTGTTGGTTAAAGAATATCTGACCTAATGATGGTTTCTCCTACAGATTGTGACAAGGTTCGAGACTTGCTGGAGGATACAATTTTCCTTCATAGAATTTCTGGAATATTCCAGCCAGTAGACCAAACAAACAGTTCATCTTCTTAAATATGTCTGTCCACTAACAATAATGTTTAAAGGGATAAAAATATGTTGAACTAATAAATAAAATATTCATCATTTCTTTAGAAATTACTTTGCTTATGTTTCAGATATGAAACTAACCTGTTATGGACTTTTGTGAATTTAAATGCGAAAAATGTGCTTAAAGGCACAATACATCCTTGCTTAATCATGATGCATTTCATAGCTGAGTAATAAATAAATGGAGCACCTGCTCACATATGAGTATCCACTAAAAATAACATTTAAAGTTGTCAGATTAATAAATAAAAATCCATTACTTCTTTAGAAATTGCTTTGTTTACGTTTCAGATATGAAACTGACCTGTTATGAACTTTTGTGAATTTAAATGAGAAAAATGTGCTTAAAGTCACTATACATCCTTGCTTAATCATGATGCCCTTTATAGCTAAGTCAATTAAAGCATGTCAGATCTAATGACAGTTTCTCCTGCAATGGGTCCTATAGGTTTGAATCCTGTCAGCGGGTGCATTAATGGGTAAAAGAAATGGAATGTCTACTCAGATATGTATATTTATAAAAAATAATGTTTAATCTGATAAAAATATGTTGGATTAATAAATAAAAAATACAGACACACACACAGATATACATATTTTGTGTCTGGGTGTACATGTAAAAAATTTTTATTCTCACTTTTTCAAGGATTCAGTCATTTTATATGCATACATAAACATACATAAATGTTCCTATCTGACCGTATTAATTTATTTTGACATTCAGTTAGACTGGCATTGTATTGGCTATTATATTTCATTGGTTTTTATTCAAATATGTGAAAAATAGTGAAAAACTGCTGCCCAAATAATTTTCTTGGGAGCATTAGTAATTTCTGTTACAAAAATTTATTGCTGGTAATTTTTTTTTTTTTTCAAAAAGGTTTGCTAGTAATATTTTTTTTTCCTTACAAAAATATATTGCTGGTAATTCATTTACTATGAAAATTCATTGGTAGCACTTCTACTACAGGAATGTATTTTTACACTTTAGTGTTTTGATCCCAGTCTGGGGGTTAACTGTTTTGCCCAGAGCTGTGAACCTAACAGGTGCTACAGCATGAACCTGGGAATAACAGCAATTAAGAGGTAGTTCCATTTTCCTGAAAACCTCCTGATTAGAGGCCTTGGTGCCAGATGTAGTTTATCATCATGCCCAGAATGGATATATATATATATATATATATATATATATATATATATATAAAATAATAAAATAGCTAGTGATTTTGCATACCAGTTGCACAACACATGACATTTTGCTAGCAATTGTCAGGAGGAAATCTACATATATTTATATTAATTGGACAAATTGATATGACCAATACAATATATATATATATATATATATATGCAGTGTGTCACAGATAAATCCTGAAAAAAATGAATTGATAATAAAAACAGCATTTTTTATATAGCAATATATATTTCAATCAAACTTTATACACAGGTACATATATAAGGCTACCACTTTTTCCAGGTAAGACCAGAAGCTGGATCAGGCCTTGGCAATGGTGCCCCTGTCCATGTTAACCACAGTGGTACTGATGGCTGCCTTGAGAGCCTTCTTGGTGTTGTAGGGCCTGCTGTTCAAGATGCCCTAAACAAAATAGTCAAGAGGATTGTAGTCTGGGGATGAGGGAGCAAACATAAGTTGGGCACAGAGGTGGAGAGCCAGTCCTGGGTGTAAAAAAAATCATAGACTGTAAAAAAAAAAAAAATGACTACAAATATCAGAAGCATTATCGACAAAATCCAAAAGGGATCAACATTATCAAATTTATATCAAATTTTGGAAAAAACATTTCAAAAATATTTCAAAATAAAATAAAAAATAAATATGACTATATGAACAATCACATGAACACAGAAAATCAAGAAACTTAACACAAAAAAAATTCTAAAAACTATCTTAGTTGTTGTGGCATGTGGGGGCTTCCTTACTTTACTTGATTCAGTAGCAGCAGAAATAATCAGCAGGGTACAACCAGAAGTCCCTGAGGTTATAAATGTCTTGACCGAATCCTATTCAGCCTATTTTTCATTTAATTTCAGCTACCTCTACATCTACGGTCTCTCTCTCTCTCTCTCTCTCTCTCAGACAGCACTCTTTAAAATTTCTCACTTTCAGCAGTCTCTCTGTTCAAGACACCTACTAAGGGGCTACCTGCAACTGTTGCTGTAAAAGACAAGATCTGTCTTGGCAGCTTGATGTAGATTTGTTGCTGCTGCCACAGGAACCAATGGTGAAATCTCTCTTCAAAATACACACCAAAGCAAACTGCAATCAACCCTTACTGCAAAAGACAAGGCCTGTTCTAGCAGTTAGATGTCTTGTTCCTCTCATGGGAACTAATGGAGAAACCTCTCTCAACAAAAACAATTACTACATACATGAACATTGTAAACTGGGAAAAGACCTTTTTTTTTTCGTTGCAAATTACTACTATCTTGCACTCCTGTTTCAACCAAATAAAAGCTGTTGAACAGTCTTAGTCAAGCTATTGGGTCTTTTTGTTCATTCCACTCACATTGCCAAGCACAAACACACATGTGACCGGGGAAAATCTCATCACAATAGCAGAAAGTACTTATATTTAAACATAAATTGGAAAATTTATATATAAATATATACTGGAAATCAAGAAAATGTTCTAAAATATGGAAAAATTCTTTTAAATCCTTAAAAGAACTTTCATTAGTGCTTAAACAATTGTATTTGTGTGTGTGTGTATACATATATATATATATATATATATATATATATATATATATATAAATAAAAAGAAAGAACAGTAAGATATATAATCCAGTGTTCTTATAGATATTTTTATTTTTAAAATTCGCTTGAGGATGAAATGGAACTAATGTCTTTAATTTAATTACAAAATTAAATTCGGGGCTTTTAGCTTCCATTTTTGAAACATGGTTAGAACTGTGTAGTGAAAAAAAATATATTTTAAATCAATTAATTTATAATAAATATATATATATATATATATATATATATATATATATATATTTTATATATATATATAAATAATTTTTTTTTAATTTCTGATGCTTTTTCAAGTTTGTAAACAATTTTATTTGTTTTATTTATAAAATTAAATAATTTTTTTAAGTGGGATTCCCCTACTCTATTAGTCCCCTAAATGTTTTTAGTGTTCTTGACAGTATTAATTTAAAAATATTTTTATATATCTTTGAAGCAGGGTTGGCCGAAAAGTTCCCAAAATATTTTTTAATAGTATTTAAATGCTTTCATTAGTATTACCTAAAGCTTTGTTAACACTTTGTAGTATCAAGTGATTGTTTAATATATATATATATATATATATATATATATATATATATATATATATATCAATAAAATCATTTATACAGTCTTGGTACCATAGAAATTATGGGTACATAGACATTATGAATTTAAGTGCATTACTAGATTAGTAGCAAGGTCTCACCATTTTACAGTCACAATGGATAGATGTAACTGTAAATTCTATGTTAACAGTTTCTTTTCTCACACTTCTCACTTGTGGAATTCTCTTCTGACTTATTACTTTCCAGTTAAGTTTAAAAAATTTAAATGCAATGTCAATGGTTATCTTCTGTCCTCTTAAATTCTCTTCTTTTATTGTATTACTTGCTCCTTAATCATGTTTTTTTTTTCTTTCGCACTCAGTAACCCCCTGTGTGTGTAGTGGCTCTATTGTTTTGCTTAAGGCAAATAATATATATATAATATATAATATATATATATATATATATATATATATATATATATATATATATATATATGTATATTTTTGGCTGTAGTGTAATTGTTAGTAGTCTTGTTTCACTTGATCAGTTAGGACTGAGTAGTGAGTGAGTTTTTTATATATATATATATATATATATATATATATATATATATTTCACTGTGCTGTAATTGTTAGTAGTCTTGTTTCAATTGATCAGTTGGTAGTGAGTTTAATCTTTAATATATCTATCTATCTATCTATCTCTCTCTCTCTCTCTCTATATATATATATATATATATATAACAATTCAAATATAAATAATATATGTCTGTAACGGTAAAAAAGACAACATGAATAAAGATAAAAGGAAAACATTTCTTTACTGACACATTTGATAGGAGCAAGACACCTTGAAAATGAATGTAGCAACATTAAAAAATGATATAAAATAAAAATTAATATGAATTTTGGCAAATTTACTGATAAGACAACAACTTATTTGGAAATGGTAAAGATTTAATAAGAAAATTGATAGACAGAACTTGTCCATATTATTTAACAAAACATGTTTGAGAGAATTCTTGCTGTTGAAATACACATTATATATATATAGATATATATATATGACACCACTTGTATTCAAGGATACCCGTCTATTAGGATGTTTAGCCAATCCCTATTTTAGACATTTGCTCAGGCACATTTGTGTTTGTTAAACACCCACAGAGCCAACCTGTGTTTTATACTGTAACTATGCTGAGTTAGTTACAATTTCTGGGAAAGGGTGTGTTATCAATAATCTGAAGAAGGCCAGCACACTCAAACCCTCAGTCACGATGACTTATAACTTTGTTATTGCGCAGCTATCGATTGCCCCCAAAATATAGATAGAGATATATATATACACACACACATACATGCACACACACATATATATCTCAGTTTGACCATTTATATGACATCACCTTGAGTGACTTGAAATTGGTTCAATCAAAAAGAGAACACCAGAATTAAAAATCAGTTGCTTAACTATGCACACAACAATCCTTGAAAATGAATTTAGCAACATTTGAAAGATTTAATAAAAATAATTGGAGGACAGAATTTGCCCTTATTATTTAACAAAACATGTTTGAGATAATTCTTGACGCTGAAATACACATACACACATATATATATATAGCAACTATGTTTATATATATTAGCAACTTAAATTTTCATTGACAAGGCAGTCATATACTGTGGATTGTTTGTCAGAACACTGCTGCATATAACAGCCATGAGAAAGAAAAATATATATATTAGGCTTTCTTAATCATTTTTATCAAAAACTCATGCTTCTCTTTCATTCCTAATCTGAAGCCAACAATCAAAATCTCAGGAAAGCTTTATTCACAGATATGGTTTGATTTTAGTCTCTTTCATCATTACTTGAATACATTGTGCACAAAAGAATCACATCTATTTCTTCAGCCTGGCATTCCAAAGTCTCAAAACCAAAGAACAAGTAAGCTGAACTCTTGTAAAATGGCTGTAGCATATTGGTCTACAGAACCATGGAAAGGTTACCATGGTTACCAGATACGCAAATCAAAAGATTATTTATGCATGGTTCATTTCTGCTTTGTGACTTACTCAACTCTTTCTCTTTTTATTCTTTGTCATTTTCTTGTCTTCCTTTTATGCTTTATTCCCAGAGTGTTACCTTTACGAAATTCAGTAATGGCTTCTGGTTTGGACAAATTACTTGAAGTCAGTACTCAAGGAGAGCTCTTGGATTTTGTTAATATTTCTTATTCTTGAAAGTCTAACTACATCACTTGAGTACTTTTGATAACAATCCTCCTGGGTATGATGATAAACTACATCCAGCAGCAAGATCTCTGATCGGGATATTTTGAGGAGCATGGGACCACTTCTTAATTGCTGTTGTTCCCAGGTTCATCCTGACTCAAGATGATAGCACTTGTTAGGGTCCCACCTATGGCCAAATAGAGAACACTTAAACTGGAGTAAAACAATGGTAGCATAGATTTGAAATTAATAAAAATAAAAAATAAATTACCAGCAATAAATTTTTGTAAAAAGAAAAAAATTACTCAAGCTCCCAAGAAAATTAAATTTTGGCATTAAATAACCCATAAGGAGTTGATATCCCATTAAACAAACAAACTTTCAACAACAGCAATAGATAAAATGGATAGCACAAGTAAACCAAAAGGAAATTAAGACATAATCAAGATGTTGACATTCCACACTACTTCAAGCAAAAGGTTAGTAAGGAAACCTCCAAAATACTGGAGAGAGTAACAACAGCTACTGGACTTGTGAAAATTATATTATTTTCCTGAAAAATGTTTTCAGAGAAAGATTTTATAAATTTCAACTGAAAATAACACTGGCTGTTCAGTTAATGAATGCCAAATGTCCCCCTGTAAAGAAAAGCCTAATATTAACATTACCATTGAAATCAGGGTTGTAAGTTGCCATTTTTAGATTTTCTAGTTCTGATATTTTATTAGCAGAAAATTAACAGGCTGTTTCTAGAAAAAGTATAATGATAGTATGCTAGTTTTGTAATTTAATTTTTCATGACTTGGTTCCCTAAAACTGTGACAATATAACTGCCAGACAAACTAAGCTTAAATACATAGTATATTTAACCAAGATAGACTATAAATTGATTGATAAGACTGGCAGCTTGAAATATGTGTATAACTAAATGAATGCCTATACTTATCAGATCAAAATATTTTTAAAATTAGAGAGGGTTAATCTATAATGTGTATGTCAAAAGTAATACATTGTATGATCAGTTATGGTGATACATGATATGTTGGTAATGTTTGCCAATCAGTTTAACATTGACACATACGAGGTGTGATATTCTTTTTTTTGAGTTGTAGTTTGCAGGCAGATAAGTAAAGCTTAGACAGATACGGATTTCTCTCAACTTTGGTCTCAGTGGGAACGTAGCAATTTTCTGTCTTATCTGTCTCTGTCTACATCTACTATGCTGTTCTCCATTTCTTCACTCTCTGACTTCTTCCTCTACTTTCTTCCTTTAGGTTGACTACACATCCACATAAATACAGCAACCATAGAACAAAAAGGCTCCTCCCTTTCTTGATGCTTTTTTTTTTATGATCACCACTCATACGCACAATCCCTGGCTCTAGTTGCTGCCATAGATATTTAATTCTCCAGATACACCTCAGTTTCTCAGCTCATTGTCTTTATAGTTAAATGATTTTTGTTTTAAAATTACAAGATAAAAACTAACATTCGGTCTTTTAACTTCAGATAACAAAATAAAATAAAACCATGCTTTCATGTATAACTCTTTTGTTAATTTAATTATTTGCACACGTGGTTACTTAAATATAAGTGACTTAGGTTTTGTCACATGCAAAAATTTCTACAATGCTACCATTTGGATCAGTGGTTTCAAAACTTTTTCTAGCTGTTGTTGCCACCCTCATCATCCCCAGGACACACTTGTATGAAGATATGTTTTATTGGGGTTATCTATAGTGCAAATTTAAAACAACTAATCTAATTCTGTAAAAACACATATGCATTCTTAAATGCCAGCAGATAAAATGTTAGCAAACAAGCATCCATGGCTATATTTCTTCAAACATGGAGCACTGCCCTACTGCAGATATCAGCTGTCTTATCTGGTTGGTATTTGGTATAATAATGTCAGCAAGATATGTACATCAAGGATAGAAGACTCACTCAGATTTCTAACAACTTTGTTCTCAATGGGAACATAACAAATTTCCATATTACTCTCGGTCACTGTCTACATGTATTATGACATCTTCTACGGCTTACGGTCAAATCACGCTGAAACACCGGTTCTCGTTCGATCACCGAAGTTAAGCATCATAGAGCCAGGTCAGTACTTTAGATGAGGGACCGCTTAAACACCTGGTACTGTAAGCCCCAAAAGTCCAACCCTACCTCACAGTCGGGTGGGGGGATGTAAACGTGGTACAGAGTTATGCCGCCTGAACTGCTCCTGGTAGCCACCCAAGGCAGACAGGTCTGACACACACGCTGGCTAACAAGGGCTCTGGTGAAAATCCATGAGCGTCTGCATCGGGTAACCGGGCGGCTTTGGTTGTTCCTGTCTCTGTCTGTGGGAATCCCCGCAAGCAAGAACGTTATTCGAGGGCCTGGGTACCCTACTTGTAATTTATCCCAAGAATCTTCTTCTCATAACAGGAAGAAGCCGGCTCAATCCGCCCAGGGTGAATGCCGCATCAGTACAGTAGTACAGTAGTAGTATGACATCTTCTATCCCTTCACACTCTGACTTACTCATCCATTTTCTTCCTTTAGATTGACTATACTTCCATATAGATATTAAAAACTATAGGACAAGTCTCTCTTTCTGTGTTTATCTTTCTTTTATAACCATCATCCTTACCCAAAATCCCTCATTTCTCAGTGGCTGTAGTTGCCACCACCTGTATTTTATCCCTCACCCTACACCTTTTCAATTTTTCAGTCTACTCACCTCATCTCTCAGTTCATGACAGGTAAGTTTTTAAAAAAAATTTTCACGAATATATGCAGATTTGTACATATTTTTTTTTCAAAATTATGATTATCTGTAGCACATTACATCCAAGTGATGTTTATCAATCAGTTTTAAATTCTCTCTGACTATAATATACTATGGGGTTGTGTTTTGTGAATATTTGCAGTTTTGTCCTATGTATATGTAGAAAGTTCTTTTGTTAAGCAATGTAGATATTTTTTTTACAATGGAAGAGTTGCAAATGCAAGATATAGAACACAAAGAATTTTGAACAATTTACTTTTTATGGTGGATAATGTGAAAAAGCCTTCAGTTAACCATTACAATAAGCCAAAAAGGACAAAAAATGATTGTAAACATGAAGATTTAATGACAATGAGGAGAAGACTGCATACTTTCATAAATTTATTGAACAAAAATTATAAAGATGCATAGTAGCAAACAGATGGAACTTTTTGACAGACAAAAAAGTTATTATTGGAAATTAAATTTGATCTGCTTCCCTCAATCTCAAATGCTTCTAATGTTATTAATTTCTGGTAATCATCATTATTTTGTGAACATTTTTCAGAATGAACAAAATGTGCTTACCATTATACCTGCCATTTTGAAATGATATAGAGATATGAGCAAGCTTTTTCCTGATTGGCTGATCAAAATGTAAAGAATTTTCTGCTGTTTTCAGCTATTTAACTTCAAAGATTAAAAGTTGAATGAAAACAAAAGAGATTTGAAAGTGTCATGTTCTTATATTTTAAATTAATAAATCATATAAAATTATATATATATATATATATATATATATATATATATATATATAGTATGAGGGGTGGTGCAACTAATATTGGCTTGAAAAGTAGGTCAACAAACCTAGCCTTTTACATTCATTTTCGCACAAAGGTATGAATTAGTTTGGGATTTTCATTATCCTTCCATATAACTACATTTCTGTTACCTCCAGTTTTTCTCTTTACCTATCAGGATATTGAGTTCATCTGAACATTTACCATGGAAAGTATTTTTTGTTTTTTTACAGTGAGAGTCACTCTTTACAAGGCTCTGGGGGTAACTTAAGGTAGAGAGTTATGTTAGGAGGCCATTTGTGTGTATAGGTGAGGGAGATAACAATTGACACTAGCCTTGAATAGGTTAAGATTGTAATGATCAGGGAAACATCCTGTTGGGAGTCAATTCCACATGGCAATGGTTTGCGGGAATGGTTTTCAATGCAGAATCCATTCTCCAATTGGCTTTTGTTTGCTTTATGGTCTGTAATTATAAATTCCCTGGCTCACAAAAGTCCCCAAAAAATGAAAGGGAAATACTGTCAGTGGTCAATTAGTAATTTACATTATATTTCAAATATTTTTGATATGCTACTGGAAGTGCCACTTGGAGCCTACATGCAAAGGACTAATTTTGGTCATTTGACTCCTGACTGTGGAGATGGCAACGTCCAGTCAACCTGACAGTGCCTAGTAGTTAGAATGTTAGTGTTCTGACCATTAAACCTAGACTCAAATTTCACCATGTTCAGTTTATCAGGAAGATGACTTTTTGATGATATCAGTCTTGGGAGACAATATTAATATGCAACACTTTTGAAAAATGCATGAAAGCTGGACGGAGGGTTGACCCAAAGCTTGTGAATAAAATTCAGCAGACAAAACTGTTCAGAAGTCTTGAAGAATTTTGCTAGCATAAAGTTACAAGATATCTTGACCAAGAATTTGAGTGTACTGGCCTTGTTCAACTGTTAGTCACATCAGATTATATGTTCACTCCAGAGGTGAAGGGTGACTTGCAAACAAAGGGCATACAGTCCATGATGCAAGTCAATCACCAAGGCATACAGTGGGGCAGTGGAGCCTTACCTCACCTCATAAAATTATTTGCATCCTCCCATCTGTGAATGTAATATGAACTAATTTTAATGTGAGAAAATACACTTCTATCAACAGGCCACACTCCTGGTTTGATACCCCTCTCCACTGGACTGTATGTCCCCCTATTAGTAATACCCTGGTAACGGGCCTGTCATGATGACCATTATTCATTATGAAGGAAATCTGAGAAAATAATAAAACCTGCAAATAATAATATGTTTAAAATTTATTTGTAAATCAGTTCAATACTTTGTTTCTCTTTGGCAAATTCATTGATCATTTTTCTATAAAATGTATCAGCAACACTCTCTATTTTCATCTTCAAAAGGTCTTTATTCATGGAAATGAAGACAAAATTACTCAATCTCTCTTCACTTTGAGAACACCTCATATAATTATCTTCTCACTTTAATGAAGGAAATGATCTCTCACAGGAAGCAGATATGAATCAGATATAGTAATTTGGTTACTTCTGCCAGAACTTGGTTTAGTTCAAGTTCCTGCATGATGTCTGCCACTTCTTTGATGCTTGATGCTTGCTTTACAAAATATGCAGCATAAACTGATTTCAGCTTGTATTTCAATCCACCCAAATCCAATGTTTTTATACTACATCCAAAAATGAAAACACTTCATTGGAAATTTTTTTCTTAAGTGTGAAACGGCATCAGATTCAACAAAATCAACAAATCCGAACTCTTCCATTGTTTTAAATTTCTCCTCAATGTGGACAATAACTTCCCCCAAAATGCTGTTAAAGAAAATTTTTAAAACAGCTTCTGGTTCTTGATATCAACCATGCTTCTTTGGTGGTTCATCAACACCATCTAAAATTCAGTGGTAGAATTCCTCAAATTTGTTGTCCTTGTCAACTGATTGTTTTTTGAAGTTCTCAACCAAACAAATGGTTAAAAATAGCTCAGAAAACAAAACAATAATTTTGACAGACAAAATGGATACTTGTTGGGATGAATCACAGTGTGTCTCAGGTAACTTTTGAAATCACCTTCCAATGATTTCATCCAGTAGTGTTATTCAAGCCATCGACTTTGAAGAAAAAGTTGAAATTCCTTTTAATGTTTGGAAAAAATTCAACATTAAGGATTGAGATTGAGAGAATACTAAATTTAGTGAATATACATAACAATGTATAAATATGATGTTCACACCAAAAATCTTTATTCTTGCTTGCATTCCATTCAAATGACCAGCCATCATGCTTGCTCCATTATAAGTTTATGCAATTAATTTTTGGACACAGTTGAATTCATTAACAAATCTTTGAACTTCTGTCAGCAATGCAGCTCTTCTATCTCTACAGTCGTTGACATTTCCCAAAACCCTTTCTTGAGGTTTTCCTTCTCATCAACAAATCGCAAAATGTGTGGCAATTGAAATTTCATTTGAAGATCTGTAGTTTTCCACTTACTAGCTCTGCTTTTTGGTGGGTGACTATTTGTAGTGAGTCTCGATAAAAATAAAATGAAATATAAAAACAATATATATAAACAAAAAAATGAAAGAATTCAAATTAAGATAAGGCGTATACGTTTTCCTTTAAAACCCTTATAACTTAGTATCTGTCTATATTTCTGAGATGAGGTATTATGTACATTATTTAAATTATTCGGATTATTGTCCTCATCTTTGTCGCTATATTTATTACAATTTTTCAGCCGTTGTACGCTCCAGCTTTCTTCAAGTGATTGGAATGTCGAACTGAACCCTTTATTTTGCTCATTGGGGTAGACTGTTCTAGTTCCACATGCCATGTCTAATGTATGTCAGTTATCAGTTATCTCCTGTTAATTCCCTTCTCCAAGTTCTCCACCATGGCACAGTAGATAAAGGCATTAGTTAGATCCAGTGACAGGACCCAAAGTGTGTGAGTTCAATACCCGGTTAAGGCACCGGAGAACTTGGAGAGGGGAATTAACAGATAACTGATAACTGACATCCATTAAACATGGCACGTGGAACTAGAACAGTCTACCCCAGTGAGAGAAATAAAGGGTTCAGTTCGACATTCCAACAACCTGAAGGAGGCTGAAACATTGTTATAAATATGGTGACAAAGATAAGGACCTTATATCTTACTTTTTCTCTTTCTCTTTCCTTCTCTCTCTATACTTCTCTCTCTCTCAACTAATGAGAAGGAAACACTCCAATAAAAAGAGAAAGAAGAAAAGGCTGAATCTGGTCATTTGCAATGCTGGATGTTTTCAGGACCAGACTGTACTTATTTATTACTATTTATTACTGAAAAAAATGGAATACTGAAAAATAAAATAATTTTGGTCAATCAAAAAAATTAACACAAAGAGACTTTTGATGTTAGCCAAAACCAAAGTTCACTCCAGAGTCTTAAAGCCTGGTCAAAAGGATATAAGCTCACAGCTCTGAGCTAGACAAAGAGAGAGGAAAGCATTAGAAACCACAAAGCAAGAGAGACAACCTTTAGAAAAATCAGCTATGTGTAATATGTGTAATTAAAATTAAGTAATTAAAAAGTCATCTGCTAATGATATTTCTGCCCTTCTGAGAAAACACAGTAGATTGACACTGATCTATTTCTAAGATGACTACTACTACAAGCAAGGGCTGACGCCCAAATTATCTACTATTGAGCTGAAACGGATCTGCTCCAGACTGCTATTTTCCACTTTATAAACAAAAATTTTGCCACACCAAATATCAAAGGATACTACTCTAAATCAAATAAATAAAAATACATTATTATTTGATTATATTTTATACCCGTAAGCCATTTTCATTTTATTCCAAAGTTTCTAACAAATAATAATCTGGTACAAACACCAGTTTCATCAAACATAACAACAACAAAAATTGATTTTTTTTTTAATCCTTGCCTTAATTTCCCCTCCAATTGTATAACTATACAATTAATTGTTTTGAATATCATTTGAAGTCTAGAATTCATGAAGTTTTTTTCTTTATGAAATCTAAATGAGATTTTAAACAATTGCTGTATTCTGGTACTGCTTCACATATCACCAGAAAATGACCCTTATTATTTCATTCTTCTGTTTAATCATATCCTCAAAAAGGTAATTCTTGGCAGGCCAAATTAATATACAATGAATTAACCTTTTCAATATCTCATGATTTTTCTTGACTAAATCAAAGCTACTTTCCATTGATCAATCACTGTATTGATCCGTTGTTGGCCAATGGTTTACAGAGCAATTACAGAATTCAGATGGTTCTGAGATTTTTTATGACTTGTCAAAGCTGTAATCAGATTGTTCAAATCACATTAGCCAGTAGCTGTTCCAGTGTTTATATGTTCACAAAATAACAGACATGGGAAACTAAAAAATCTATCTCACTTGTTGGCTATTGTGGTATGTGGGGGCTTCCATGTTTTGCTTGATTCAGCAGCAACAATAACAGAAATAATGAGCAGAGTACAACCAGAAGTCCCAGAGGTCATAAAAACACTGACCAAGCACTATTCAGCCTCTTTTCCCACCTTCCTGTTCAGTTGCCTCTATCTCACGGTCAGTTTGCTTTTCCATTTTTCATTTTGACAACCTCTACATCCAAAGCCCGCTCTTTCCCATTTTTTCACTTTCAGCAGTCTCTAACTTCAAGTCCAGCTCAAAGGGCTACACACAACCCTTGCTGCAGAAGACGGTACCACTCCTGGCAACTTGACACAGATTTCTCGTTCCTCTAGTAGAGAAATCTCTCTTTGAGACACCTACCAAAGAAAAACTACACACAATCCTTGCTGCAAAAGTGTTATGGTAATTTGCCTATGCACGCATGGACTCTCCCAGATATAAATAGGACCAGGTACTGCCTTTTGGAGAGGGAAGATTTTTTTGTTCACCCCGAAGGATGTAGCGGAGAAATCACTCTCAATAAAAACAACTACTATATTCAAGAATGTTATTTTGCACTCTCTTTTCAATCAGAAATAAAAGCTGTTGGGATTTTTGTTTATTCCACTCACACTGCCAAGCACAAACACACAGGAAACAAAACAGAACAATTTGTTCAGAATGGAGCATCCTGTCATCCACTCACTCTGTTCATAAGACTTGGAATCAAAATAATGATGACATTTCTTGTTGCCCACTTTGGTTTTGTGTGAATCAAAGCTTTATTCTAACAAAAAAATGAATGTAACTTTTTTAAATATTTAAAATGAAACAATTTAAAATTAAATTTGAAAGTATTGGAATGGGAAAATGGATAAAAACTTTACCTTTTTAATCACAAAAAATGAACTTTGCTGGTTGCTCTTTTTCTCTAAGTGTGAACTGATCAAGAAGAAAATACTGGGTAGGGACATTATGACAGTATAGGAATCAAATCCTTTATATATAGACTATATTTTTTTCAGCCAATAAAATCCCATCAAAAAGTTTATTTGACAAACAATAATTACTAAGGCAAATACAGACCAAATACAACATGTATTTGTAGATCAACCATGTGTTATTTTTGGACCATTTAGAAAATAACAATAATAATTCCCTTCTCTACTTCTGCAAATTCAAGAATGATTTTCATGAGCCAGTGTGAAATTATTTTCTAACCAATTCATAAAAGTTTGCACCTCTATATGAAATAAAATTTTGAACTTCCTTTATGGATATAAAAATAGAAACATATTGCTTCTCAGGGTTCAAAACAATTTCAGATGCCAGTTTGATCTACATGCACACACAATAGAAGATGACAGCCAGAAGCTGCTGACTAAGATATTGTTTCCAAACTCACAAACACATTAGGTTGACCATCATAAAGTAAGTCTGTCCAGACTGCACTACAAACACTTAATTATTTGATAAAACAAACTTCACCGCAAGGAAAATTGAACATTTTGTTGTTATTGTATATTTCTAAAAAGGATTTATAAATGTTATTTCAACTGACATTCTGCTTTTACTTTTCCTTCAGAGAATAACCTTTTTTATGTTTCATTTAAAAGACGTTCTTGTTGTTAAATGTTTGGAATCCTGACACTCAGATAGCAACAAAAACCTGGGTAGGCAGATCCTGACAACAAAATCCAGGTCTTAAGAAGGTATCAAAAACATTATCCATGGGTTAAATCTTTTTAATAAGCCGTAAAAAAGTAACTTTTGATGTAACATTAGTGTCACCAGTATACTCTTCAGTACCAAATAATCATACAAAATAAACCAGAATCAGCAATAAAATAAAATTGTAAATCTACTAAATACCCATTTCTCATCTAAATCTGTTTAACTCTCTGAGGAAAGCTTTAAGTCCTCTGAATAGGCAATTCTTTGATCTTAGCTGAATTGAGCAATAAAAATACCAGCGCTTTAGGAGAAAATATGTTGAGAACAATAACATGACTTAATACGGTTGGGAGGCAAGCAGCAAAAATTTTGCTTTTCTCTGCCTTTCTCTCTTTGACTTACCACTCTTTTTGTTTTTTTTCTTTCATGTTCCTTGCTCGAAGGAAATAGAACAGGAAAGTTATTAATTCATTACTTTTCCTTATTTTCTTGCTAAGCAAACAAGAGTTTTCTCTACTTATACTTCTCCAATAATATGGTTTGTATACAATTTATCTTTAGAAATTAAGATATGAGGAATATAAAAATATCATGCATACAATGATAGTGAAAATTATTAATAATTAATTTTATATTACTCAAAAATTATTCATCCTGTGTTGCATACAAAGACCCATCCTCCTGGCATGCTACCAAGTTCACACTCCTCCCCCATCTTTTGAACAGGAGTAGAGGTTAAATCCCTTTGTTTTCTGTTTAGAATTGTGTTTCTGGTTCCTTCTAAAGTCTACTTTATCTTTATACTTCTAATGTTTATATTATCATTAGTTCTCCGTTATCTGGCCTACCTTGTATTAACATGCCAGTGTGTATTATATAATGGAAAATCCAACACACACGCACACACATACATATGTACATACATACACATATATATAATTAATAAATTTGTTTATTTAGCTGTTGAATATCTCTACTCTAACATTCACTCTTCAGAAAATTTGATGGTGAACAAATTTATTATTATTATTGCTCTATCTCATAAGAGCAAGCACCTAGATGGTGTGTATATATATATATATATATACAGGATGCGATGAATAAATTGTCATCTAAATTGCACAAAAATGAAAATAATACTGACATCTCATTTTAACAGATATATTTACCAAAAATACACAAAAATATCTTTAAATACTAAAGATTAAATTCATTCAATAAAATCAGCATTGGCTTCAGCCTTGGCCTCCAGATGACTTCAGAATTTCCTGCAACTCTTCTGGACAGTCATCTTGTTTAAGTTGGTGAATGCTGCCATAACCACTGCCTTCAGTTCATCTTTGGTGTTGCAAGGAGCTTTGTTGGTTTCTTACTCAATTGTGTCTAGCATATAATAAGCAAGGGGGTTGCAGTCTGGGGGAGTTAGGTGACCAGATATAATGGGTGATGTGGTCACAGAAATTGTCTGACAGCCATGACTGGGTTTTCCTGCTTGTGTAGCATGGTGCAGAGTCTTGTTGCTTGACATAGGGTCAGCCACCCTCATGACTCAGTGCAGCACTACCTCCTCAAGGCACTTGATGTAGGACTCTGTGTTGAGTCTAAGGCTCTGTGGGAAGATGAATGGAGGCATAACATTGGCATCACACCTTTATAAACCCCATTAGACATTCAACTCTTTTTGAATCCTCTGAACTGTCCTCAGATTGACATCCAAACACTCTGAAATGTTTGTATTGGAGCTTCTAGTGTGAATGCCAAGCAGTACATTATGCCGTTTCCAAATTTCTGGTGTAGTGAATTATGTCATGGTGCTCTTTTTCTCACAGATGGTGCCCAATTGATCCTACTATACAAAATCAAAAACAAACAACATGCATGTGATAAATTAAAAATATAAAACTGCGACAATTTCCCCATCACACCTTCTATTATATATATATATATATATATATATATATATATATATAATTATTTATTTAAAAATATGAATCCATTGCTACATAAGAATTCACATGTTTCAAAACAAGAGCTGAAAACTTCAATATAATTATTGCTTGAAGATGGAACAGAGCTTGGTACTTTAATTTAATTTAATTCAAATAATTATATTGAAGTTTTCGGCTCTTGTTTTTTTTGTATGAGAACTCTTATGTAGCTGTGGAATCATATTTTTAAATAAATAATTATATTTATGGTCTACTTTTATTGAGCACTATTTTTTAAAAATAATAACAAAAATACTAAAGAACTTTGGATTATTTACCTAACAACTTCTTTCCTATTTTCTATATATTTTTACACATATTTTTACACACACACACACACACACACACACACACACACACACACACATATATATATATATATATATATATATATATATATATATATATATAAAACAAGTAACTAACCCTTCATAACATTAATTATGGACACAACCATAATGTACTGGCAATATTTGGAAATTAAGAATATGTCTGCTTTCAGTAACTTTTATACTTTCTACAATAGCACTTAAAAACTATTTATTATACTTGTATAATAAAAAATAGTAACTGAAAATGGCTAATAATTTAACTGGAAGAACTCAGAACCAACAAACTTTTGGATAATTATTACATTCACTAAGTTCAGAAAAGAAGACTCTTGTACAGATACAAAAAAACATAAAAAAAAATAAACAAAAGTATTTTCAGTCTTGTTCAATGAAACCTGTATTAAACTGATAGATACAAAAAGACTGACATAGATAGATAGATAGATAGACAGATAGATAGATAGATAGATAGATAGATACAAAAAGACTGATATAGATAGATATGAAAAGACTGACACAGATAGATGTGAAAAACTGACATAAGTTGATAGATATGAAAAAACCGACATACACATATAGATAGGAAAAAACGGACATAGATAAATATAAAAAAAACTTACATTGATAAATATGAAAAGACTTACATAGATAGATGCAAAAGGACAGATATCGATAGATGTGAAAGGATTGACATAACTAGACAGAGTTAGTTTAGTTAGTACTTATCTTTTCACAGTTTTGATCCTCAATGTTGACCTCCAGATCAAATATCAAAATACATTCAAAGATGTTACATCAGTTATTTCAGCATGTAATCAAAAGTGAGGTATAAAAACAATGTACATTTGTTTTAAAAGAATCCTGCATTGGAGAGAAGACATTAAAAGGAAAATATCTGATAAGTGAAAAGAGACTCTTGTCTATGTTGGCTTGACTTCATTTAGCATTTTTCATTCTTGTGGCTGTTAGACTCAGAAACCCAAGTTTGACTTGTTCAGTATCACTGCAGACACCACCCATCAAAAATTTTAAAAAGTCACAAATTCCAATCTAATGTTTAAATATTCAGCTTTTTGAAACTATTGATTTTTTTTTATCAAGATACTTTAGATTGCCTTTTTTTAGTTTTCTTAGCAAATCCAGAGAGTCAAACATAAAAATTTTATGGTGATACTCTCTTCTTATTAGTCGAACCCATTATAAAGAGTACTGTTGTAGCATACCTACAGATGATAATGGGTATGTCCCCATTCACATAAATACAGTAGTAAATACTGTATGTTGGTCTGCAGTTGGAGATTGGAGATTCATTGTGGAATTCATTTGACTCACTTCTAGCAGTTGACTACTTGTATGTGCTGCTGGCAAATCTTATGTGTTTTTCTTGTCCTAAGTATTATCATTCATTATCAACCTTCATTTGATTATTCTATTCAGTAACCTTCCCTTGGTTACAACAAATACATTTGTAGATAAGGATCAAAAATAGAATATTAAATGTAAACATACCTGAATTATAAATATCTTTAAAAATAGAAGTGAAAAAATACAAGACTTTGATGAGTAATGGAAACTTTATGCTCAACCTGCAATAGGATTCATCAGTATTTAATCTAATATAATGGTTGGTTATTTCTTTTCTGAATATGGCCATCTGCTAACTACTCCTTTGTTACTCATGTAAATTTATGTCTTTTCAATACCCAAAGAGCAAAACCTTTACTACTAAGTGTTGTGGACCCAGAATATGTCCAAAAGCAAACTCAAACTCAGCAATTTAGTGAAAACGTATTATTAACAAAAAGAACGAATACAAAAGTGTTGCATGTCTGACTAACAGCAAAGTACAGTAGTCAACTCGTCACCCGTAGACTGCTCTCTTGAGAGACATAATATAGTAATAGGACGAGTCCATTTAGTCCATCAAGGTAGGTCCCAAAACACTAAGTTTGCTTTCTCCTTTCAGAAGCACTCAACTTTTCCTCACTTTTAGGTTCTTCTTACTCTTTCATTTTGACTTCTTCATCAATTCTATTTGATTAGAGTGAGCCAATAAATTCAGTCCATTTGTTGCTATTATAACTGTATTATCTCCCTTTTGTAGAATAAAGTTAGCCTTTTCAGGACTTGATTTTCTTCTTTTTTTTGGACAACATTTTTGATTTGTTGAATAGGACACCATTAGAGGTGATCTAATTTGTCTTCCTATTAAAGCAGTGGGACTTTGCATTCTACCATCATGTGAAATAATTCTATAACTCAGTATTAGTCTTGGTAGGTAACTATCTATGGTGTCTCAACCCCATTTTCACTGTCTACACCATTTTTTCTTCAATTACATTTGAATGCAGATGGTATGGTGGTGTTTTGTAAGAGAGGCATCCAATTTGTTTTAACCATAAAAACAAAGTTTCATCACAAAATTTTGGTGAATTGTCAGAGATTAACATTTTTTGGCACCCCATTTCTTTTGGCTTTATCACCTTGCTTGGGGTGAAAGGATTAAATATATATATATATATGTATATATATATATATATATATATAAGAAATAACTGTGTGTGTGTCTAACTCTCAACACAAGAAATAAAGGGAGATAATCGCCTTCTGTATCCATGCAATGTAATCCAACTGAAGGATTTACTGAACAACAACAAATTTGAGTGAGGCTATTGTTGCTGTACCCGTGCTCTTTACATGTCTCTAGTATCTGTTTTCTCACAATACGGGGTCAAGTAAAACCAAAGCTTCTTAATAAATATCACATTCTCCACAAAATTTTAGATGATTTTAGTAAGATAATGAATGTTGAGCAATCTCCTCACAGATGAAGAATAAACTTGAGGCAACAGAAATGTGGATCTACAGATGGATGCTGAGAATACCTTGAACCTATCATGTGATCCAGTTTAACTGTGTTATTATATCACAGAATATAATAATGACCATAGCAGGTCAAATACAAATGGGAATATAAATCTTTCTTCTCTAGCTCTCTCCTGTTACAACATGGAGCTTCTGGAGCTTGCTGAACATGAACTGTACTTTCCTCATCATGCAGGACTTCTACCTGATGTCTTCAAGTACTTTTTGATACTTATCTACAAATGTACTATTCATAACAGGCCTCACTGATGAGAAAAGGGTATTGTCATTAATTCTTTATTGGGATTTGGCAAGAAGATAAATAAAAAGCAATCTAAAGAAAATCAACAGTTTGAAAAATTTCATTGGATTTTTTTCCCCGTTTTTGATAGGTGTTGTCTGTGATAATAAACAAGTCAAGGTAATGTTTAACTTTCATTCCCACAAAAAATTGTGTCAAAATGATGGTTATTCCCTTGACAATGCTATTACTGTATACACTCTTAACTCTCTTGACAATGTTTATCTACAATATTATAAAAATATATGAACCAAGTACAATGCAATATTTATTATTTATCTTTTATAAAGAAATAAATTTTTAAAAAATCTTTTTATTAAAAAATTTATAAAAAATTACAAAATTATTAAACTACGTAAACTGACTAGAATGCAATATTTATTATTTACTATTTTATAAATAATGATGAAAACACGTTTTATATTTAATCTAATAAATGAATAGTGTCTAATATGTTTATCATTTCTTAAGAGTAAAGTTTCATATGTTTGAGTTTCATTAAAATTTTAATCATCACTTTTTAAAACAATAAACATTGTCAATGGAGTCAAAATATATACATTAATAGCAGTGTCAAGAAAATAACTGTCTTTTTGACACACTGATTTTTTTTTTTGTTTTTTGTGGGCACAAAAGTTAAATATTGTCTTTAGTTTCTCAGTCTAGCATCTGCAAGAATAAAATATACTAAAGGAAAAACAGTCATGTTAACATAAAAAAGGGTTGATTTCCACTTATCAAATATTTTCCATTCAATATGTTTTCTTCTCTCTGATACAGGTACTATTTGATAATAGCCTCCACTATATTAAGCTTCTTGAAAATGGCTCTTGTTAACTTTCTGTTTGTGGTCAATGATCTTCTGGATTTCTTGAATGAACTCAGCCATCGTTATGACATTTGACCATTTAGAATATTTCTTTCTCTTGGATGTAGATGACATGTTTCTGCCTCCAGCTTATTTCTGACCTTGAACATGAAAGACCTGGCTACTTTTTATCTCTGAGCTGCTGCGGTTGGTTGCTAGTGCTGTGAGCACAACATGCCTTTTCTTTTTCGGTGTCAAATTAGGAACTACCGTCTTAAATCACATGATACATCTGAAAGAGAAAGAGAAATCAGAATTTTAAAACTTGATACATAATGTATGACATTACATTAGGTTATTTCCCATTTATGGTCAGTCTGTTCATGCATCAAGAAATAGATAAATGCAGGAATGAGATAGATATACACCTAGACAGATTATCTTCTATTTATGGCCTGCTAAATGCATGCTCTCAAATATCTGGAGCACATGTATATATATATATATACATAATTGTGTAATAATACTTTATGTAACATTCCTGCTTTTTTATTAATTGATTTGTTTTCTATGGCTTATCAAACTTTTGCAGGTTATATCAAGCCAGAAAATATTTTTAGATTGTAAGAATTTTTTGGAGATAATCATAATTTACTGATATGTCTTACTAATTAACCCATAGCTGGGGGGAGAAGCAGTGGATTCATACCTTTCCCAAGGGTATGTGTGCATAAGTAAATATAACAAACCTGACTAGAATTGGAACTTGGCTCTCTGATTTCTGTTATCCATTATACAAACTGCACATCCAATCTTACAGTACCTAGTATTCTCAAGGGGTTACCTATCTAGGTACTGATCAGGCTCAATGTTGCTCAACTTCAGTGATCATACGAGAACCAATGTTTCAACATGATACAGCCATAATCCTGAAAAATCCAGCATGTGCATTAGCAGTCTTAGATACCTTACTACTATATAATAGTAGTATGATAGCAGCAGTATTAGTGTTTATATTATGAGGATAATTTTTAATATTCTATAAAAAACATAAAAATAGACATTTATCACATATATACATACATGTGTTTAGCTGTAGCTGTTTAGGATTAAGGATGGTACACAGATTCCTTTTAACAGCTGCTGGTCTATGAGGCAACATGATAAATGTCTGCTTCCTTCTAAGTCAGAAACTCTCCTCTAAGACACCATATGTCCCTTTATCATTTTTTTGAGTTTGTTTCAAATTATTACTCTCTCTGTTTGAAAAGTGTTCTCCTTGTTTGTGTATTTTTAAAAAATGTATTTTGTTTGTCCATTTCCATTTTGAGAGATATATTTGTTATTTATTTCTTGTTTTTATGGTGCATTTTTGAAATAAAAATATTATAGAATCAATACAATACTCACCTTTGCAGGAAGGTTCCAAACTAGCATCCAGTTGGCAGACAGGGGTGAGCGAGATGTAATTCAACACAGCTGTGTACACAAGCAAATATAATGGTGAATGATGGATATTTATCTATCACAATATCCACACTAAAACTAACAGCAAACCAGGACTTAGAGAATGGCATTACCTAAGTGGCAGAATAGAACATTCCAGCTTGCTACATATACCAGCTGTACTAACCTCTGGGACCAGAGAGCTTACAATACAGTAAAGCACTAATCTGGTTATTCAATAAGGATAACATTAGTCTAAAGACTGGACCTTTTTCATTAAGACAAGTGGTTAGTTGAACTCTATCTTTCAAATATTGAGCACTGTCAGTCAGTTATGTCCTGTGCATGAGTATCTTTTAAGTGATCATGTATCTTTTGATACATGACTCACGAGTCAGATTTTTTCCCTCAGTAGGTTGCCATTTCTTTCTGTGGTAGACCAGTTGCCATCCAAGGCTACAGAACCTGGTCTGTCCTGCTATTTATGTATAGTTGGAGGGAGAAGAAGAGGATTCATATCTTTCCCAAGGGTATTAACATGTAAGTGAATGTAATGGATTTGACTGGAATTTGAACTTGGCTCTCTGATTCCTCAACCCGAGCCACTATCCATTACTCCACTGTGCCTCCTTTGTAATTGCAAGAAATGTTTGTCTAAATAAAAAAGCATTACCTTCCAGATATATCCTGGTCAACTGCTTTTTAGTAAAAAAATATTGTCATATGTTTCATAAGTATATAAATAGATGCATAGAGAGCGATGGATATACACCTGGATAGATTATGTTTATCAGCCTGTATAATGCATATTTTTGGAAACAGTTTTTGGATCTACTGCAGTTTTTCATAACCTCCAAATTTTTAAGAAAGAAGAACTTAATTTTCTTTTAATTCTCAATCCTCTACCTTAGTGAATATGCTTATGAATGTATCACCTGTGTCTTTAGGCCTAAACTCCAAACCATCTTTACAAGAGTCAGATCAGATCAAAGATGATATATTTTTACATTACCTGGCTGTACATGTCTGATACTGTCTTTCCGGCCTCAACAGAGGTCAAAAGCGTTTATATGACTTTCTAGAGGAGGAGTTATTTTCCATACTACAGTCCATTTCCCAGAGATACATCACAAGCCAATCACTAATTTTCCCATGGAAAATGTTCTGTTGAGTTACATTCTTTACTTCTACCAGTTCAAGCTTTACAGCTAAGACTTGCAACACCATGCACACAGAAGCAAACTATCCTCATTCCCTTTGTATTTCATTAGGAAGGAAGAAATTTTATTAGGACAACTTCTTCCAAAGAGTTGCTACATTCTGGAACAGATTTCCAAGTGGATCTTTCATAATCACTATAAGCTTAACATCTTGAAATCTAGAGTTAACCATTATATATCCTACACATACTTATAATCTACAATTTTTATATTCATAAAACAACTCCATTCAGTAACTCTACCTTGAGTGGCTCTTGGGCTTTGTATTTTGCGAACAAATGTGTAACAAATAAACCAATTTTATCTTTTTTCCCCTGATGAAGTCCTTTGTTGTGTTGGCAGTATGTTTTGGGTCATTTTTCTGTTGTATGATAAACTTCCTACCGACTAGTTTGGATGCATTTCTCTGTAAATTGGCAAAGATGTTTCTGTAGACTTCTGAATTCATTCTGCTGCTACCATCATGAGTTACCAGACCTTAACCCAGTAGAGCATGCATTTCATCTCCTGAAGAGGAGACTGATGGAAGAAACACCCCAAATTAAACAAGAACTGAAAGATGCAACATTAAAATTCTGGAAATGCATCACAAATGAAGACTGCAACAGTTTGGCAATATCAATGGGGCACAGGCTTCATGCAGTTACTATCTGTTTCTTTACTTTTGCTCACCTAAAAATGGTGTAATCTGATACAAAAGGTGCTATGCCCTACACTTTTTAACACATCTAAATGTAAATACCAGGAAATAGGAGCTGAAATTTGCAACTCTTGTTTCATATTCACCTTTTGATCTTAAACCCAAATGTCTTCTTCAAAGGAATTGGCCTTGCTGTTCCAATACTTTTGGAGAAGACTGTATATAGTTTTACATATAAGCTGTTTATTGTTATTTAAAATATGATTTTGAAATTAAATACAGAATATGTTGTAAAATTATTTGTATGTAAGAACTTGTGTCTAATATGATGTGTTAGCATCAATAAGGACTAATTATAGAAAATACAACAATGAACTGTTACTTAACGCTTTTTTAGGCACTCAATTAAAAAGAATTCTTACACAGTGTGAAATTGAAACAGAAAGAAATTATTTACAATAATTAATGTAAAAAGAAGTCTGGGTGTAGAGGTTGCTCAATGTATTCTTTTAAATGCCTATAGAAATTCAAATGGAAAAAGCTATAACAATAGAAATAAGGACACCTATTTAAATAAATCAGTGTCTTTATAATGGCAATAAACGTATTTTTATATAAATAGTTACTCTTTAACATTTTATTTTTGGATGGTCTTATGCCTTTTCTTCTTAGTGAGAATTTTTTTAATAATACAGTAGCATTAAATTTTACTTTTTATTTAATGTACTTCATTCTTCATTGTCACTCATTTACATTTGAATTCACTGTATTTTTGTTCAGTTGTCTTTCTAAGAAAAAGAAACTCACTTCTTGTCAAATTGTTTTCAGGATCACGTGCATAATCATTGTAATATTAAAATCAATATTATTTCTTTGTTAATCAAATATTGTTTTAATAGTTATTTTCCCAGATAGAAAAAATAATTACTTAACTCATTAGGGGCATAATAAATATTTTGGTCATTGTACCCTCTGGCCTTCCTCAGGTGTTTATCAATCCAGGTAAGTGTCAAGGAATTTCAAATTAAACCCTTTATTTAATCTACAGATGTAGATTGTTTTCATTCTGCTGACTGTGTTTAGAGATATCTAGTAATTTAGTATTGCTCTGTTATCACTTGTCCTGTTTTCACTGTATTTAAGTCTGGCTTAAAGATTGAACTCACAATTACTCTGTCACCAAATTCATGACCCAATGTTTTAATCCAGTTGGTTAATTTAATGTGGGACAATTTTTGAGTGTTTATTTACAATTATTTTTTATGTGAAAAAGAAAAATGTTTATGGAGATGGTTTGGTTGGAAGCAGTATGTGATGTGAATGGTTTGTGAAGTTCAAGAAAGGTGAATTTGATTTTTAGGATAAACCATGCTACAGTAGACCAAAATAATTTGGAAGTGATGCCTTGAAAGCTCCTTTGGATGATGAACCCACATGCACATATAATTAATAAACAATTTTTTAATCACACAATAAAAAATAATATGACTTACAATAATTTATGGAAAAAAAAAAGAAACAAGATGTAGGAGGTTTCTCAAAATAGTGTTTTGAGAATCTGAAGAATTTAAGCTAGAAAATAAGGAATTGGGTATTTTCTGTAATAGCAGATGTTATAAAAGTCCATGATAAATAATGTAAAATGTCAGCAAAATTCATGCAGTGTCAATTTTTTTTAACCATTTAGATGTTGATGGTTCAATACAGCAGGCGTGTCCATTTATTGAATGGAAACAGTTACAGAATGATTGTTCCTCATGGAAAACTTTCAGAAGCAGATTTATAATTAAAAAGAGTGAGATAGATAATGAATACACAGAGATAGATAGATAGATAGATAATGAATAGTGATAGATAATTGACTGAGATAGAAAGATAATGAACATAGATAATGAACAGATTGAGATAGATATATAGATAATGAACAGAGTGATATAGATATGTAGATTATTAACAGAGTGAGATAGTAAGTAGTTGAATGACAAGATGGGAAAATCCTGTGTTATGTGCTTTGTTTTTCAAAAGGACTTCTTCAGACTAAACAATGGAATCTCTCTGCATATATATGATTCAATTGATTCAAACATTATTTAGTCTGAAGAAGTCCTTTTGAAGGATGAAGCACCTTACACAGGATATTTCTTTTCCATTTTGTCATTCAGTTATCCACTATTAGTTTGATATATACTGTTTGTATATTCTATTCTTCCATAGATAACTAAACAGGAATTGAAACATGAACAGACTGAGATATTTACTATTCTTAGTTTATTTTGGTACAGAGCTTAATTGGAGGAACAAGAATTATAACGCACCAATTTTCCAGGAGTAAAAGACCTGCTTCCTTTGAAAAGAAGCATGTTTTTACCTGGGCCCACCTACTAACCAATGGTAACTGTAAGAACTACTCAGCCATTATGTAGACTATGGGATATATTTAGAGATAAAACAAATTCCTTAGTTCATCATTCCTGCCACTGAACTATGCGCATAACTCCAAGTGTAGTGTTTCCAAAGTTCTCACCAGTGAGGAGTTCAACAGAGCAACAGTAATTACAATTTGTTTCAACTGACTGCTGGCTAAATCTACACATAAAAATGAACTGGGCGGTGATAATATGGCATTGCTGGACAGAGGGCTTCCTAGAGTGAAGTCAGTCACCAGGGCAGATGTTCACCCTGTAAAAGGCTCAAGAGAAACTCGAGGTAGAGGATTACAGAGTAAGAGGCACAGTTTGTGGGGATATATGGTGAAGATAAGTTAACTTTAGACTTGAATAGGCTAAAATTGTAATGATTGGGAAGCATTCTCTTTGGAGTTCCACAAAGTAGTGGTTTGTGGAAAGAAGCAGCTCAAGTGGAACTTACATTTCACCAGAGGAATACAAAGAAAATGATCATGGTTCACTATAATGAAATCAATAGCCAGTGTATCTGTGATAAAGGCAAGACTTCAAACAAAAGAACATCAGATATGGTTTGACCAGGAGAGTGATGGTCTACTTTTCCCAAGACACACTACTCATCCTGGGTATGATGATAAACTACATTCATGTCCTGGGTAAGATGATAAACTATGTTCAACAGCAAGGCCTCTGATCAGGAGGTTTTGAGGAACATGTTACCACCTCCTAATTGTTGGTGTTCCCAGGTTCACCATGACCCTGGGTAGTAGCACCTGTTAGGATCCCAGCTATGGACAAATAGTTAACACCCAAACTTGTGTAAAAATAGATTTTAATACCAGAAATACTTTGTAATAAAAAAATTATTACTAGCAATAATTTTTGAAGGAAAAATTATTATCAGCAATATTTAAAAAAAAAAAATACCAGCAATACTGTTATACATTCTTTGAAAAAAATATGACCAGCTATAGATTTTTCAAGAAAAACATATTACCAGTAATAAAAATTTTGTTGGTATTAAATAACCCTTTGAGGTTGATATGCTGTAATACAAAACAAACCAAACCAAACCAAACCAAGACACACTACATATGTAGGAATATCTAGCAAGACATATGAAAGGATCTGGTCAGGTACTCAGCTGTGTAACAAACCTTCAACCACACCTGATCATGGTACTGATAATAGTGACAGTAAACAAAGGGACATATATGATCAGTGTGAATAAACTTACATTGATACAAACATGAAGGTAGATGATTAAGATCACTGTGATAGATATATACAGGATGTTTATATAATAAAAGATAGATAACAAAAGATATGAATGAATCCATGCAAGGAGTTTGTAAATAGATCAATCACTTCAAACAAGATCACTTTGACAGACACATATGACCAAGGTGAAACTGATAAAAGAGATTCCTGAATGGGTAGTCACATTAGTAGATGGATAGGTAGGTAAAAAGATAGATGTATGCCAGTCAAGTTAGCAAGTGCGTAACATTACAGATATTCTTTGTGTTGGAATTTATGATTCATGCCATTAGGTATTCTATCCATTCATAAATTTCATGAAACTAAATATATGCTGCCAAATGACAGTAAGTGTCAGTTCCTTGTTTCTTTGATATTGAGCTAATCCTGGTTGTCAACTGAACCAAATTCTCATTTACCATTTGTTTTAAAAGAAACTTGATTTCTTAAGGTCAGGTGTATATATGTGTATTGTATGCACAGGTAGGAAATCAATAAACACTAACTGTTGATATGATGTCAGGTCAAACAAGATGCTATCATGCTACATATATATATTTACCTTATTTCTTAGTTATATATATATATATATATATATATATATATATATGTTTGCGTGTGTGCATTTGTGTGTGTGTTTGTTTCAGTGTGTGAAATTCAGATATAAATAAATATCTCTTTTCCCAAGCCAACGTACATTTGCATAAAAATTTTGAAAAATTGAAAGAAAATGGTTAACCTATTATTTAAAATAAATGCATACATAAACAATTTGTCCAATGAAAATGAAATAATAATTAATAAATACATAAAAAAATAAATATAAACACATAAGAAAATAAAATTCACCAACATTAACAACATTTACACACTTTCATTTATTAGGCATGAAATTACATGACTCAGTATCCGTCATAGTTTACCTTTACATAGCTTTAAGTATATTTTAGAGCATTCTTAAATTAAAAAATTTTTAAAAGTTAATGATATTTTTACTTTTGTTTATAAATTGTAAAATAAAATCCTTACAGTTTGGTTGATAAAGTCCCTCAGGGGATGAAATGAGCTGATAAAGAAAAATTTTCTTTTTTTTCTTTATTCATATATATATGTGTGTGTGTGTGTGTGTGTGTAATATACAATATATGATAAAAAATAATATATTGTAAAAGGAGGCTAAAAACAGCTGCACCTGAAAGGTATAAACACAAAATATGCTCAATACAAGATTTTAAAATAGAAACTGTAGAGCAAAAATATTTTCACAAACACTAAAATGCGATCTACCTTACTACCTGGGTTTCAACTGCAAGGTCTCTTCAGGCAAGTAGAAGAATATATATATATATATATACACACTATAGACCAAAAATTTGGGAACACCCTTATATTTGAAGAATCAGAAAGAAATAGAAGGTTACATACCTTTTTACTGAAATAGTATTATCATATATAATAATAATAATAATAATAATAATAATAATAATGATATTAAACCATTATTGCATCCAGTTTTTTTTCAAATTTTAGTTCTTTTTGCCTTTTCTGCCTTGCTGGCTAATAGTAATCTTAATGTAATATACGCATGTACAGATGTGTACATACATACATCTATATGTGATATGTGGCATCTATCAGTCCTGAAAGACCATGGATATGCACTCAAAGAGTTATGCCTCAACTGCTGATGGCAGCACAACATCTGTTATAGCTCTACAGGCCCACACAGCAGTGACAGTCTTGATTGCAACAAATGCATGTGAAGATGCTCTCACCCAATGTCACCTTATTGTTGTTTTTCTTTCAAGCAGGCTTCTCCCTTATGGCAAACCTCCATTTCTACTCTCCTCACTCCAGCTGTTGGTGTAAATGTCTTCCCACCTTTCCATGTCCATTACTCTCAAGTCTCTTTGGCAGACATCCTTGAAGTGAAGATGAGGCTGCCCACGAGGGTTGCATGTGACACAAGGCTGGTTTAACATGGGTTCTCTGAGCCAATAGGCTCAGCCAAAAATATTCCCTTTTGAACATGTATAAACAGGTTCAGGGCCAGTCTACCTTCCCAAACAAGACTTTGCCCTTCAGTAGAGCCTCATCCAGGTTCCTCTCTGCTCAGAGGCAGAGAGTTTGATTGTTTAGCTGAAACAGGTTGCAGCTAGGCATGTTCTCTTGCTGGTGGCCAGTTCCCTGTACAGAAGGAACTTTGGAATGCTCCCATCAGTAAATTGTAGCTTCCCATGTTAAAAAAGTAGAATAAGTTTTCTTGTGATGTGTTTTGTTCTTTAGAACTTCATTGAACTAAATTTGTTATGTTAGTACAACTACACATGCGCATGAATGAGGGATACTGGGAATTTTAAATTTAATTTTTTTAATCTATCTGATTTAATTTAGATTCTTTTTCTTTCCATCACTTTTGTTAGTAGATATCCCACACTGATAGTTCTGCCAGGAATGGTGAAATGTTGTAAGAGCCCAGGCAAAAATTTCACAGTGTGGGATATCAACCAACAAAAGTGATGGCAAGAAAAAGAAAATGAATCTAAATAAAATCAGCTAAAAAAACAAAAATTTTAGTTTTTATCTCTATCTATCTCTATCTATAAAAGGCAGGATGTGTCTGTGTGTGTGTGTGTGTAACGAATGCACGGCCGCAATTTTTGACAGATTTACACCAAAATTTACATGCACATGCTCCAGGTTAGCAGGAAGGCCAAGACTGATTTTGCATTTCCCAACTCCCATCGATAGTGGAAATAATCAATTTTTTCATGCTTCCACTGCAGTTTTCATGTAGTTTGCAGCCATTTTCTACTGGCCAGAATGAGAGCCTATAGCTAGCTGCCATGAATAGGCAGGAAGATTCTATTGGCCAGCATGAGAGCCAACAGCTGACTGACATGAATGTTAACTAGCATGCTAGCATGCAAAAAAATCGATAGCTGCATTCATCACAAGTGGGAAAAATTTAAATCTGCATGGCACTTTACTCCAATTGGCTCATTCACTTGCTTAAATTCAATGTTGATTCTGATCCCACAGAACTGGGTTGGGTCTGAAAAAGTATTTGTTGTTAACATTCTTTTTTCATTCGGTTTTTCCAGTTATGAGTCCTTTTTTAAAGCTGATTGTTTTGTGTTCACTTTGTTTAGTTCTTTTTTCGTAATAGATTTAATGTTTAGTATAGAGCTTAGAAAAAATTTGCAGTGTGAGATAGGCAAGAAGTAAGGCATGTAGCAACATCAGCACAGCAAAGGGCACTTCTTTAAAGGCAAGGAAGGGCAAAACTATTTTAAGTCAAGTGATAGCAATTGCTGTATGAGTCGTACGATTTTTGAATCAAGCATGGGCAACGCCGGGCCATGCTGCTAGTATTGGAATAAAATTGAGAACTTTTGAAGAAATAGAATTTAACATTTTGAAATGGGATAAGTTTCAGGTCTCTCTGGCTTGGAAAAGGTATGAATCCATCTCTTCTCTTCCCAGCTATTGATTAAACAGTAAAATAATGAAGAATTAACAATTTTTTTTTTTTCACCAATTTGCATTCATCTTCATTCACATGTATTAATTTTCTAAAGATACCTCTTTTGTGTGATACATATCTGCTATATTGTATATGTTTTGATTGTGTTCCTTATTCTGTCTTCCTCTGTTTATTTATATTTAATTTTATTTATTATATCATTTACATTTACTAGTATTACTTTAGCTAATAATTCTCCCATACAAATTCTTAAAATATTTTGTCAAGATGTACTGCAATATACGGTAAATGATGATTGCACAGGGTGGAATACCAAATGAGTTTTAATTCTACTAGTTTTATTTACAGTATTCCGTTATATTATCAACAGTAATCATACACAAACTATATGAAAAAATTAGGTTTTTCACTATACATAAACTAGGCTAATACACGAGTACATATGGTCATTTTATTGAGTGATGGTAATATTTTGAAACCTGCACTCAGCTTAAAAATAGACATATTCAGATTCAATTGAGGCTTAAGAAAATAAGTTTAAAAATGTTCTGTTGAGTAAACTCTAATGTAAACGAATTCCCAATGAAATGTCTTTTCAGTTCAAATTTGATTGGATTTGGATCCACAGGGACAAATTACAGTCAAAATTACAATCTTATGTGTCTGTTTTCTTTTGTCTGATCTCTATAAGAATATGTATAAATGCATGTACACATGTCTATTTAAATAAGAACAGTTTTACAAAATAGTATAGTTTTGAGAATATCAAGACAACAATTGTTTTACCAAAATTTCAACTAGAGTTTTTGAGATAATTAAAAATATACATATATTTTTTGTCTGGTAGAAAATGGGAAAATTTACATACACAAAGATCAACTGGTTTTGAAAATTTTCTTCTAGTCTGAAAATATCTGATTTTCATTTAATTTCTGTCTGCCTTTTTCGAATGAGGAGTTTCATTATTTAAATTAATTACAGTTGGATAATTTTCTCATCTTAATTTTATTATTGCAATGTTTCAGCCATTGTACCATTTGGCCTTCTTCAGTAGTCTGTAGCTCTGGATATCTTTCAAAGACTCTTTTTTTTAATTTATAAGCGTAGATTTTTCTCATTTCACTGTCCTTGTTTAGGTATATCACATTCTTATTTTTTTACTTCTTTTAATTAATTTTCAGAGATTATCTTATAAAAAACATACGAAAAAGATTGTATACATTTTACTTATTTTTTATCTTGTCAGTCTAATGGGCACATGGCAGAGTGGTTAGAACATTCACTTTCTGACCATGAGACCCGAGTTCAAATCTCACCATTGTTGATTTGTCAGGAAGGTGACCTTGATGTTATTGGTCTGGATGAGGGGATCCCAGCATGTGGCACCTTTTGGAAAGTGCTTGAAAACCATGCCACAGGTTGAACAACATCTTGTGAATGAAACTGGGTAGACAACAAAGAACCCTTGGAGGTCATTGATAGCTGTGCTAGCACAAATTCACAACTCATCATTACCGAGGGTTTGAGTGAGCTGGCCTTGTTCAGATAGTTGATCATGCTGGTATTAAAACCTATTTTTACACAAGTTTGGGTGTTAACTATTTGCCCATAGCTGGGATCCTAACAGGTGCTACTACCCAGGGTCATGGTGAACCTGGGAACACCAACAATTAAGAGGTGGTAACATGCTCCTCAAAACCTCCTGATCAGAGGCCTTGCTGTTGAACGTAGTTTATCGTCTTACCCAGGACATGGATGTAGTTTATCATCATACCCAGGATGAGTAGTGTGTCTTGGGAAAAGTAGACCATCACTCTCCTGGTCAAACCATATCTGATGTTCTTTTGTTTGAAGTCTTGCCTTTATCACAGATACACTGGCTATTGATTTCATTATAGTGAACCATGATCATTTTCTTTGTATTCCTCTGGTGAAAACCTCCTGATCGGAGGCCTTGCTGTTGGACATAGTTTATCGTCTTACCCAGGATGTGGATATAGTTTATCATCATACCCAGGACAGCCATTGGTGCAAGATCAGACCAAATGAGCTAGAGGAGAGTACTGATGACCAATCATGTTGTCCATCAAGACACTGCCAATTAATCATTATCCACCAAGTCACTGTAAACTTCAAAAAAGTTAGAACAGTGACAACATGCAACTTTAGACTCTGTGCATCCAGAATTGGGTTGTGGTGTACCCTCCAGATCCACTGAAGAATTGCAAAATAAAATCATCTTCTGACTCAAAGGACAACTGTGATAATTAATACTTGATATCTTTAGAAGACTATAATTAATACTGGACATTTATTTTAATTTTTATATTACTACCATATTTTACAATTGACTTTAATAGGTTAGGCTTGCCAGCTCTTTGAAAAATAATTGCTACTACTGCTAATGTTTATCTTTCTTCCTTTACTTGAGAGGTAAAAAAAACAAACTTTTATAAAAGTATATTTTATATTTAAAACCTCCTGATCGGAGGCCTTGCTGTTGGACATAGTATAGAATTTGTAAAAAGTGAACATGTGAAAAGTTGTAACAAAATATCCTAATAATTGGCATTAGATGAAAAAAAAAACATTGATTTTAAAAATCAAACCAAAAAAATGACTGGATTTTAACCCATATTTAATTATTGAGTTTTTAACCTATATTGTCTTGGTGTCAGTTTAAACTGACATCTTTTTTCCATACTGGAATTTTTTTGCTGACACATGTTGAAATCCTCACAGTATTTAGTATTGTTGAAGTTAATGCTAACATTTTTTGTCAAGATTTACAAACCCCATGTTTTGTTCAATTTCACAAACCAATCAATGAATTTTGAGTAAGCTGATTTATTTGGAAAAATACTTTGATGAAAACCCTACTTTGCAGTTTTTATGCACCCTATTAAAACCAACTGTACTTTGTATCCTCTTACCTGATTGCACTTCTCCCCAAAATTTGCTTTTGATTGATTAATGTATGGTTATTTTGGAGGGTATGATGGACAGACTAATGGAAGTCACAGAATTTTATATATAGATAGATATTGTGACCATTTTGCTTAAAGTTTGTATTTTCTTGATTATAGATGAAATCTTGAAAATTTTACAACATGTTTCAGTGAAATTTTCACTTACCAAAATTTCCAGCTTATATTTATAGATTATAATTTTTATATGTGGGAAAAGACACCAGAAAGATATAGGTTCATTTAATATTTGTTACTTATTCAATAAAGGATGAAAAATATTTTAAAAGAAGTTTCCAAAGACAGAAAGTGTGACACAGATCTCACAGTGTAAAAAGAGGCCTTCCAAAAACTAAACAAAGTATTAAGACATCAAACTTTCTTTTGAAACAAAGAAAACTGCTGTTATATCTATTCACCTGTATGACAATGACTGCTGGGCAACATTTTTACAGATGCATAGATGCTGGGAAGAATTAAATAAGTGCAGATGGATACTATAAAATTTTGGTAGATAATAAACATGTGAGCAATGTTCAATTCTAAAGAAAATGTTTACTATAAAACTAGCAAAAATCAAAAGAGATAGTTAAATTTCTGAAAAACATTAAGAAGAAAGATGGAGTGGAAAATTCGATACTCACAAGAAGGCATTGAGGTAAGGAGAGCCTTTTAAAGGAAACAGCCATTAATGAGTTTGTCTGAATGCTTTAGAGCAGGAACAAAGATACACTGTAAATTTTTTTCATTGCTTATAGCTAAACATTAAAAATGCATGAGAAAAAAAAGAACTCTGGTGGGAACACAAACGGTCCATCATCTTAAAAATAACCCAAAAAATTAAAAAATGAAAAAGAAAAATAACAATAGATGCTTTTTCAGAATTAAATAAGTCTTCTTTGATACTATAATTTCTTTTGGTAGATAATAAGATATCTTCAGTTCCTTGTTCTATGTTTGATTTTTTCATTTTCCCATTATAAAACTGCAGCTATGGCCCATTTTGCATGCTAGCTTGATTCAAAAATCATAGACTCATACAGCAATTGCTATCACTTGACTTAAAAATAGAATTGCCCTTCCTTGCCTTTTTGTGGCAGCCATGCTGATGTTGCTCTCATTTTACCAGTTGAAAATCTCACACTACATGAAAATTTTCTGCTCTATACTAAAAATTGATTCTATTTCCACAAAAAATGAAGTTGGGAAATGAACACAAAACGATCAGCTTTAAAAAGGACTCATAACTGAAAAACCGAATGAAAAAATTGAATGTTAACAACAAATACACACACACACCCACACACACATCCTGCCTTTTATAACATTGAGTTTAAGAAAATTTTTAGTCTTTGTATTAAAGTGCCAACAGAAATAAATTTTCCCACTTGTGAATAGATGTAATATTTTTTTTGCCTAAAAGCATGCTACTTTTATTTGATTCCTTTGATTATATTTGGGATTCACGCTGGTCCTTTTCACTGGGCCCTTTTTACAAGCCAGCTATAGGCTCATTCTTCATCCAGTACCAATGGCTACAAAGGCCATGAAAATTGCTGAGAACCATGAAAAAAATTGATTATTTCCTGAAGGAACAAAGTTGGGAAATGAAAGATGAGATGATTCCTGTCTAAATTTTTAGCCAATGATGTAAATTTTAAGTGAACAAATCCATCGAAAATTGTAGACGTGCAGTCATTACACACACACACACACACATCCTGCCTTTTATAGATAGAGATTATGAAAATTTTTTAGTCTTTGTATTATGTATGCATTAACAGAAATAAATAAAGAAACATTGAATAGATGTAATATTTTATTTGCCTAAAACCTTTTACTTTTATTTGATTCCTTTGATTATATTTGGGATTAAGTGGGTCCTTTTCACTGGGCCCTTTTACAAGTTTTCCCCGGTAGAAATTTTCATCCCAGCTCACCACTAGCTACAAGGGCCAGAAAGTTGTAGAGAGCTATGATCGTCCATGTCCTGAAGGAACAAAGCACGAGATGATGATGATGATGATGATAATGTCCAAATTTTTAGCCAATGATTAAGATACAAAGTGAACAATATTTAAACAATTAGTGCTGGAGAGAAAATAGATATTTTTTATACTGTTGTTCAACCAATAGAAAGCCAAAGAACCACTTAAGATACAGGTTTGTGGAATGGGCTTGTTTTATGGGCATAAGAGTTATAGATTATGAGAATATGTAGGATATATAATAGTTGAATCTGGATTTTGATTGATTGATTAGTTCATTTTCTATGGCTTATCAACCCTTTATATGTTATTTAAAGCCAGAAAATATTTTTAAATTGTAAGTTTTTTTAATGGTTTAGTGATACAAGTATTACTAATTAATCCGTAGCTAGGAGGAGAAGACGTGGATTCATAACATTCCCAATGGGTATATGTACATAAGTGAATATAACGAACCCAACAAAAATTGGAACTTGACTCTCCAATTAACAATTGTAAGTCATTATCCATTATACCACCCCCACATCCAAGCTTACAGCATCTAGTATTGCCACATGTTACCCATCTAGGTACTGACCAAGCTCGATGTTGCTTAACATCATATGGAAACCAGTGTTACAATGTGATGTGGGACTCTGGACTTGAAGAGGTTAAGATTGTAGTAGAATCTGTTCCACAAAGTAGTGGTTCTAGGGAAGAAGTTATCCAAATGGAACTTCTCTCTTGCCAGTTGAATATGAAGGGAATGAAGATGGTTCACTGTTTGATTTACACATACACACACACCCACACAGATACACACAATAAAAAAATGACTGCCAGCAGCTACTGACTAATGCTTTGTTTACAAACTCATTTACAAGACCTATTAGACTGACTGTCATAAAGTAAGTCTGTTCACACATTTCACATTGCTGTAGGAACACTTAATTACTTTATAAAACAAACTTCACAGCAAGGAAATTTTAAAATTTTATTGTCTGTGTATATTTCTGAAAAGAATATATAAATGTTATTTCAACTGACGTTCTGCTTCTACTATTCCTTCAGAAAATAACCTATTTTATGTTTCATTTAAAAGATGATATTGTTGTTAAATGGTTAGAATCCCAACACCCAGATAGCAACAAAAACCTGGGTAAATATGCATGGCATCTAGTTTTTAAAGAGTATATTACCTTAAATTTAAAATCTACCAGCTACAAGATTAACATTAGCCAACAAGAGAGATTAGGCAAAAAGAGCTAAAATTTACTTTATGCACTAAGGAGTTAATTTCATCATTATTATTGAATATATGATAAACCCACAGAGAGAAAGTCCTTTCTTGTGCTCCTCAAACTTTTGGCCCATAGTGTATATGTAACATTTTTCCATGTGCTGAAACTTATCCAATTTGAAAACGTTGAATTCAATTTCTTCAAAAGATCTTGACTTTATTCTACTACAAACCTGTAGACCTTCTTCCTTGACAGTACAAACGTCTGGCTGTCTATGCCAAATCAACAATAACAACTGCAAGGCAATGTAGCTTTAAACAAAGGTTGGTTATTATTAGAGTTTCTCTTTCTCTTTAGATCAGAAAGAATCTGCTAAAGGTGGAGAGTCAAGACATATGTTAAGGAGATTAACATGGAAGGCATCATGTGATTGTGAGAGAAACAAAAAGTAGTATTAGGGAGAGTGGAAACAATGGTGGTTTAGTGTCTATAGCCTGAGACAGTTGAAATTTTTACTGTATAATGTTTGATCTATAAAGAGCTGTTGGGGGTTAAGTGCATTGACAATGAAGAAGGTTATGTTGGAAAATAATTACTTGCTGTGTAAAATAAATGCTTTTTTTCACCCATAGGTTGGTGGACTTGTTGATGTACATACACAAATAACTATTATATTTTAATTTTGAAAATAAGTTATATTTTGTTATATAATAATACAAGTTATATAATGATATGATTTTAATATTATGAATAATATATTATAATATAATGAATAATATGGTGGAGTAATGGATAGCAGCTCGGATTGAGGAATTGGAGAGCTGAGTTTGAATTCCAGTTGAGTCCATTACATGCTAATACATTTGAGAAAGGTATGAATCCTCTTCCCCAGCTATAGATAAATAGCAAGACAGACCAGGTTTTGTAGCCTTGGATGGCAACTGGTCTACCGTAGACATAAATGGCAACCTACTGTGGAAAAAAAATCTGCCTTGTCAGTCATGTATTGAAAGATATATGATTGCCTAAGCATATATCACACATGGCACATAACTGACTGAATTATAATATATCATACCGGTTTTATAATAATACAAGTTATATAATATAATAATAATATAATACAATTATAATATATTGTAAAATAGTGTAATATAATAATTGTAATAATAATTATGAGATAACAATATATATTTTTCTGTATCAAGAACAGTATTGGGAAAGGTTTACTTGTGATGCATTTTGTCTTTCAGAACTTCATTGGACTAAAATTGTTATGTCAATAATACTACATGCATGCACAAACAAGGTTACTAAGGATTTTAGAATTTATTTATTTTTTATATCTAGCCAAATTTATTTAGATTTTTTTTTTCTTTTTCCTTCTATCACTTTTGTTAGCATATATCCCACACTGTGATAATAGATCTACCAAGAATGGTGAAATGTTGTAAGAGCCAGAGCACAAATTTACTAAAACAAACATACAGGCTGTTGTGGTGTTCTCCCTGTCAAGAGTATATGTTAGACTCTTTCACCTACTATAAGATTAGTTGAAGAGAAGGCTTCAGGGAACAGTGAATAGATTGAGCGCTAGTTCATTCGATACACTTCCACTAGTCATGTAATACTCTTCTGGTGTACTTACTATTTAGTATGCAATATATCTGCAAACCTGGTTTTTGTTATTACTTAACCATTTACTTGGTCACAACACAAACAAATGACATAGTCATGACTCTGGTATTTTACTGCTTGAACAGTATTGTAAAATTAACTTGCAAATACTAAATTAAGCAGAGTGCATAGACATTACACATATCTTAGACAAAAGACCAGAGGACAATACTTTGATCTTAAGCACAGCACACAGGTATATGTGCTGATCAATATATAAATATTCCTGTCAATTTTTATGGGTACTATGAATTTTATATATATATATATATATATATATATATATATATATATATATATATTGTTAAATGAATGTTTGATCATGAGCCATTATAAGCTTTGTATAGTGGCTTTAGCCTCATGAGAAAATAAAGAGTTACTGTTCAACATTTGATTATTTTTTTTATTATGCTGTTCCTCAATCTAAGCTTTTGGCTCACATAGGCCATCATCAGAATGGTTATATGGACATTACAATGGAAATGTTCACCATCAAAGATGACAACCTGTTATGTTTACATAGAAGTTTGCTATATGATGATAACAGTCATGAAATAGCAGATGCAGGTTGTAAATTTGTAATGCGGTTATATGATGTCATACATGACCACATGAGGGAAAGAAATGTTATCAATTGAACCATGGGTTTAAATGCATTGTAATATGTTGTGACTGATGTGAAAAGTAATTTTGTTGAGTGTGGGTTGCTTTGTTTTAATGTAGATTGCCTCCAGTATCTTAAGGTTCTTTTTACTGTGTGCATGTGTGAGTATTATTGTGTTATTAACTAATATCTGTCTAATATTATAAAGATGGCTATGTTTTTCTAGGAAATGTTGTTTAATAGAACTAAGATCAGAAAGGTGACAAGTAAGTCTACAGGAGAGTGTGGTTGTAGCAAAACCAATATATGTAATGGGTTTATTATTAGTATCAGAGATACAATTTCTGAACGGGGATGTAAACTGATACACTATATTGTTTTTTTGTAGAGGATTTAGTTGTGTGGTTGTAAGGTTATTGCAGACTATGAGGTTAATTGTTTTAACTTTTTTATAATATATGATGAGCTTAACTTGTTTCAAAATTTGGTCCAAGATTAAGGAATTCCATTTCATTTGGAGTATGTTGGTAATCTGATAGGTTAATGAAGTTGCTGTTGGCATTTGGTAGAAGTAATTTTCACTTATAGAATTTGTTTAGCATTATTTGGATGACTTGTATCTGCGATTCATTTTCCTTTTGTGCTATAATATGTAATAAATCCAATATTTATTTGAATTTTTCAGTGGTGGTAGGAGATTGTAAGTTTCCTTTAATATGTACAATTTCAGTGTTGCGCTGTTGTAATTCATGTATGGATGTATTTATTTGTCATTTGATGAAGTTCCATTGAAATTTCTTGGTGTTTAGATCGTTTAATACTGTGGCATCATGTAACTGTAAAATTTAGTGTATCTAAACATATATTGTTAAATATAACAGATATTTAATGTCTATTATGTTTGATCATGAGCCATTTTAAGCTTTGTATGCTGAAGATAACATCAATCAGCTAAGGACAAAACTTTTACATATATATATATATATATATATATATATATATATATATATATATATATATATATGACACTTAACGTTGTAGCAATAATGCCATTTATTTTTAGCTAAAGCAGACTAGACGGTATGAGTTTAATGTCATCATTTGCTTAAATTTGACACCCCAACTCTACCTTGACTTGACCTCTTTCTGAAAGTAACTGATATGTTGATACAAATTGTTAAACCTTACACCCCTTATTTAAATAATTGCTCTAGCCATTTCCATAGAAAATTTTACGAATGAATATGAAAATTCGGATTGTTATTCCAAAATTTTGCTTGAAAATGAAGCATAGGTTGAATGTTTTAAATTCAAAATTCTTCATCATAATCATATTGAATATTCCACTTTTTTGAACATGAAGAAAAGGAATATATTTTAAATATATATATATATATATATATAAAGGAAATATCCAGTGGTTCAACTGAAAAAGTATTTATTAGACCAGACCAGAAACACGTTGTAATGAAAAAATTATGTTTTTAAACAAAGTATAATATTTTTCTCAATAAAAATCCCACATTACAACCAGACCAAAACACGTGTCGTTTATGCAAAGTATAATATTTTTCTTTTTAAAACCAAAAACGTATATATATATATATATATATATATATATATATATATACAGCGAATGTAACAGTAAAATTGTCCAGTTGTTAGATTAAGCCTTGAACCATTGTAGAAATGATTAAAGATATCTTACTGGAATTCTTTGAGTTTTTTTTATAACATATTGGACTCTACTTTGAATAATAAGAATGTATTTAACTCTAAGTTGAAATTACCATCCCTCTTCCTGTTGTGACCTCCTGATCCAGTTTTCCTTTCTACTGTTCCCTCTTTTTTAAACTTATTCACTGTTCCCTTGATGGTCCTTGAATAGACTTTGAAGGTGGAAGCCAGAGTATGAATGTATCTCTCTCTCTCTCTCTCTCTCTATATATATATATATATATATATATATATATAGTGTTCCACAGACAGACTGTTTTGCTATTTCACAGTGTAGCTAGACGTTCGATCACTTCAGGCCGGAACTGAAACCTGACCAATTTGGTATCAGTCAGAGATTCTGACCCCTAGGCCTTCAACACTCAACAAGAAAGAAATATATAGATATATATATATATATATATATATATATATATATATATATATATATATATATATATAAGACATTCATGATAATGGTTAGTAGATTATCCAAAAGATCATTTGAACAGTTTTTACACTATGACCAGAAAAGAAATCACTTGTACAAAAGCAAGAAAAATTTGCAGTGCCTCACCAGTAGTCTTCAATGAAACTTGTATAAAAGAAGGATTGTTGCCCAAATGCACAATTACTATAAGTATACATGTGCCTGTGTATGCATGCCTATATAAATATATATATATATATATATATATATATATATATGTATGTATGTATGTATGTATGTATAAATAAAATAAATTCTACCTAGAGTGGGCCAAGATATTGAAAAAACAGTAAAAGCATGTAGAGGTTGTGCTCTAGCAGTAAAACTATCACAAAAATAGCACTTTAGCCAAAGACAGATACTCCATGCTCAAGATTGCATATAGATTTTGCAGGTCATATGGAGAATATTATCTAGTAGTAGTTGATAATTTTACAAAATGGCCAGAAATTTACAAATGCAGAAATCCTACATCCTCAGTGACAATGAATTTCTTGCATGAACTGTTTGTGAGATATGGTATACCAGATGCCATAGTCTTGGAGAATGGAACACAATTCACTGGAAATGAATTTCAAGTCTTTTGCAAGTTTTTCTCTATAGAACATATTAAGACCCCACTGTATCATCCAAGGTCTAATGGAGAAGCAGAACAGTTTGTGGGAATATTAAAAAGAGTGTTGAAAAAAGCAAATCCAGAAAAATTAAATGAGGAGGTACTTCAAAATTTTTCAAGAGTGCACTGTTTAACACTTAACACAACACACCATCAGGCATGTCGCTCGCAGAATTAATGCTTGCCAGAAAGGTAAAATTGGTGATCAACAAGTTATTGCCAAGTTGAAAATTATGAACAGTGAATAAAAGCAACACCAATACTTTCAAGCTTGGCAATAAAGTATTTTTAGAGCATCCAAAGATGGAACAAAAACATGGGAAGATGGCATGATAGCAGCTAGAATCAGAAAATTGGTCTATATGGTGAAAGGAAAAAGTTCCAACATAAAAGACACCAAATCTGCTGAAGAAAAGATTAACTGATGAAAGACCTGAACAACTGGTTAAAATGCAGTACGACATTTTTGATGTGCCAGTTCCAAAACAAATCATGGAACCAACAAGGACAAGGAAATAAAAATGTACAGACAAACTAGACGTGGATCCAAGATGGAAATGCTACAAATTAAAGTATGTTGGTGAACTCTCCAGAAAGAGGAGGTGGAGATATTAATACAAAATAAAAATAAAAAATATATTTATTTAATAAAGTAGTACTCTCAAAAGGGGGGATGTTGTGGAGTAAAGAGTACATCCCCGGTGACTATATAAATTCGTCCAATACTATAAAGAGTTTCATGGTACAAGGTTGTGGTAGTTGTATTAGAGTCAGTCTTCATACAAATGATACAGGCATTATGGCACTAGCCATAAGAGAATACTTAATGAATTATGTTATACCAAGTACGAGTGTGTGTTATAACAATAACCTTAAAATAGAGAGTTGTAATAGACTCTCACTACATGTTGGCCAGGTGTGAATTCTAAGAAAGCAAAACAGAAAATAAAAAATGTTATTTTCTTCACTGGGGCTCCAAGGATCACATCCGGTCCACAAAACAAATCCCCACAATAAAATACAATATCCAATTCCCAAAATGTTCCCCCAAAACATGAGCCAGGGGAGGGGGTGTTAGATTTGCTTAAAAGAAAGACCCTCATAAATGAATGACACAGTCGCAGGTTGAAAGGCCACTTTTCAACACACAGGTGTGCTGTGACCATCGCCACCATGATCACATCTCTCATCACAACCGTGACCTTGCCTAGGCTTCACTAATCTCACCTGACTTTTCAAACACAAAATGCCGTCGACAAGCCAACTTTGACACTGCCAGGCTCTTGATGCCACCACTAAGATTTCTCACACCTCAGCGTCTTCACTCCAGGCCTCCCTCATCATCACCACCATGACCCACTCTTCTTGATATCGCATTCAACCAGAATCCAATAGATATATTCCACTCAATCAACCTTCACTATCCACTATAGGCCTCCATCATGATCAACACTGAAATCCAATTTCAATAATATCATAATTGACCAGAACCCAACAGAGACATTACAACCTGCTAACCTTTGCTGCAGTGGTATAGGTGTTGAACAAACACAAATCTGCCTGAGCAGGCATCTTCAGCAGGGATTGGTTAACTGCCCTAGCAGATAGGCATGCTTGGAATCAAGTAGATTGTCATTATATATTTAAATAATTTCAATCATCTTAGAAGAGTATTGAGCAAAATATAAAATCTGTCTAAAGATTTTGTTAAAAATAGGGTATTATTTGCACTGCTGGATTAGTATTATGTGAACATTTTCTTGGAAAAACACTTCAATTGCAGAAACTAGTGAGTCACACTTGATTAAATATGGCCATTCTTGCCTTCAGAAGGAAATGCCAAAATTTTCCTTTCATGCAACAAAAGAACGTTCAATGTCAGATGTAACCATAAAATTGTTATATCTCATTTTATTTGTCTTATTATTTTTGAGGCATTTTTACTATTTCTTTTCTTTGTTTACTTTGTTCATGCTAGTTTAGAAGGACATATTCAGTTATAGATACACATAAAAGAAAAATCTTTTTTCTCAGATCATTTTAAGATATAAAAGATGAAAGTAACTCCAAAAAGTATACTTACAGGAAATCAATTTTTTATAAGCAGTCAAAACTGCGCTGGCAATTTTATTACTATTTCATATATGCTTATTAGTAATAATAACAACAACAATATTATATATATATATATATATATATATATATATATATATATATATATATATATATATATACACACATATATATATATATATATATATATATATATATATATATATAATTTCAAATAGGATATATCTGTAAAAGGAAAATATGAATAAAGATAAAAGAATAACTTAACAGAGATGATGGATTCCATCCTTTGAGAGACTTTATCAAGGCAGATGCAAGAATTTTATTTTGTAACAAGTAATTATGTGCAACTGTAAAAATGTTTTTTTAGAATTTCTAAATTTAAAAAATGTTCTTAAATCAGGTCAGCTGAAAAGTCTAGGCAAACTATGGAGGATGCCAAGTGACACAGTTCAATGTCTAAAAAAACAAAAGTGAGTAAATGATGTTCATGAATTTTTTTTGTGTGTGTGTGTATACAGATTAATATTTAGACTATTTTACTTTGTGATTAATTTATGTGTTATACATATATTTTAAATAATATGAAGTCCCAAAACTAAAATAATTTAAATATTAATTTGAATAAAAATATTCATAAACAGCATTTACTCACTTTTATTTATCAGTCATTGAATTGTGTCACTTGGATGGAAGAAATATTCCTCAAATTATCACATTGTCGTAATTGAGAGTTAGTCCCTGCTACTGGTTTCATCACTGGCTGAAGGCACCGTTGTTGATAGAAGTATCTAGGTGTTACTGTTGATCGTCTGTTTAAGTTTACCTGCCATGGGGTCTGTTACATGAGCTTTTCCTTATTGGTCAGAAAACTCGTTTTATGATCCTGGAAATTTTGGACAGTATTCCAGAAGTGTGTGTGCAGAGCTGGACAAAATTGTGGTCTGTTTTTGTCATATGAGCTGTGGATGTCGAAGTGAACACTTCCATTTCTAAAAGAATTTTATTAGTAGTATGAAATAATTAAAAATAGTAATTAAAAAGGATGAATAAATGTTAAATAGTCTGAGTTTGTTTTATACACTTACCTTTAGGAGATGTGTATTAAAAGAAAACCAGATGGTCTATTAAAAATGTTCATTCTGTATATAAATTTTTGTTTTATTTTAGAATTGGCTCTAAAAAAGGTCTGGCAGAAATGACTGTTAACCCTTTGAGCCTTGCATTCCTGAACAATTTTAATCCTTCTGCCTGATCTCCTTAGTTAAAAATTGCAAATAATTGGTATGTAATGTTTCACAGTAGATATAAAAATAGTTACAAGTGTTTACCCACTTTCAACCAGTGGTTGGGCATTAAGTCATTTTTCTTTACCACTGTTCAACCGGTGATTGGGCATTACATCATTTTTCTCTACAACTGGTAAAGTTATGGTCAGGGCTCAAAGGGTAAGGTTTCATTTTCACAAATTCAGAAAAAATATATCACCCTTATATTTATTGTCTAATGAGGAGGGTGGCTTGTATCCTCATAAATCTAGGGTTGAGGCTTGTTTGATCCACTCCTGATGATGTTTAAGATGGGTTACCAGATGAAGGTAAGAAGATGGTTAGATGGCAGAAGTGACAAAGCCAGGTGGTGGTTGGACAGTGGAATAGATGAAGTCTTCTGGCTGCAGCAGAAGGTGGTTTGAAAGCAAAACAGACAAAGCCTATTGGCTGTGGCAGAAGGTGGTTAGATATCTAAAGGGATTTGACGTTGGTAAGCAGAAGGGTGTGATACCTCACAGAGGTGGAATGAGTCTGGCTGGATGTAGAAAGGTTTTCGGCTTCCTCATGGGTAAGTTGCTAGCAGAGCAAAGAGCAGAAAGTTTTCGGTATTCTTAAAAACTACACCAACAAAAGATATTTCACATTTCAGTAAAGCAAAAGTAATACCCACTAAACCGCATGGAAGCCAAGCTGAAAGAAAGCTGAACCACATTGCAAAAAGTTCATTAAAAACTTCAGTGAACCACAAAGAGAAAGAAACAGAATGGCAAGGTAAAAATATTGTTAAACCATTCCTGAGAATCTCAAGTGAAATACACAGGTTTTTTTTCGTTTGTCTGTTAGGTGTGTGCATCATTTTTTTCTAAGAGTAATTTCTTCCTAATTTTAATGGTTTTTGTATCACCCTCTCAAAGTTTTTTTCTTTCATGATTTGAAAAAAATTGTATTGTGAATCTTTTTTAGAACCAATTGTTTTTATTATTTTAAGTTATCTTGCCTGGTCCTTAATAAGGTGCATGAAAGGAAACTTTTTTGCAAGCCTTTTTTTGTAAAATTTGTCCTTTGTTATATTGTTTTATATCTGTTTAAATAATGTTTCTACCTTTCAAATTTCACAAGATAGCTTTAAGTTTTTTCTTATCTTATGCACCTTTTTAATATTTGAGATATGAAAATGGATTCCCTCCCAAGAAAAAACATTCTTATATTTGGCACAAGAAATTATTTATTGTAAATTAAGTTTTTATATGTTTGTGTTAAAAAATTAGAGTTCCAACAGAGTACAACACAGTCAATCAGAATGTCATTGTTCAAATGTTCCATATCAGAGGAACCTTGATTTTCAATATCAAGACATTGTGGCCATAGAAGGTTATTTGGGGAGTCTGGAAATGCTCAGAACTATTTTTACTGTTTATTGCTTCCTCACTTTATACCATTTGGAATAGAAGAGGAAGCCTGTATTCATTTATATCTTATACAAGTCAAAATGGTGTAAAATAAGTCTTTAGAAAAGCAAGAGATAACTGTATTTGTTGTATGTGTTCACATGACAAATGTACAACAAAAATGTTGGCATCATCTTATTTCTTATATACATTTGGTGACATTCTTATACACACATGCGCACCCCCCATATATATATGTATGTATGTATTTATATATATATATATATATATATATATTTATAATTACATGAATTTATGTTTATAAATTCATTTTATTATAATTATAAACTATAAATTTATAAACTCAGCGTTGCGACCGCATGTTCCAAAATAATAACACATTTCTCATAGCATTTTTTCGGATTACATCTATATTTTCATTGTCCTCTTATTACCGAGAAGTAAAAAAACAAGAAGAAATCTATTTCCATACCTGAGGATGTCTGTAGGAACAGATGAAAGCTTGTAAAAACTAAAAAAGACATTATGAAACTGGAATTTATAAACAGGGATCATATCATTCCTATACAGGTTCGGGGTTAGTGTACCTTATTGAAATTGTTTGCGAAGATGTATTCTTGCCATTTAAATCATTAACCTCTATATTTGTTTTTTGTATGAATGATTCATGTAATTATAAATTGAACTGCACCTATAATCGAAATATATATATATATATATATATATATATATATCCCCCATAAATAGACAAAATTTATTTGTAATATTACCACACATGATAACAATTAAAAGAAAAAATGAAAGATGAGCTAGCTAACTGGTTTTGAACCTTGCTCAACAGAACTCAAGGTTAATAAATAGGTATATATTATCAATAAAATGAATGCAACCTAACCAAGGAAGACGTAGGTACACATGATATCTCTACTAAGTAAGTTTGACTTTATTAAACTCCAAAATTTTATTTTAATTACAAATTGAACAATGTCCAATGGATAGGCATTGTTGCAGAAAGTAGTAGTAATAAACTTAATCTCATCATCCAGCTTTCTTTTAGAACTGACCATTACGGCCCTATGGGTAAGAGTCTTAATTAAATTTAATTTACATTTTATGGGACAAAAGTAGTATATAAACCATATTATGGCAGTTATTAAGTTTTGTACCACCAATAAAATTTTCAAATATATATATATATATATATATATATTGGAAGCAACCTTATCAAATAATACTTCTGACTGAACTAAAAGCTCATAAAACAAACATTAGTCAACAATAATTTTACCAACTACATTATTGATAAACAAATAAAATTATTCTTACAAAAAATACACAACACCAGTAATAAAAATGTGAGAATGAATTAAAATTATTTTTCAGTATGAATGTATAATCACTAATTATTTCCTTAGATATATATTCTTAGGTCGCTTCTTCAACTTGTAATCTAATATGTATTGGTAAATGACCCTTTAAACACTACCTATTAAATTCATATATTAACATATGTACCATATGTTAAATATTAGGAAATCTTATGATGGTAGTAAAATTTGATTACTCAAGATTAGATATGCTAAATGGTATATATAAGGCTGACATATGTGTGTGTGTGTGTGTGTGACCATATGCATACCAACACCTACACACATATATACATATATACTCCAGCATACACAGATATCTGCATATGCATCCAAATTTAAGAACTTATTTAATCTTCTAAAACATGTTACATGATATTTAATTAGCCCAGAGATTATCTAATCATTTTTTTTTTATATCATAACCCATTTAGTGGAGATTTAATACCTATATGTACTGGATAATCAAGGATAACTCAACAGATAAATTCAAAGATGAGAAAAAGAAATCGAAATGGTCTATAAACAATTTTAGGATAACCGAAGTAAAGAGAAGGGGAGACTTTCATGGGGATATTATTGATAGTCATCAAGAATTATTGGTGACATAGTGATTGAGGAGGGATATGTATATGGACGGAAGTAGATTGGAAATTGGTAAGGGTATAAAAGGAACGGAGGAGAAGTTAGATGTGCAGTGTGACAGTTAATTGATCAGTTCATTTTCTTGTTAAATTGAGTTCAGTCTGGACTGGGGAGGAGCAGAGATTCCCAGGTGAATGTCCTCCTATGATAGTTCATGCTGGTTCGATGGGTGTCTAGGTAAGCTCAAATATCCTGCAGTGACAGCATTTAGAATTTAATTTGTTTATTAATTTTTTTATATTTGTGTATATATATATATATATATATATATATTGAAATATATATCTAATGCTCTACATTGATTGCACAACTCCGAGTTTCATGTCTTCTGCAGTGTGTGTATATATATATATATATAATGTATGTATTTGTATATAAACACTTGCTCGGGCATTTACCTTATCCATTTGATTATATATATATATGTAAGCATCTCGTCTGATACCCCTCTCTTTAGCTCTAACATTCGCCCCACACTCTCATACTTACACGCTCTCTGAATTCTATTTTTATTTCCGGAGTTGTTTTTTCTGTTTTCTTTTTGAATTTGTAGGTCTGATGCATTGGATCGTATTTACGATTACAATGGAATAAATTATGACCATGAAACATTAGTGTTTAAGCCTTTTATATATATATATATATATATATATATATATATATATATATATATATATTTTTTTCTAAATTTTAATTTGACATATTACCTCAAATTTTAGGGATTCCCATATTTGAATAGACACTCAGTTTATTTTAATTAGTATTTATTTCTGCCTGCATTCCTTATTTTTCTTTTAATTTTTCTTGAGTACACAGACTGGTAGACAAAATAAATTTTGTTTAAAATAAACTGTGCATCTATTCAAATATAAATATCCACTAAAAATAAGTTTTGAAGTAATAAATACTTAATAATATATATATATATATATATATATATATATACAATTAAGCATACATTTACTTGTATATTTCCAGTTATGAATATATATCAATTTAAAACATTCTTCATAATCTATGATATAGATGTGATGTGCTCTAGTCTAACTCAGCCACAGAGTGCATTGCCAATCAAGCAAATCTGAATAGAGTCTTATAAATAGAAATCCTTCTCAGATTTTTGAAAGATCACATCTGTTCAGTTTCGTATCTGAATGTAAACAAAGCAATTTCTAAAGAAGTAATGGATTTTTTATTTATTAATCTGACAGATTTTATCACTTTAAACATTATTTTAGTGGATACCCATATTTGAGTATATGCTTCATTTATTACTATTAAACAGTATATTTATTTATTCATTTTCACCTAATGACCTGAATATTCAATAAAAGAAAAATATGTGCTCTCCTATTTGGTGTCCGTAAAAATAAATAAATATACTGTTCAATAAATAAATGGAGCATCTATGCAATTTTGGATATCCACTAAAATAACATTTAAAGTGATAAAATCTGTCAGATTAATAAATAAAAAATCCATTACTTCTTTAGAAATTGCTTTGTTTATATTCGGTTATGAAACTGAGCAGATAGAATCTTTCAAGAACCTGAGATGGATTTGCATTTATATACCACTATTTGGCCTTATTTGATTTGTGACGCACTCCGTGGCTGAGTTGGTCGAAAGTATGTTGGATCTAATGGTGGTTTCTCCTGAAAAGGGGGAATGTAGATATAAATTTATTACGTAAAAATGATGATATCTTTGTCTTTGGCAGATTGCACAACTCACATAACTTAAGAATTTCTGTCATCACACACTGTTTCAAGCCATTATGTTCACATGAGTGAGTCACCAAGCTGATAGACGATGAGTGTTTTTAATCAAGACCCTATCCCACAACAAATTGCCAACTAAGCTTTCATACAGTTTTATTTACTCATTTTCACTCACAAGAATCAACCTATGGTATGGTATTCAGCCACTTCCAAAAGGTGACACATGCTGGATTTTCTTTGAAATGCATTATGTACCAACTAACAGTGCTCACATCTACTATTTGGTCTCTGAAAATACTTTGTATGCATTAATAAATGAGTGCAATTTTTTCTGCATGGAGTAATTCAGTGATACACCTCTGTTTTAAATACTTTTTTATATAAAGCACTAATTTTCCAGGTGCTATCTATAACAAAGCAAAAATCATTATGGGTTCTTGTTGGGAAGGTTCATTCTCTACTGCCATACTACCAATATCTACCTCTGACGTTGTAGGCCAACATAATAAAATAGGAATTATTTCTTTTGGTGTGATGCTTTTAATAAAAGACAAGAATAGACTTGTAACACTGATCCACTTGTAACACACTTAGAGATAAGAATAAATAAATTAATATATAGAGTTAGACTAAGTCTTATTATTAATTCACTTGGTTACACCCTGAACAATGCTCAACATGAAAGTCTTAATATATTGAACTGTTCTCATCTCTGCTAATTTTGTTTTCTATGGTATTGTCTTTACTTGCCTATTTTATATTCTTCTTCAATTGGATTTGTGCCCAATCTCATGTCTCTTGAGGAATGCTACAGAGAGTTTTTAAAGATTTTTTCAGACTTAGTATTGATGTTTTTAATGCTTAAATAAGTTCAGTGGGTTTTTATTACCGTTTCTCATATGGCGCCATTTTCTATGCTTGATTTGCAAATTGAATATTTTGATAAGAGCATAGCTGTTGGCACTTTTACTTTCTGTATAATCCAAAATTGCACTGGAATGGCAAAAGATACCTTCCAGAAAATAAGTAAAGTATAAAAAAAGTATTAAAAATGCCATTAGAAAGAAAAGAATACTGAATTGTTATGTAGTATCTATACTTCAATATTGAACAATTTTCTCAAAGATGAAGATGAGACTTGAAGTGACAGAGATATGGTTCTACAGAAGGATGCTGAGAATACCATAGAACATATGAGCAAGGAGGAATTTTTAATGAAAATGAAAAGAACACATACTTACAATAAGAAAGAGAGATGAAATTTCTGAGACACATAAAGAGGAAGGAGGGCTTAGAGAATTCAAAACTTACAGTACATACTAAATGCAAGAGGAGCAGAGGAAAATAATGAGTAACTTATCTAACAAGCTTGTGTAAATGGATGGCAAAATAGGGACTGAGAAGAATGGTAAAGAGACAGATATTATTAAGAGTTATAAAGGATAGGAAGTTATGGAGAAACATGATAATCCATGTCTTGAAGGAATATGGCGCATAAAAAAGATATTCCAGTTTGATTCTTTGTCAATGATAACAACTTTATTCTACATAAAAAAACACAAAAACAAATAAAGAAACATAAACCAGAAAACTGCACAGCTCATCTGAAGTTCTCTTATACAATGTAGGTGAGAGGATAAGGAAACATCAAAAATAAAAAAAAGATGACCTCAAAAGAATAAGGATACAAATTGAATATAATAGCTGGGTACTTGTTTCTGAGTACACACATCTGCAACAGTGGCTAGCTAATCCCAGATGCATATGTTCTGTCTACCCAATTTCACTCACAAGTTTTGGATCAAGCCATGGTGTGGTGATTTTCAGGCACTTTTCAACAATACTGCATGCTGGGATCACCTCCCTGAAGAAATTACCTCCCTGACAAATTGGCCATGGTGAGATTTGAACCTGGGTTTCATGGACAGAAAGTAAACTTTCTAGCCACTCAACCATGCACCTATTCATTGAATTTATCTCAGTGTTTAAAATAAAAATTTGAGAGTATCTAGATGCTTGGGAATACCTGTTGCTGTAAGCTTGGGTGTGCAGGTGGTGTAATGGATAATGGCTCAGAATTGTTAACTGGAGAGTCAAGTTCCAATTCCAATTAGGTTTGTTATATACATATATGTTCAAATACCCTTGGAAAAGGTATGAATCCATCTCTTCTTCCTTGTATCACTAAATCATTACTATTTCCCCGACCCAAAATTCTTACATATGGCAAGTGAATCTAAAAGTCTAAAATAAATAAAAACTTACAAAAAGATAAGCAGATTCATATATTTGTTGAAGCTTGTCCCAATCTGGCATCAACTGTGCTTTGTTCTAAGAGGTGTTGATCTGTGGTGACACCAGTAAGTACTGGGATCACCATAAGAGATACCAAAGTAGACTCTGCAATGTTAAACCAGAGAATCAGAGGAGCCAGGTGCATCAGAGGGTTAACCTGGAAGATACCCTCATAGACACCAGATGCAGAATTGGGCCTCAAAGGATGTCAGTTGAGCTGAGGATATGCACATGCACGACAACTGGATGACAGGAAGTTATATAAGCATTTCACCCAAGAGGAAAAGCCAGAGTCTCTCGCATCCTTAGAAAATTAATGGCCAAAAAAGTTGCCAAAACCACACATTCTCACATGCACATTAACTGACAAAATCCAGAAGTAAATAAATAATAATTTTATATCTGAAAGTTTCCCACCCAAGAAGGAAATGCCAGAGTCTCTCATAGAAGATCAACATTTGAAAAACGTCCCCAAACCACACACCCTTATGCCAACATTAATTGAAGTCCAGAATTGAATAAACAATAATTTTATGTATTAAAGTTGCTCACCCAAGAGAGCAAAGCCAGAACTCTCATATCCTCATGGGAAAATCAATGGCTGAATAAAGTCTCTAAAACCACACTTCTCTCATGTTGATGTTAATTGAAAGTCCAGAAGTGAATAAACAATAATTTTATGCATGGAAGCTTTAGTCTTGTGTTATATATCTAAAACTTTGTGAATTGAGGAAATCAATTTTATTTCTTCAAAATGCCAAGGAATCAGAGTTAAAGTGAGAGGTTTTGAAGTTCTGTAAAGTCTGTGATTTGAAGAACTCAACTCAGTTGACGTTCCACAGAGTTTGTGATCTGAAAAACTCAATTTTCAGCCTGAATTGGAATTTCATCCCAAATTGATCTTTTCGCTGGAACTGGACTTACAGCACAAATCAGAGTTAAAATGAGGTTTTTAATTTCCATGGATTGAATTGTGGAATTCAAAGTTATTTCTTCAAAATTATCATTGGTGTTTTCCAAGCAGGATCAGAGGTTCATTTAGTTTTAAGATGGAAGCCTAAATTAGCCCTCTGGAGAAGCTAGCTTAAAAGCCCAAAGTGTGGCTTTTTTTGCCTTATTCCTGATATCTTGCAATAGGAATGAGGAAACAGGTGAAATTTTTGTCCAAAATTGTCCTTCTCCATAATAATATAGGCAAAAGCAGCAAATAGTTCATATATCCACTTGGAGCCATGACAAGATTTTGTGTTTTGCATATATATATATATATATATATATATATACGTGCGTGTGTGTGTGTGTGTGTGTGTGTGTGTGAGAGAGAGAGAAAGCAAGAACGAGACGAATAGATGGATGCAAAAGCAGAATTTTAAGTTCTGGTTGGTGTAATTATTCTCTTTTTATTTATATTTTCTAAAAATAAACATTTTCCTCATTTTTTACTGGGTATATTGCTCTATTTGTGTCTAATGAGACAAGATAAAATCAAACGCAGCAGTTAACAAAACAGAACAGAAAAATTTTCGTTTGTTATTTAACTGCACATTTATTGAAGAAAAGAAATCAATGAATTTTTTTTCCCTCTAAAGAAAAATGGAGAAAGGCAGCCATAAAAGAAAAGCAAAATAAAAGTCATCATAACAAAATTTAGAATGACGAAAAACTGAATTAAAAAAAAAATTGATCACTGGAACACACAGACAATGCCTGCAGGTATGGCTTTATGGTTTGATTATGAATTTTGGTTCAATCTCCAATACAGAACTAGGAACATTTTCCATGATAGATGCATAGACGGATATTTTGAGATTAAATAAATGAAAATGTTTCAGAAGTACAGGTAATATAATCAGCTCGGAACAAGAAATCATCCATCTTCCCTACATATTCCATTGGTAAGAAGGATATCCCATTAAAAAAGAACAGCTATTTTGGGGAACAAACTCCCAAGTGGGCGCTTTCCTGACTACTAAAATCTCAAGTCTGGTGTCAGTCGTTATCTATTCTCCATATCCTCATAATTTTCATCCCCTACTTTCATCTTATATGTTCATATCACTCACATCATTCAGTAAGTCCCTCCCTTGAGTGGAACTTGGGATTTATACTGAGTTAACATTAGTTATACAAAGGAAAAAGAAGACTTGCACCAAGGTTCACTCCATAATATTGTAATATTGAATAGAAATGGTGGAGGGTAACTTACAAGATATTGTAATATATCTACAATCATGGTTTAGAAGTATTCTGGTTGAGTTCATTACATTCACTTTCACACAAACAACCTTGGGAATGTTATGAATGAATCCATGCATTCTCTCTCCCAAACTATGGGTTAAATAGCAGGACAGGTTGACTTCTCTAGCTATGGTCGGTAACCAGTCCAGGAGAAGGATCAGTCAGTTATGTGCCATACGTGAAACATTCTTAGGTGATCATGTATCTTTTAATACATGACTGACGAGGCAGATTTTTTTCCTGCAGTAGGTTGCCATTTCTTCCTGCGGTAGACCAGTTGCAATCCAAGGCTATAGAACCTGGTCTGTCCTGCTATTTACCCATTCACTTTCACACAAATAATCTTGGGAAAGTTATGAATGAATTCATGCATTCTCTCTCCCCAACTATGGGTTAAATAGCAGGACAGGCTGACTTCTCTAGCTATGGTCGGTAACCAGTCTAGGAGAAGGATCAGTCAGTTATGTGCCATACGTGAAACATTCTTAGGTGATCATGTATCTTTTAATACATGACTGATAAGGCAGATTTTTTCCTGCAGTAGGTTGCCTTTTCTTTCTGTGGTAGACCAGTTGCTATCCAAGGCTATAGAAACTGGTCTGTCTTACTATTTACCCATAGCTAGGGGGAGAAGAAAAGGATTCATACCTTTCCGAAGGGTATTAGCACGTAAGTGAATGTAATGGATTTGACTGGAATTCAAACTTAGCTCTCCAATTCCTCAATCCGAGCTGCTATTCATTACTCCCCCATAATTGACTATTTACACTATTTACATTGCACAGACTATTGTACTCATCTTTAGTGTCATATTCACAACATTTCAGCCATTGTATGCTCTGGCCTTCTTCAGGTGAGGTGATATACATTGGAATTTTGACCCAAACCCTTTATTTTGTCCACATGGCCCAGTGGATAAAAGCGTTAATTGAAGTAATCCAGTGACTTGACCCAAAGTGTTGTGCCTGGCAACAGCAGAAGTGAACAAAAACTTGGAGAATTGAGTTACTAACGGGAGATACATGAGATATCCAGATAAAGACATGGCATGTGGAACTAGAACATTCTACCCTGGTGGACAAAATAAAGGGTTCAGTTTGAAATTCCAACGTATATCAACTGAAGAAGGCTGGAGCATACAACAGCCAAAACATTGTGAATATGACAATAAAGATGAGGACAATAGTTCAAACAATGTAAATAGTGTAATTAGTTACAATACCTCATCTCAGAAATATAGATGGACAATTGACTGTAGTATAATGTGGACTATATGATCTCAAATGATCTTGAGGACATAGGCAGGTAGGTAAATGTAAAATATTTTATGTTCTAACACTAGGAAAATCAGTAAAGCTTTTGGGGCATAAATATTTAATCAAATAGACTTCTTGGGTAAAGGAGTTTTATAAATATATTTATTATCCTCATAGTCTGATTGTCTATCTCACTATGGAGGTACCAGAGATTTCTTGTCATTGTTGGAAGTTAAGCAATGGGCAGTATCTTGATGGGTAACGACCTGAGAATACCATATGCTGTAAGCTTGGAGGCATGAGTAGTGTAATAATAACAGTTCAGAATTGGAAATCAGATAGTTGTGTTCCAATTCCAGTTAGGTTGGCCATATTCTCTTAGGCACAAATATGCTTAATATCAGAAGAGATACTTGAAATTTTTAGGGCACATAATGAGGAAAGAGAGCTTGGAAAAATTGACATAGTATATATTAAAGGCAAGAGAGGACACCTTGACATGGTGCAATGGTTAAATGGGGCAAAGAATGGCTTGTTAATTCTAAAGTCTCTGAATTAAAACTTAGTTGTCTGAGAGAACCCTTTCTCCCTCCCATCAGCATGGCTGATGCTAACCTCCAGGAGAGTGACTCATTGCACCTTCTCAGGCTAACGTTTATAAAGATTATATTGAATCAATTGCTAGGTGTGCTGCTAGGAAAATTGGTTCAAAATTTGTACTAGACAATTTTTCTTGCCAGAATCTTATATTTTTATAAGTCTACCATTCATCCATGCCACATCTGGTTTGGTGCTTCTGCTATGGATTTAGAGATTCTTAATAAAATTCAAAGAAGAATCTGCAATGTTATCAGTCCTGTTTTGATATTTCATCTTCAGTCACTTTCCTGCCACCATATCTTAACCTCCCTGTACCATTTCTATAAATATTTTCAGGATGATTGTTCTGATGTGCTTTCCTCTTTGGTAACTTGACTTTATAAATTTAAGTGCAGTACTTGATTGGTAACTAGCTCTCATCATCTTACAGTTGAAATGGCTTAAAGTAATCATTAAAAAAAAGATTAAAAAGTCGCAAAAAGAGTTTTAAAAAAAAAATAAAAAGGGTAATAAGCAAGAAAAAGTGATCAGCAAGAATGTATTTGAAGAAGCTGTTTTTACAAATATAAGCAGAGAGAAAAAATGCATAATATTAAGTGACAAAACTATTGCCCTTAAGTGAACATCCCAAATAGAAATGTATCAGCTAGATGAAGAATTACCTGAAAATAGATTTCCCAAGAGTAATCATTATTGATGAATGTAGAGCTACAGTGTATAAACTTATAACTGAGCTAGAGTTTAGGTCCTCTATGGAAATAATCAATAGAAAAATTTTTAAGATTGACAGTGATATCAATATAAACATGGAGTATTATTGAAAGATCATTCTGAGTGGTACAGATTGCAATCAAGAAGTTTTAAGCTAAAAAAAAATATATTATTCATGTAGAACAAGGGTTGGCAACCTACGGTCCACGAAGGCATTTTGACTGGCCTGCGACTATTTTTAACATGAGAGACGAGGCTTTCGAATTAGACTATCTGCCAGTTATCTTTCATGAGACTTATTTTACCAAGTTGCATTGCCTACATTTCATGTCAAATAATGGATACATATTTGTTATGACCCTTGGCTACATTAAAAGATAACAGAAGCGAAAGGAACGATAAAGTGAAAGAGGCCAGGGAGGGACTAACATGCGAGGTAGCAGAAATCTAAAGACAGTTAAACATATGCGCATTATACATACATGCCTCATGAATGTGTGGATGATACCGCATGTGTACGTACGTAAGTGTATATGTTTGCAACTATTTGTACCTGCATGTATGGGTATATGTGCTTCGTTTTTGTTTGATGTGTGTGTGTGTGTGTGTGTGGTTCGTTTGTGGAACAATTTTCAATAACAGTTTCAAACCTACACATCATAATTTCATCCATTTCACTTCGGTTGATTTTTTTCACTTTGAAGTATTTTGATGTTCCTTGAGGAAAAGTAATTTTTGTTAGGTGTTTTTTAATGGTAGATTTTCTTTTGTTTTTCTGATTTCTCAATGTTTATTTTCATTATGGTTTTAAATATTTAGGTTGACAGGGGTCTGCATATGTAATTTTCCTTAATTTTTCATTAATGGCCTTCGTCCGGCCCACGACTTGTCATTATAACACAATCTGGCCCGCGGGGTTGAATGAGTTGCCGACCCCTGATGTAGAACAATATCCTTCATATTGCACAATGCTGAATATTGTTCATCTATACAGAAAAGGTCTCAAAGATACCAAATTAATAAAATGAACCTCCAGTTTCTTTATATATTAATCCAATACAAAACTTGTGACCTACCGTTAAAAAATATATATATGACAGTGGAAAACATTATTCAAACAAAAAAGATGTAGAGGAAGCAATCAAGGCTGTAGCAAGAAAATCCTAAAATAAAAACAGTAGAAAAGTTAACAAAATCAGTTGTTAAAGACTGATGAAGGTCATAGACTCTCAAGGAGACAGTATTAACATGTAGAATAATAATTTATTCAGGTTAATGAAAGTATTGAAAAATGAAGAAAATCAGTTGTTAAAAGACTGATGAATGCTATAGAATGTCAAGGTGACAAAATTAACATATAAAATAATTTATTTTAGTCATTGAAAGAATAGAAATATTAATAAAATCAATTGATAAAAAATAATAATGGTTATACAATGAAAAGGAGACAATATTAATGTAAAATAATTATTTATTTTGTTCATTGAACAACAAGAAAAGTTAACAAAATCAGTTAATAAAAGACTGAAGGTTAATGAAGTTTATAGAATATCAAGGTATCCATATAATATGTAAAATAATAAAACAGTAATTTAATCAGGTATATAGTACATTGTTCTAATGAAATAAATATCCATAATGCCATCTATTATTTGCATTTATTTAACAATAAAATAGTTAAAATTTCTTGTGCACTTAGTTTATTTGCATAATAAGACATAATATCTTCAAAATAAGTTATCAATTCATTTAAAAATCCATAATAGATTGTGTATATAAATATAAGTATATCCTGATAATTTTAGCAGCATTGGTTGGTTAATAATTGTATTGAGAAAACATTGATGTGAACTATAAAATTTGATATAGTGTAAATGTTAATATGCTGAGAGGGATATGAACAGAATATATATATATATATATATATATATAGATAGATAGATAGATAGATATGAAAACATACAGATCTGAACAACATGAAACAAAGAGAAATCATTGAATCAATTGTTGTTAAATTAAGAAAAACAAATGTGTATATATATATATATATATATATATATATATATATATATATATATATATATAAATATATATAGGATTGAATATGTAGATAGAAAGATAAGGTCAGATGTTTATCTATTTTGAACCCTGGGGCAAAGTTTCTGAGAATTGAAATTCTTTGATCAAAAAGTATAGTTGTGTTTCAATACTTTAAAATCTTTGAAATAGATACCAATAAATTTTTAGCCCTAGGAGAGAAATGATATCATAAACAGTGAA